>CABFOW010000845.1:150883-199437 GCA_902141385.1 Timema californicum | reverse complement strand
GTCTCCGGTGTGTATTGTAGTGGAGTCGGAACGAGTCAAGTTAGGCTGGCCTGGTGAGTGTTATCATTTCTTCTATGTTAGGTTGTAACTAGGTTACAACAGTGAGGGGGTAGCAATTGAAGATAGTGAAAAGTTTCAAGTATCTGGGCAGTATTGTACAGGAGAGTGTAAGGAACAAGAAATAAATGAGAGAGGAAGCCAAGCGGAGGCATTTTTTCAGAAGTGTGACAATCCGGTTTTGGATTAGGGAAATGCCAGACAAGTGCAAGGGAGTCATCTACAATGCCTATACCCTATCAATATTGACGTATGCTGCAGAAACATGAGTAATGAAGGAACAGGATAGAAGCAGAGTGCAGGCGAGTGAAATTAGATATCTGAGAAGCAGGATTGGTGTGATAAGATTTGACAGGATAAGAGAGTAAGAGGAATAGAAAAGGAAGAGACAGTCCAGCACAAGATAGAGAAGGAACGACTAAAGTGGTTTGGCCGTGTGAGGAGAATCGAGAGGGAAAGGATGCCCAGGAGGATTTTGGATATAAAGGTGGAGGTAGGAGGCAGAGAGTAAGATCAAGGGACATATTTTTAAAGGGAGTAAGGAGGAGTGTGGAGGAGAGAAGAAAGGGCTGGGTCAAAGTGGAGGAAGAGAGGTGGTGGAGAAGAATGTTCCAAACAGACCCAGTCAGTCAGTGGCTGGAAGCTATTCAAGATGATTATGATTATTAGGGTATCTGAAGTTGAAGTTGTCTCTGTACCTGTATGCCAAATTTTAATTTTATAGGTCATCTAAAAAGTTTTTTTCTAATTATAGGCCCTCCATTTCTGGGAACCCCATTTTTAAATTTCCCAATCTTTTAGATGTTTCTGGTTATATAGAAATATTCCACTCCTTTCATGGCAAAAAAAAAATTCAAGTTTCTAGGCCCAAGGGTTGAGGAAATACTGTGATGAATGTCATTGAGACCTACATCATCCTGCTACTCTCTACCCTCTTAGAGGAAGAAATTTGAAAAGCCCTCAAAAGCTCTCACCCAATTCTAAAAAGAAACCTCAATTTTAAATTTGAAGGCTCTATGTCTGCTGTTTCAAAAGAGTGAATTTTCAACACTTTCAACACTCCCTCTCTCACCCCTCTTATAGGTCACATTTCAAATTTTAAGACTTATTTGGTTATTCGGAGGGTTCTGGCTTCCACATTTAGATTTTCTTTGACATTTTGTAGTTATTTTTATGTGTAACCATTTATGTTTATTTCCTGGAGTCCCATCTATAAATTTAAGTTTTTCAGATGTTTATGATTATTTGGAGTATTATGTTAACCATCCTGCCAAATTTTAACGTTCTACCTCATATAAAAAGTCTTCTTATAACTACAGTCCCCCCTCCCTCATTTCCCAGAGCCCCATTTTGAAATTTCCCTCATTTAGAGTGACTGTTATATGGTGCTATCCCACTATCTTCCTGCCAAATTTCACTTTTCCAGCTCTGGAAGTGGGATTTCTTTTCCGGACAGCTTTACTTTCAGCTTTATTATAAAAGATAGAACTGGTTTTATTTGTTATGGTTTTTAAGGACTGCCTTTGTCTTCTAGAGGTCACAGTTCTTGGCTACCAATCCTGAGGTCCAGGGTTTGAACCCCAATGCTTCCAACATTTATCTGTGAAGCATTGGGTCTGGAACAGGGTTTAACTCATCCCCTTGAGGACAGATGAGGAGCTATTTGAATAAAGAAGTAGCAGCTCCGGTTTAGAAAGCAAATCAACGGCCAAAGGGCTTGTGCTGACCACATGATATCCTCTATCCATAGATCTTGGCACTAACATTGCTAATGCTGGCGGCCGCTCGGTCGGTATAGCTCTCTTGCAGGCTCACATTATGGAGTTTTTTTTTAAAGTCTAATTTTGTTTAACATTGGGTCCAGATAAAATTACACCGTGGGTCATAGTTTTAAGAGCCCAGTATTTTAGACCATTTACCAACTGCTGATTATTTATGTTACTGAAGTTTTGAATAAACAAACTAAATGGTAAATTTTAAAAGGTACATATACATTTTTTTAGCTCGTCATCTTAGTATCTGTTTGGATTATACACATAAAATATATTAATCTTTGTAATATCTAAAAGATTCAAAGCTGAAAATTTGCTCAACTATCTAGGTCCAACTATGTTTTCCCCCTGTATTGTATTTGTAAAATATCTTAAATAAGGTCTACTTGGGATTCATAAAAAACCCAAGATTTGTTTGGTTTCCAATTATGTACTAATGAGATTTCATGAGGGATTTTGGTGCTATTGACTTGACTTTTTTTTTCATGTGGTTTTACAATATAGCTTCAATTATTTATATTAGGTATATTCTTTTCTGTCAACAATTTTTATGTTATTCTAAATCGTATGAGCTAGTAATTTACTCTTGTCATTTTAATAAACTCTATTTTTGTTTGTATGAGCAGGAAAGATGAGTAAGCGTCGTAGAACTTCCTCAGTGGCGAGCAGACAGGAAGAAGAAACTGATACAGATTCTACTCCAGAACCCTCCAGGAAAAGAAAGAAATTAGACCCTGTAAGTGGGCCTAGAACCAGCGTTTCCCAATTAAATTTAGCTGAGGAACCCTTTTATATTTCTTGTAAGCTATAACACAACATAACCCCTTTAATATATTTAGCGTAGCACATAAAAAAGTTTCGCAGGCAAAAATTTGGTTCAAGGTCAAATACCTTTTAAATTGGAAGTTTCATTTTGCATGGGGGGAGGGGGGAAGCTAACTACACATTTTGTCTTCTTTCATGTCCCATAAATAAATGAAGCCTACCTGTATATGTACCTGTCGGGGGTGGGGTGGGGTGGGGGGAAATGATAAGGTTTTACTCTTAATTAAATACCCATCAGATCCATCGCTTATTATTATTAGTAAAATTAAACACAAACAATGTCAACAAACATTTTAATAAGCAAAGAGTGATATTTTATTTTTTTGGCAACTTTTTATATTCGGTTTAATTGTTGACAATATTGTATTCACATGTCTGGAGCTGCATAAAGTCAGTTTAAATACCTCTTTTTGGTTCTAAAGTATAACGAGAATTCAGGATGCAGTAAAAGAAATCTGACCCAAATATTTATTTTAGCACCGCGTTTAACTACCTGTTCAGGTTATATGCCTATGTACTAATTACACTAAAGGGTTAGGGACTAGGAAGGCTTAATTTAGAGGAAGTGCACCTGCATTTGTATGGAAGGAGAGTGGAACCATAAAGGAAAAACGACCCTCAGTGCACCCAACCGGGATATAACCCCGATCTCCCCATCTTCGGCAGTCTAGTCCAACACGAGATTAGCGTGTTAGACCATGTGACCACTGAAGCGGGTAACTCAAATACTGCCTTGTTTGCCAGATATAAGTTCATGTGCCTACAATATTTTTAACTTTTAATGCATGAATACACTACTCGACTGTAGGTTGGAGCACCATCAAAAATAGACAGTCGTACACAAACTTTTTTTAGCACTGCGTTTTACAATCCGTTCGGGCTACCTGTGTACTAATTACAGTAATGTGCCAAGGATTAGGGAGGTTAAAATTATAAGAAGTTTACCCACATTTGTGTGGAGGGAGAGAGTAAAAGCATTTAGGAAAAATCAACCTCAGTACACCCGACCAAGATCAAACCCTGATCTCCACGCCTTTGGCAGTATAGTCTAAATTGTGATAATGACACCTTATACCATGTGGCCAACAAAGCAGGTCACACACAAACACACACAATGGTGTCTTGCATTTACATGTGATTTATAATTGTGTTCTTTCTTTCCATTTCCCCTTCACACTAATGTGGGTGAAATTCTTCCAAAGTAACTATATAATTCCTAATAATTTAAGATGCTCTGATGCTAAACATGGTATTTTAAATCATACTTTTAAACCATCATCATCATAATCATCATTATCAACTGTTTCCAACCTGTGCTCAGGTCATTTTAGTAAAATACCTCCATCTTTCTCTATTCTTCCTCCTTTAATTTCTTCCATTCTTCTCTCACTTGATCACTTTCTGTTATCTGCTCCTCCCATCTCTTTCTTGGCCTCCCCTGCAGTCTTTTTCCTACATACTTCATTTCCAACATTTTCTTCAGCATCCTCTCTTTTTCCATCTTCATTACATGCCCATAACATCTCAGTCTTGCTTTCTCTACTATCTCATGCACTCCCTTTAACCCATCTCTTCCCCGGATAACTTGATTCTTAATCTTACTCGCCTCGGAAGTGTAGTTAGCTAATGCACAAGTCGTGTTGAGTAAGACTTCCGAGGGCGGGGAGATCTGGGTTCAAATCTCTGTCGGCTGAACTGGGGGTGGTATTTTCCTAAATGGTTTTACACTCTCCCTCCACAAAAATGCGGGCTCAATTCCTTTAAATTCAACCTTCCCAATTCCTAATTCATTAGTGTAACTAGTATTTAAGCGTATAACCCGAACAGGTAGTAAGACACTGTGCTAAATAATAATAAATAAATAAATTCCTAATCTTATTTCTCCTTGTGACAGCGTTTAACTTTTAAACCAATACACATTAATTACTGTTTTTTGTATAGCAGTATTGTATCTTCATCATATAATGGATTGTATTTTGTTGTCTCTGGGATTGTGTTTCATTTAACAATCTCTTCTCATAGGCTGAGCTATGCCAGCAAGTTTATGATGTGATCAGAAGCCACAAGAAGGAAGATGGAGCTTTACTATGTGATTCTTTCATAAGAGCACCCAAACGACGCCAGGAACCAGGGTATTATGAGGTAAATATAATTTTGATTGGGTTTTAACTAAAGTTGGGCCGAATCCACTATTTTACAAATCCAAATCCAAATCTTGGAAAAAATTATGAACATAAGGAGAAATATAATAATTATAATAGATTAATAGGAAATATAAATAGTAAGCCCCAAACTAAATGTATTCATCCTTTCTTATAATGAATCCATTCATTATAACATTCATACATTCAGAAAAGTGTTATATTGCAGATATAGTGCCTGGTTGTTATGTTCATCTTATAATTATAACAAATTTCAATTGAAAATGACTTTTTTTTAAGGATTTGAGTCTTGAATTCGAAATTTTCATATATCTTTAAGGATTTGAGGGTCTCATCCCTAGTTCTGACACCTATGCACGGCTTGAAAGAACAATCCAAAATTAATAAAAGGAAGGGGTACATTTAAAAAAAAAATCATTGTCATTGTATAGAAAATCTAATGGGTATTATACCCTACTCCCACTTCAATGCGAAACTTGGACTTGACCATTACAACACAATTTTGCTTGAAATTTTAGTTTCACAATCTTATAGATATTTACTCAACACACTAAAAGTTTTCAAAACTGAAAAATCAAACAAAAAATTCAAATAAACTCAAAATTGATACAACAAATTGCAAATCTTATAATGGAAAGAAGAACACATTTCACACTTTACCAAAATTTAAAGTCGTTCGCCATAATTGATCCAACATACATTAGTTCGCCATAAATTAGTGAAGAAGTTTTGGGAACAATATATCGAATATATCAGACTGTACTCTAAATCTATTGAATTAAACTAAATATAACATTTTTTTCTCTGTTTTTATTAACTATATCAATTTTTGTTCTATTTTTATTAAACTTGTCTTATTCAAAGAACTAAAAAAAACCATTAAGAATTGAAAAGGGACTACACAGTGTGATATATTTATTGTTTGTTTAGAATTGATTAATGTATTCTGACAATCTCACTTAACTTTTACTTTAAAAAAAAGTGTGTCAAAGTTGTTAAGTTTCTACTGCCTGTTACTGTCATAATGTCAGATCATACTATATTGGAGACCATTTATTTTTCATGTAGAACACCTCAAAATGTTAGGATCATATCATTTTCAAAGTTTTACTATATTCGAGCCATTAAGGTATACTTACAATTTTCCTACATTTAAGTGAAATGGAAACTAAAATAATATGTGATATAATCGATTAATACCTATTCTGAATGTTGCTGTCTTGTTTAGTTGCCAGTTTTATTGAGAGCTAAGAATCAAAGTAGCAAGAATCATAATATTAAGATCAATTCTTAATTCTTTCGATACCATTAATTATCGAGGATTAAAAATTAATTGTTATGTCACATTGTATTTTATATTGTTTCATCAAAAAGTTTGTGGTCCCCATGTATGACATGCCTGGTCTAACGCAATTATGAAACTTATTTTCTTTTCTGCAGAGCTACCTAAAAATATGACATGAGGGCTGTACTGATAATTCCAAGAAATTGTAATTAAAGTTTAATGTTGGATGAAAACATCATTCTCTGCATATTTATGTAAATATAGATACATCCATGTACATCCATTAATGTTTCCAACCTGTGGCCTGGGTTCCTTTTTCACTCAAGCGATATATTTTCCACTACCGGCCTTCTAGGTCTGCAGTAGCTTCATATGCCTTATAATCCAAATCAAAACTAGGACAGGCACAACATCCAGTCCCCGGCCGTTAATTTATCACTTTGAAAGGAAGGGTAAGCCCACATTTCACCAATGATACTTTTTCAGTCATGGTGGGAATCGAAACAGGGACTCGTAGCTCAGTAGACAGACACGCTACTGACTGAGCTAAGGTGTTGGATTTTTTTATATACATAGAGAGAGTCCTAAAATGACAAATTAAGCTACTACCAGAAAATGTAGTTTTTATTATTTTTTAGATTTTTTTCATGCCAACACCAATCTGTGAAAGAAATAACATCAGAAAATGAAAAAACAAAACAAAAAAAACGTTAATGTTTATTTTAACTTTAAATACCTATTTTTTTGTGAAGCTTTGTAGTTGTTGAATACAGCATTTTACTTTCAAATGGAAGTTGAAATGAGTGAATATTTAAAGTTGAAGTTTTCGAAGCTTTATACTCCCCTAATTTTAGTGAATAATAATTATATAGCACTGGGGGACCACAAAAAATTGTCTTGACTGGGAGCAGGAGTTTATCCATTCTTGGTATAGAAACTTGAATCGTGTGGAAAGATGAATTTTTACTTAGGATGTTAAAAACATAATGGCTTAGGGATTTGTGATATATTTGTTTTATTTTTAGACATATTTGGCTCTATTTTGTCTCTGATAATTTCTAAGGCCTTTTTTTTAAGCACTGTGTCTTACTACCTGTTCAATTAAACATTTAAAGGAGAATAGAAGGGTGAGGCTTACACAATTACCAGAACACTGTAGAACTCAATAGTTCACAATTAAAACACAACAAAACACATAATTATTTAATTTTCAGGGTACATTAGTCCCCTTCTTCAGCAGAAGATAGTAAAACAAACGATTGACTGATGTGCCCCAAAAATGTTATCATTATATGTTTTGTTGTGTTTTTAATTGTGAACTTTGAGGCCTACATTTTTCTGGTAAGTGGGTAGGCCTTGCCCTTATATCCTCCTTTCATTGTTTAATTTAATACCACTTTTTGCGCCATTCTTCTTTTGTTTACTATATATTAATCTATACACATTAAAACTTAATCAAACCTGCTAAACATTGTGTTAAAGTGAAGACCTATTAATTACACTAGATGGTGTGAGAGTTTTAGGATTATTTTGGGTGGTTTTTAAGTAGGTAATTTTTTAACATAATATAGGTTACAAACCGTTTTATCAAGGGGGAAGGAGAGTAACCAACACAAACTTATGCGTTTTGGCACACTGAATTGTCACATGGTACATGGCTGTCCAAAAGGATGACCACAGTGTTGGACTTGGTTGTAACAGTATAAATTGAATTTAAGAAAATGAGATGATAAATAATATAGTGTTTTTATTTTTAGATCATCAAGTAATATACAAACACTCACAAATATTACTAAAAGATAACCAGTTCAATTTGCATAACTTCCTTATTTTAATGAAATTTTCCAGGTTGTTTCAAACCCTATTGATTTGCTAAAAGTTCAACAAAAGTTGAAAACTGATGAGTATGAAGACATAGATGAACTTTCTTCTGACATTCAGCTTATGGTGAACAATACTAAGGCATTTTACAAGGTAAATTCCAAAACTCTGTTCTTTTGTCACTTGACTAAATGATAATTTTTTTATTATGTTTATAAATTTATTTTCACTCATTTTTTGTAGAGAACATCCCAAGAATACAAGGATGCTTGTGAATTGTGGGAATTGTTCGTTGGGACTAAATCACGACTGCTTGATTCTCTTGAAGAAGCTTCTGAAAGCAAGGGAAAGATTATCCTCAAAGTTGGCAAACTGGTGAGATACACTTTCTGTTACCAGGAGAAAATTAACTGGAGTCAAGTTGGAGTACAGTATTTGTAAATATTTTAAAGTATTAATTGGATTATTCATAATCTGTATATTAAATTTTGTATGATCTTTTCCTCTTGCACCGAGATTATGATTTTATTCATAAATTCCCAAGGAATCACTGCCTGCTAATGATGGGAAGATCGAGATTCGAATCCTGGTCGGGTCTACTGAAGGTTGTTTTCCCTAATTGGTTTCCCAGTTTCTTTCCACACAAATGTGGGTAGATTACCTCTAAACTGCTTCTTTCCTCATCCTTACTCCATTAGAGTCATAACTTTACTTCATTGGCAAGATTTTTTCCTTCAATTCTTATTTTACTCACTTTTAAAAGATACCTCACTGGTCTGAAGTCTGGTGCTTTGATTTTTACAATAATTATGATGGGCTAAACTACCAGTAATTACCATATTAGCATTAGAAAATAACTTAGTTAAAGATTGGAAAAAATAATTCGGATACTCTTTTTTATCTTTGAATCTTGAATATGCTTAAGGATTCACGAGTCAAAGATTTGTGGTATTCATCCTTAAAATAAATACTACCTTTTATATTGGGCTCACTACTCTCTTAAATTTATGTTGGCCTTTTAGAAAGCTTTGACTTGAATCTTCATTTGAGAAATCAGTAATCCTAGTGAAGACAAGGGAAAAAATGCCGCCAAATGGCTGTCTTGGGTTAAACATTTTAAGGAGGATAGAAGGCCAAGGCCTTAACACTCACCAGAAAACTGTAGAACTCACAGTTCACAATTAAAACACAACAAAACACATAATTATGTAATTTGCAGGTTACCTAAGTCCCCTTCTTCAGTATTAGAGAGAGTAAAAAAAAACTGGATTATGGCAGCATGGTTAGAGGTTGATCATGGTCACTTAGATTCTATTGTTGCCTGTTTCTTGATAAAAAAAAAGTTTAGGTCTATATACTGCAGTTGCCTCAAGGGGACTGATGTACCTCGAAAATTACATAATTATGTGTTTTGTTGTATTTCTATTATTATTATTTAGCACCGCATCTTACTACCTGTTCAGATTATACGCTTTAAGTACTAATTATGCTAATGGATTAGGAATTGGGAAGTTTGAATTAGAAGAAGTGAACCCGCATTTGCGTGGAGGGAGAGTGAAAAACCATTAAGGAAAAACCACTCCCAGTTCACCCGACCGAGATTCGAACCTCGATCTCCCTGTCCTCAGCAGTCAAGCTCAACACGACTAGCGCATTAGCCAACTACGCCACCGAGGCGGGTAAAAACTTGTTGTATTTTAATTGTACACTCTGATACCTACATTTTTCTGGTAAGTGTGTAGCCCTTGCCCTTCTATCCTCCTTTAAATGTTTAATTTAATCCTAGTGAAACAATGGGTAATCTCCCTGGCACTTAGGCTAGGCGAGCTGCAGCCGCTGCGGAGGCAAGAAAGCAAGATGTCGAGTCTTTGGCAGAAGGGGAGAACTCTGAGTCTTCCTCCATAACCCTTGATGAGGACATGAACCAATACGAAGAGCTGTTTACCGCGGTGATGATGGCAACTGACCCAGACAACAGGTCTCTACACACAGTCTTTCAGCTGCTGCCATCCAAGAAGGTGAGTCATCTCGTCACTGCTCTTTATTACATCTTTCATCATTTTTAATTTCATTCATGATTACTAGACCTTAGTAACATACCAGTATATAATTGATCCTTGAGAAATACTAGTTTATTGACTATGAAGAATGGAAATCCTCTCTTTCTCGCCATGATTTCCACCGGATGATACACTTCTAGCATGCTACAAAATATAACTCTGTAGAATCTGCCTATTTTTTCTAGCTAAAAATTTTTAATCTTCATATATTAGTACAGTTTTCAAAAGGACGATTTTAGGATACAAACATTGCATTATATATTTTGAGTCAGTAGTTTTGGTCAGGGCCTAAGTATTTATGTGAAAACACAAACTATTAATAAAGGGAATAGATGGTTAATATAGTTGTTAATTTACAAATAAGTTAGACTAGATACTTTGTTTTTGCACCAACTCATCTTTCATAGAAAATAAAAATTATTATGGAAATTATGTATGCAGCTTAAGAAGCTTATGACTTTAAATTAATAGTTTCAATGGTTACTCTTTATGGTTGGGAAACTTTGTCTCTTATGTCTCATGAGAAGAAATTTAGTGTGTTTTTGAAAACCAAGTGCTTAGGAAGATATTTGGTCAAAGAAGGAATACAATTAGTGAAGATGGGAGTATGCTACATAATTATGAGTTACAACTCCTGTACTCGTCACTATACATTGTTAGGCCAAACAAATCTCACAAATTATAGGGGGCAGGACAAGCAATGTGAATGAAAGAAACTAAACCATGTTAAAAATAATGACTGATGAACCTATTGAGAAGACCTAAATGCAGATGGGAGGATTACATAGAATAAACCTGATATAGATAGGATGTAATGAGATATTCTGGAAGGAATTGTCTTAGGAAAGGGATATGTGGTGTACTTTTGTAAGTGCAGCGATGGACTTTTGAGCTTCTAATACCATAGAGTAAGTATGACTTCAAAATTAAATATGTTCTTAAGATGTTTTCCAGGATTGTAGTATTTTACATGCTCATCTAATTATTATTGTTCTCAGCGCTATCCTGAATATTATGAAGTTATTGAAAATCCAGTTGACCTGAAAATGATAGCCACCAAGATCCAGCAAAACAAGTACACAACTTTGTCCGAGATGGAAAAGGACTTGCTTCAGATGACAAAAAATGCTTGTCTTTTCAATGAACCTGGCTCTCAGATTTATAAAGATGCAAAGGCCTTGAAGAAGATTATCACAAGCAAGAAAATAGAAGTAGAGCATGGCAAGTTTGTACCAGGGAAAACCAGCGAAAGAATAAGGTAACAATTAGCAAAGTGCTTTTTATCAAAAATTGGCTATTCGATTCGATAAAAAATGATATTTGCACACCCCTATCTATATTTTGTTTTTATAGTATTTTATTATTTATATTATGTTTAATAATGTTATAGCTTTTACAAGTTTTATCATATTAGTTTAAAAATCAATATGTATGATTAATCTAAAATGATTTTAAAGCGTCATTTTTATAATTTCTTGTTCCCATCCCGATCCCAATATTTTGGCTCATTTGTTGTCCTCGTCTTGCAATAAATTTCATTACTGTCCATCTTTAGAATATTTTGACTTACAATAGTTTTTTTGCACCATACCTTACTACTCATCTGAGCTATCCACATTTAACTATGCTAATGAAATAGGAGTGAGAAAATTAAAATTTAGGAAAAACGTATTCATATTCTTGTGAAGAGAGTGTGTGTGTGCGCATAACCATCGTGATCAACAACCATCCTGTGGCCGGGTCAGTTTAGTAAAATGCCTCCATCTTCTTTTATCCTTCCGCCACTCTTAAAAGTGCGTAACCATTTGGGAATAAACACACTCAGTAAGAATGTGCAAAGCTTTGAAACTTCGACTTGGCTTCGAAACAAATATCAACTTCAACTTAGCTTCGAAACAAATTTTGGCTTCAAAGCTTTGCCAATAAAAAATATTGATAGCTAAAATACTCAATTTATGTTCAATTATAGCCATTCTGAGCTTTTTACTTTTCATATTAATATTTATATTGAAAAAATCTGAAGAAATTGAATTGCATATTGTGATAGTAGCTTGATTTTTCAAAGTAACATGGAATATTACAAACAATTGTGCAATAAAAAATGTTCCAAGTAATTTTAGTACAACCATAATAAAATATTTTTTCAAACATAAAGCAATATATTCGAACTTTCATTCGTCTTAGAGAATATTTTCTATATTTGATTTGAGTTTGCTTTGAATTGTAAAAGTGGACTTTGCACACCCTTAACTCTCATTATACCCGACTGAAACTTGAACCTGGTTCTTCCCATCACCAGCAAACCAGATTACAAAACTGAACATATATGTGTGCACTGGTGCAGGGATGATGTGCTGTTCTTTCCATCTGAACAAATATTTATAAGCCCAAGCCAATATATTCATAAAGTTTAAAATTTAAGCTTCTTACAGATTTTTTAAAACTATTTGGTTTGGACATTAAAATACTTCAAAGTAATAATTCATTGGAAATTTAAAGTGCTTTGTATAGTAAGCATGTGAAATATATTTTTACTTAAAAAATGTATAATTACTTCAATCGATACATTGTTTAACTTGTTAGTAGATTGTGTTGTAATGTAATTTTAATTTTGATGACCTAGTATTGTTAAATGTCTTTTTAATCTTAAACCTTAGCAAATCTTTAAAATGCCCATAACAAACAATTATTTAGAGAACTTCATGTCATCAATACTTAAATTACTTCACTAATTATGTTTTAAAACAAATATGAAATAAGAATAATGTTATAGATATATTCTTAGTAAATACATACTTAGTTAATTAGGTACATTCTTCATTGCATTTATTTGGTTTAAAAAATTTCCAATTTCAAAACAATAAACGAGTGAATAAATTGTAGTATGATAAAAAATTGTATAGGCATGTATTTTAAAAAAATCTTAAGTTGTTCATGTGCATAACACAACTTGAGTTCCGTGTTGAACAGATGCAGTGCTGGTTTGGTGAAAATAACCAAAAAAGTGTTGAAGTTTTGTTTTCAGTTTGTTTCGCGTGTATTTAAGTAATATTATATTTAGGTCTTATATTTAATAAATGTTTTTATATCAAAACAGCTGCTAACAGCAGCATCTTTTCTTCTTCAGTACTATCATCTGAACTCATTTTGGATAACGCCATTATAACTCATCTTCACTGGAGCGGACCAAAAAGAAACAACACTGAATTCGGGGGTGAAAAGAGGGACCATGGCTTAACTTATCTTAGCTTAGCAATGAGTATGAAACCAAATTGTCTTAGCATAGCATAAATAATAGCTTTGGCTATTTGATTCTTAAATATGCGATCCCTTACAATTATAATAATTGTACAAGTGGCAGCATTAAGTCAACTACTGAGTCGAAGATGGCTGCGTTAACTGATAGCTCGTGATCTTAATAAAATATAGCCGACAATTTCCACACATCCATCATAGACTCTGCCTTAAAATATGAGTGAAGAATGACCCTGGGGACGGGACGATTCCTGGATAACTCGTGGTTAGAGTATTGGTGTACTAAGCCAAAGGTCCGAGTTTCGATTCCCATGTCCAGGTGTCATTTTTCAATTTTCAGAATATGATATCTAGATGGAGTAATCCTCACTAAAAATCATAATAGCTTTGGCTATTTGATTCTCAGCTTAGCTTAGCATTCTGTGTGTATCGGCTTTCTGAGACCTTGATTTGTTAGAAATAAAATTACTGGATTTCGATGAATTAAAAAGTTGTATTTCAGTATAAAAATTTGAAAATTAACTCAAATCTATATGGTTTGACCGGGGTGGGGGTGGCGGGAAATTTTAAACATCTTCCTTTAGTCACAATATCGTCATTTTAATAACAAGTTCAAACACTAGTTTTACTTCTTCTTTTATAAACAATGCTTGGCTGACGAAGTTAAATTTCCCAGACTGAAGGAACTTTTATTGGTTATTGAAATTTTAAGAAAATTAAAAAAATATTATAGTGCCATTAGTACTTTTCCCCCTATAATATCAGACACCAAAAGAAAGGATTACAACTTCATAACCCCTATCAAATAACTTTGTATGGTAATTGAAATAATCTTTGAAGATGATAAATAACTAGGCTGAAGGAACCCTAACACTGTAAATAGGGATAACTTGAACGTATAGTAAAAGACAGTACATTAAAAAAAGCTAATTTTTATTCTAAACTGATTATTAGGGGTGTGTGAAGGCCACTTTTTAAATGAAAGCGTAGATAAGTCAAAGTCGTAGGTCTATATTAATAATTAATATACACAGGCTCACTGATACGCTTAGTAAATTATCAAGAAATTTAATATTTACATACATCGTGGAGTGATAAAATTATTTTGAAAATTTTACACATGCATGTCTTTATCTGCATTTCTATGATAATAATTATAAATTAAATTCTGTTTTCATTTCCCTCTTTCCGTATCAGCCATTTTGAATAATAAAGAAACCGCAATGAAACTATGAAATCTTCTGTGATGAAATGCACTTGTAAATTTGTCACAGATAGTTTCAAAGCGTTGGAATAATAAGGACTAAACATTAAACACAAGCTGGGATGCTAGCACAACTAAAGCGATTTCTCTTGCTTCATACCAGTTACCTTGGTGTTATTTCTTTATATGTATTTTTATTTTTTACAAAATTATGTTGGCGATAGTGAATACAATGTATTGACATTTACTTACCCGCTTTTCATCTATACTTACATTATGGTAGTTAAATTACTACTCGGTGTTAAAAAAATTTTTAGTAACGGTTTTAAAATGATCAAATATTGAAATATGTAATATTTAGTGAGATAAAATTAAATTGTTTGATAATGTATCAAAGTTTTATCCTTCCTTCAAATTTTTTGGAATATTCGAAGGTTATTGTAGATGTCTAAGTCAAAGCTGAAGGAAATTTGACTTTCGACTCCGACTTCGACTTTTCAAAGCTTTGTACACCATTATTGATTGTTAACATAATTTATAGATCATATGGCTATTTTCAATGTGAATTTAATTTCTAATTTTTTGTATATCTCTTTACCATTCAAGTACCTAAAACTATTTTCAGATGTCTTCTTTATTTTAAGGAATAAGCGTTTGAGGGGTGTCCAGTCGCTTTCAGCCATAACTGCTGCCCTCAGAGATGAAGATGAAGAGTCAGATGAAGGAGAGACAATGGACGAAGAAGTGGACGACTCTGAAGATACAGACAATCCTCGCTGGCAGCTCTACGAGGCAGTAAAGACTGCTACCACAAACGCAGGTATAAAGTAGTCTGATTTTTTCCTTGGATGCTCTAGGGGTCAAAACTAAAAATATTGTGGGGATTGAAAGCAACTCTTGGAGAGGAACAAAGAATGTTTTGGCTTTGGTTAAAACTGGTTAGGAACTTGTAGCCATTTCTTATTGTAGTGTTGCCTGACTATTGGTCTACCTAGTGATGTCTTTGGAGAGTGCACTGGGTATTTATTTAGTTATCTATTAAAGGCTTGGGAATACCATCATTAGAAAGTTGCTAAATTGTTGTATTTTGAACATTTCTGTTTAGCTTGTGTAGGAAGGCTCCATGGTAAAGTATAGTGGCTACTGTGAAGTTGTAGTTTTTATTCAGGATTAGTGAGTTTGATATGTACAGTGGTGTGAATTTTGATTTTCAAGGAAGGTGGGACTAGAGGCCTACTGTTATTTGTTGTGGGTAAAGTTTGAGGGATCAAAATTGAGATAATCTAGAAAGATGTCCAAGGATGTTTCAGAATGTCGCCACATCATGAAAATGTCAACAATATAACACAAGTAATGCAAGCAATGTAACCACACATTCAGACACACACACACTTCTACATTTTTTGTTTACTCTCATTAGCAATATTGTCAGTATTTCAGGATTGTATTAGGAAAAGGATAGAAAACTTGGATATTATGGTGATTAAATTTTTTTTTTTCAGGAGTGATTTTAAGTGAGCCCTTTTGGAAACTTCCGTCCAAGCGTTACTATCCTGATTATTTCAAAGAGATCAAGAACCCAGTTTCTCTCTTTCAAATTAAAAAGAAATTAAAGGTATTATCACCTAAACATTTAAATAGTATTTCTAATAATGTTCATGTTTATTTGGTAAGGAATGATAGTAAGGTTGTATCTTCTTTTTTATTCCCTTTTCCTTATTTTATACACTACTTTTCTTCTACGATGAATACATGTTTTGGTGATTTTTCACCACCTTCAATTCTTATTTGTATTAAAGATGATTGATTTTACTTCATACTATTGGAATGTTTGTGAACATTTTATCTAGTGAGATGATCAACAATGTGACTAGATAAAATTTTCACAAACTTTCCAATGGTATGAAGTAAAATCAATCTCTTTAATACAAATAAAACTTAAAGATGGCGGAAAATCACAGAAACGTGTCGTCGTCATAGAAGAAAAGTAATATATAAAATAAGGGGAAGGGAATAAAAAAGAAGATACAACCTTACTATAAATTAAATAATAGTTTAATAATAAGAACCTAAGTCAGTTTATTTTAAGAGGAAAAGTGCATACTTGAAAGAGTTTGATAATTTTCTAAAATTACTTAAGTGTGTACTAATAGGTTAGTTTTAGGTTTATTATCTTTCCTAATAATTTTTTCATCTTGATTCAAGCATGCGTCCTTCGGCCAATTTTCCCACAGTTTTAAAATTAAGAATTCATTTAATCATATACAAAATAAAGAATAGATACAAGACAGTAAATAACCTAGTAACTTTTGTCATACAGAGCCCCATTTTCAAATAAACTGGCTCAGAAGGGTTGTTCTAACATTAGTATCATTGTAATTTTCAAGAAAAACAATTACATTAATGCTCATAAACATTTTTTATTTAATTTAGATAAAAACATATTTTTTTCACCTTCCGAAAGTAACATACCAAAATAAAATGCATCAACTTGAATTCAAATCACTGGGAAAAGTTAGTGTTTAAATGTGTGTTTATGTATGTGAGTGTAGCAATAATCAACTTAATCCATTAGTACCTGCTTCTACCTGACACCTTAGCTCAGTCGGTAGCATGTCTGTCTACTGGGTTTGATTCCTGGCATGGTCAAAAAATTTATCATAGGTGAAATGCGGTCTTAACCCTTCACAGTGATGAATCAATGGCCGGGAACTGGATGTTGTGTCTGTCCTAGTTTTAAGTTAGATTATAAGACATGAAGCTACAACATGCCTAGCAAGCCGGTAGTGGAAAATATATGATTTGAATAAAATACTGAACTAGGCCACAAGCTGGAAATAGTAATGGATGGATGTATGATACCTGCGCCTGTTTATTTTTCCATACTTTATTGTATTTGGAAGATAGTATAGGAAAGGTGGATAGAAAATATATAAAAGGGATGAACACAATATGGCTTTTACATGTTTATGTCTCTGTTTATTTTATGTTTCTATCCACCTTTCCTATACCTTCTCCCAAATATAATACAATTACCTCACAAAACGAAAAGAGGTTTTTTCACTCTGTCCTATTTTCAGCGAGGGGACTATGGAACTGTGAGTGAAGTGGCCGGAGATATGAACATTATGTTTGAGAACGCCAAGAAGTATAATAGAGCAGATTCCAAACTTTATAAGGTTGGTTGAGTTTGGAATGTAAATTTATGGAACGTTAATTCATATTGGTATGAGGAATAATCATTAATGTTGACAGTTTATTATTAGGTTAATTTATCTTGTGCATGGGCTGAAAGGAATAAAGTGCATTTCTTAACAATAGGAAAAGATATTGAAATTTGACAAGATAAGTTTTTACTAACTCTTACTCAGTACATTATTTTGACCATCAAAATATATTTGGATTTGTAAAGTGCACGTTAATACCTCAAATAAATAAGATACAAAATTGAAATATATAATACTTAACCAAAATAAGACTTTTTACAATATTGACTACTTAGTCCTTTAATATGAATTATGATCAAGTTCTTTGATTTAAATATGAACTAACCATATCAAAACTACATATTTTTATCAATTACGGACAATCTTCGGTCTTTGCTTTTGATGGCTGAGGTTGCAGAAAAAACGTACCAACTGCACTGATTCATTTTTCTCATTAACGCTCTAATGACCAAATAAAATTACCCTGAATGAGGTTTGATTATTTTATTTGCCACTAATCAGGATTTCTCAAGTATAGGACAACCTCCGATAAGTGAATATAGTGTTTGAATATTGTTTTGATACTTTCTAAGTGGTGATTTATTGGTCATAATTCAAGTTTGAGTTTTAGGACCTTATGAAATGATAGAATGGTTGGCAGATATTTAATATTTTTAGTCACTCATGTATTTGAACTAAAATGTTTTTAGCCAAGCTGTTTTACATATTATTTTGATTTAAAAAAAATAACTACATAAGACAATTTGATTTAATTAAAATGTATTAAACTTTTTGTGTCTAAGTCTTAATGTTTGATTTTGCTTTAATACCTTTGGCTAATCCTTTTTTTTCTCATTTTTATTTTTGTAGGATGCTGTTAAACTTCAAAAAGTGATGCAAACCAAAGTTCATGAAATTCTTGATTTTGATCAGGTAATCTATGATTTAATTTCACTAAACAAATTTTCATGAAAATAAATATGAGGAAAATTTCATTTGGAACTAAAAACTAGTTTCATATTCATATTAGCTATTCTTGTATTTATTTAAATTATAGGCATGTGCGAAGTTCATTTTTTCAATTTGAAGCAAACTCGAATTGAATATATAAAATATTCTCAAAACCGAATCAAAGTTCATATATTTTTTTAAAGTTGTTTTATGCTTAAAAAAATATTATATTGTGACTATTTATATAACTTTATGCACTGAAGTTAAATGGAAAATATTTTATTATACAATAGTTTGTAATATTCTGTGTTATTCTGTAAAATCAAGCTACTATCACAATATACTATTCAATTTATCGAGATGTTTTTCATATAAATATCAATTTTTTATGTAAACAAAAGTTTAGAATGGCTATAATTTGATATAAACGGAGTATTTTAGCTATCACTATTTTTATTGGTTAAGCTTCGAAGCCAAAATTTGTTTTAGTGAAGTTGAAGCTGATGTTTGTTTCGATGCCAAGTCAAAATTTTGACATAACAGCTTTGACACACTTTTTTTTTTAAAGTAAGATTTTAGTGAGACTGTCAAAATATATGAATCGATTCTAAACAAACTATTGATATAGGACATTTGTCTGTAATATATTGTTATATCTATCATTAATTGATATGTTACAACGTGTATATCCAATGCTACGATATTCCTATAAATTAAAATGGCCTCTCTCCTGTAATTATATTCTCTGTCACATCAATTTTCATTGTTTTATTTAGCTCTTTGAATAAGACAAGTTTAATAAAAATAGAACAAAAATTGACATAGTTAATAAATTAGTGCAATAAAATGTTATATCTATTTTAATTCTATAGATTATCGATATATTGTTGCCAAAATTTCATCACTAATTTCTGGCGAGCTAACGTGCATAAGATCAGTTATGGCGGACGACTTGAAATTTTTGTAACGAGGGAAATATGTTATTCTTTCCGCTATAAAATCTGCAATTTATTGAATTAATTTTGAGTTTATTTGAATTTATAGTTTTTAAGACTTTTAGAGAGTTTAAAGTTTCAAGCGATCATGTGTTGTAATGGTCGAGTCCAAGGTTTTGTACTGAGGGGGGGAGTAGGGTATCAGGCACATTAGATTTTTTATGCAATAATGCTTGGAAAAATGATGAAAAAGGAAATGTTCAAGAATCTGATTTGAAGAATCAAGGTTTAAATTGTGAGTCGGAATCAAGAAAAATGGGTATCTTGAAATCTCTAATAGAAATATATTACTGGAGTATTTGCAACTTTTCAAATGCTATAAAACCTTTTTTATGGCAAGATTTGTTTACTATAAATGATCTATAATTATTTCAAAATTGAAACCATTACCTTTTAAGCTTTAGCTATAACAAGTTGCTCACTTTATTTCTAGCTATATTGCATCACTGTTACTGGAGATTATTTCACTTTTTTATTCTTGTAATTTTGGAATTGATTTCATTCCTTATTTTAGCTTTAAATGTTAAATAAGTCAAATTTGATATTATTTTATGATTTAAATTTTTTTTAATACTAACACAATAGTTTGAGTCTCACTAATACATTTATATTCTTTTAGCGAGTAATAGGTGCAGATTCTGATAGTGAGGATGACTCTGACGATAAATTATCTCGTCGTAAGATTAGGGGAAGAGTATTGACAACACCCAAGACTCACCGCTACAAAGATGACTTGCCTCTGAAGAAACGTTTCAATGCTCTTGCCAAATGTCTGCTGGACTACGTAGTGAGTCATTCAATAACGATTGGTGGATAGTGGATGGGAAATGAGATCAAACTGGCTTGCATGAATTCTGCAGGGCATGAAATTATACAAAAACAAACACAGAAAATAAAAGACACTAAAAACTTCTTTATACTTGGGTTTTTATTAATTTTATCTACTTCAAATGATAGTTCAGAATTATTTTGTCAATTGAAAAAGATGATCATCCATAAAAAATGTTTTTGTGTATTTCTGCTTTGTGTTTTTCCTATAGTTTTATCACCTGTAGACTTCAGGTAGGGTAGTTGGGTCTATCTCTCACCCATAATCCACCATCGTTTAACAATCACTTTTATTATTTCATGTTGTTTTTAGTTATGCTTATTAGGAAACATAACCCTTGGATCAAAACTCAAATCCAGGATCTTTCTCTCTTAAGGTTGTTAATTTGGTCTTAGTTAGGGGTAAGTGTGTGCAAAAATAACTTTTTCATTTATGGAGTAAAACATTTAAAGAAAAGTAGTTGTTTACTATCATTATTCTCTATTTGCATCTAACAGCAGCTACGTGTAATTAAAAAATTAAAACACCTAAACTGGTGGCAGCATAAATTACAACATGGTTTGCACTGATTAGCCAATGATCTCACACGCTGGCTCTTTTAATGCCACATCTATTATAGATTCACACGCAAAGAGTGCCAGAGTCCTGTTAAGATCTTATGCTCCAAGAATGCCACAGCTATTTTCTCATTTATGTAAGGTTTTATGAGAAAATTTATTTAACTTTTATTTAGGAATTAATTATTCCGATTGTTTTATCATTTTAATCGTCATGTATTGTTATATAATAATAACAAATAAAAAAATTTAAGTTCTTAATTTTAAAATCATTTTTTCCCTAAAATAAGGCAGTTAAACATTTAACATCACAGTTTATATTTTTTAGAAAGTATTGGAAAGTTTGATCGAAACACAGGAAATACCTCACAAATTTCAAATATGTTTTGATCTCTAACTTAATATTTTTGAAGATTTGTATGTACTTTCTTAACTATCTAGGGGGGTAGTTTTTGTAGTGTAATCGCATCAGCTCTGTTAGCTCTTTTTTTGTTGAATAGTTACACTCATAAAAGGTAAGTTCATTTCATTTAGAGTTGTGAATTATAGAAATAGGTCTATAAATTACATATAAATTCATGTTGGACATTTTTAATGTTCATCTTATCTTCAATTGTATTACTATAGAAAAAGTAGCTAGAATCAGTTAGGTCAGAATTGGATAAGCCCCAATTAATTTTCACCTACATTCAAAATACTGTCAAGAATTTTTAATAATACCTTTCTACTGTACCTTTTTCCATTTATAATTTGTATCTTCTTGACACATTCACTTCCACAAACTAATGTGTTCGTTTATGGCTGCTGTGTCCAAACCCCTGTAGTCAACTATAGTCGATTAATGACACTGATCAAAACAAACTCCATGATACCTTTTTGAACATTGTTCTACTACATAGTTCTTACCACCTTTATTAGATGGCACTTAAATCCTCACTTTGGCTTCAATATTCTTTGTTTACATGCAATGCAGATGATTTGTCTGTTTGTTCTTATAATTTTTTTTGAACTTGTTAGTTTAACATTTCATTGAGAAAAGGTAATTATTTAATAAGTGAGAGTGAAAAACATAAAATTCTCATGAAAGAAGTTTTGATAAACAAATAGATGATTTACTAGATTGGCCAGATTCAGAAATTGAACTAATTCCATCTGATTAGGAAAAAGAAGGTGACGGTGACGTTAAAGCCAACATTGACAGTCTATTTACTATTTAGTCAACCAGATTTTTCACACTTTTACCTTTTACTGAAAATCTAGATATAAATATGTTTATTGATTCTCCTGAAGAGACTATGTTATTTGTGGATTTATTTTGTACCCCATAATTTTATCAACATCTCGTTGATCAAACTAATCTCTACCCATGTCAAAGCATAAGTGCAGCTCCTTCACAAAATAATCTATGTATCACACTGGGGTACCTGTGACAGTGGAGGAAATTATTTATTAAATGAAGAGAGACAGTTAAAAACCAGATTTCACACTCTGAAACACTACTTGATACCTTATGTTTTGTAGCCTGTAAACATTTGGGGGATCTATCTTGAATAGTTTTCTTGGATTAACACATTTTATATAGGCCTTAATCCTTTAAAACGTTATATTTATTAAAAACAAATTGGTTGGCCAGGATCTTTCAATAATTGGGCGTGAATTTGTTTAAAGCTTTAAGATATTTTGTGAAACTTTTTTTTTTTATGTGTGTGAAGCATGAAGATGGAAGACAACCAATTCTAATGTTCATGGAGAAACCATCAAAGAAGTTATATCCCGATTACTTTCAAGTGATTACAGATCCAATAGACATGTTAACCATCCAGTCCAATATTACCACTGAGAAGTATAATTCAGAGGAGGAAATAGTAAATGACTTCAAGGTGGGTATTTATAAAATCATTCTGTTGTATAGTAGTAATGAAGAAAATAAAATATAAATTGTATTAAATCCTAATGTTTGAAGTTATTCTCGTCTTGCTAGCACTGTTGATAGTTCTAAGTAAACGACAGATATGTTCACTATGCCACATTAAATATTCACCACTTTAAATAATTATTTAAATATGTTCCAAGATATAGATTTAATCAAAATTAGGTGACCTGGTGGTTTAAGGGCAAGGTGTCAGACTTCTGTGCTGGGGATCCGGGGCTCAATCCTTAGTCTGGCATAGATTTATCTGATTGCCAAACCCTTCCTTCACCCCCGACAAGATATGTATTAATCACAACTTGTGAATGTGTGGAATGCCAGGCCTCCACCGTGGTTCTGATCTCACATTAATCTGTAGGTCCTCCATTTCATCTCACAATCACCCTACCATTACACATTAGCGTAAGTGCATACAACCCGAACGGGTAGTAAGACACAGTAGTAATAATAATAATCAAAATAAATTGATAGAACATTTGTGTGTGAACTGTAAACCTGAATGGCCTGGGCTGAATTCCTTTGCCCAGGTTGTCATGCTTAGAACATTTATAATAGGATGTAAACTAGAAAGTAAAAACATCTTTCCAAAACACAATAACTAATATTTGATTTCTTTTTTTTTCTAATTTATATTTAATCTTAGGGACCCTCGACTCTCTGGACTCGTAAGGTTATTTGATATTCAAGAATTCAAGAAATTATAATATTTGAGATTAAAAAAATAATTCAAAAGGTTTAATTGGAATCTGTTTCAGACCTCCAAAATTGCTAATCAGTGTTTTAGTGGCAATATAATAATTTAGAACAAAAAATAATGAACAGACCCCAAACCTAAATGCATTTCAACAACAATAAAAAATTAAAATAAGCTGCTATTTAATTTTTTTATTACGATATTATATTTATATTTCCCTTTATGGTAATAATTTTTTCCAAGATTTAGATTTAAGATTCGTAGTTAAAATAATGATTCAGGTTTGCAAAATAGTAGGGGTATGTGAAGTTCACTTTTTCAATTGGAAGTGGACTCGAATCAAATATATGAAATATTATCGAAGCCGAATCAAAGTTTGTATATTTTCTTTTAGTTGTTTTATGCTTGAAAAAAATATTATATTGTGATCATTTATATTAATTTATGCACTAAAATTACTTAGAAATTGTTTTATTGCACAATTGTTTGTAATATTCTTTGTTATTCTGACAAATCAAGCTATTTTCACAATATTTAATTAAATCTCCCAAGATTTCTACCATATAAATATTAATTTGTAATGTATAAAAATTTCAGGATGACAATAATTGAATATAAATGGGGTATTTTAGCTGTCAATATTTTTATTGGCGATTCTTCGAAGGCAAAATTTATTTTGAAGCAAAATCGAAGCTGATGTTTGTTTTTCAGCCAAGTCGATGTTTTGAAGCTTCGAATGCCCCTATAAAATAGTGGATTTGACCCATCTTGATTTAATTTCCAACTTAAAAATTAATTTTTGACTAAATGTTAGCAAAAATGGTACATATCAAAGAAATTTATCTTAAAAACATAATTACTAACAAGCTTTACAATAATCTAAGTAATATAAACACTTTCTCAAAACATTTTTATTCTTGAATCTTTACTATACTTTGGTTTGAATCTCGATAGGGTCAAAGCTCTTGTTTGTGTTTGTCTTTGTGTGATTTGGATTTAAAGTATGGTCTCAGAAACTAATAATATCTTCACTTGTCCTACATACCTGTAAACCAAACTACATTTCTTTCACACTATCTGAAGATTTTAGCCACTTGCTATTTTTAATAGTGCACCTTGTTACCTACCTGACTAGTTTATATTGACTTAGGGGGTAAGAAATTATGAGCTTTGTCAACTATGCAGGAAAGTAAAATTGGGAGAATATGTATGACTTCATCAAATCTGATCTAATATAAAGGTGATGTTATGAATTTGGTAACCAATAAGCCTGTGTGAACCTTTGTAGTTCATACTTACTTAACAACTGGAATAAAACCTACCGGAAACCATTTGCATTATAGAGTGAATAGAAAAATTAAACTTTAATTTCAAGTCATAAAGGAATCACCTGGGTGACAGTTATTTGGGACAGTGAATCGATTTTATTTTAAAAAGTAGCTAGTCCCACCATTTTCTAAATATTAATCAACCTTTGCACTATATCTAAAAATGTGGCGTGATCTTTATTTAATTTTTCATCTTTTGAGAATGGTTCTATTGATTACTTTTTTTTAATAAACCTAAAATGTGTCTATAATGTATGTCTTTTATTTTCGATATCTACCATTGTATTGGATTTGGGAACTTAACAAAGTAAAATATTCAACACAGATTTTATTTGAAAAATTATCAAAGTAAGCTTGAAATAAATTATTCAATTAAGATCCGAACCTATTTTTAAAATAAAATATTCAATCCAATTTTTTAAAATGGGATTCGATTCAATTCAATTATATAAATTTAGCATGTGATTCAATTTGGATTCTGATAAATACATTTTTTAGACATGAGATTTGATTTAGATTCTAGTAAAAAAAAAAATTAGACATAAGATTGAATTTAGATTTTACCAAAAAGATTTTTTAAACAAAGTTGACTCAATTTATTTTTTGGCCTGAGTTTCGATTTGGATTCAATTGGAGTCAGCCAAAATTTGTATTTGATTCACGATTGAAAATTATGGATTTGTTTCACAATTGAAAATTATGAATTTGTACAGGCTTACTAACCAACAACCATAGGGAAAATTTTTCTAGGCCTACCCTATTTCTGGATGGTTAGATCTTTGAAAATTGAAGGGTAGCATTTGGAATTAAAACAATTGTTTTGTAATATGTACAGTTAATGTTCAATAACTGCCGTCAGTACAACGAGGAGGGTTCCATGATATATGAAGATGCTAATAAGCTAGAACAAGTGCTAATGGACAAGTTGAGGGAATTGGGACCAATGCACGACTATACCAAGAAGATCAAAGTGTAAGTCACATACAAATTGATAATGTGTTTTTACAATAATGGAAATTTATTCAAAATAAGGAAAGATTAAGTGAAAATTGAGTGAGAAAATAATAATGTATATATTTGTGTGTTTTTATGAATATGTAAATTGATAATATTGTTTTATAGACATTGTAAGGAGGCTATAATGGCAAGGCATACACATTTACCAAAAAATATAGGTCCAAAACTTCACATTTAAAACTCAACAAAATATATTATGTAGTAACTTCAGATCACATCAGGCTCCTATTTCATCAGAAAAGAGTACAACACTGACTAGACTATGGCTTGAGGTGGGTCCTTAAAGCGAGAGTGGGGCTTCTTAAAAGTAGTTAATAACATATTAATGATAGCATTTTATACTACCATTTGTAAGAGTTTTAGGTATTGAGGCTCATTTCTCGAATCCAAGCTTCACTCCTCAATATTTATTTGAATCATACTAGATATCAAATTGGCCTGAAAATAAACATCACCTGTAAAAAGAGATCATTTTAAAAGGGTAAAAAATATTTGATCAAAAAAAAAAATCTTTAATTTCAATTATCACTTCTTTCTTGAATAGTGTCAGTTTCTTTAATTTTGCTACTATCAATCTTGTTAACATCTATTTTAACATTTGTATCATAACTAAATGCCACTCATTTTCATTCCAAAATGAGAATTTAAAAAAATAACTATAATTGAGGCAAAAATGGGAATACAATCATGCTCTTGAAATATAAAAGTGATTACCTTATGTCTTATGCCAATCTGATTTTACTTGTATGTGCTTGTATGACTTTATATAAAATTAGTTTGTTTTGATCAAATGTATTATACACACATACCTTCATGGGGATATCAGAAGTTGTTTGAACACCACATTAAGGAAAATTTTAGTCAAATTTAATACTCTGAAAAGGATAATAAAACATTAAACATAATTTGTATAAGTTGTTAGACTCTTTTATAGGGGCAACACATAAAACAACTTAAAGTATAATCCAAAGTAGTCTGAAATAAATATAAAAAATCTAACTTAACTTTGGTTAATTTTTACTTGTTAAGATAAACATTTTACATACTGTAAAAAGTGTAGAGTAAGTACTACATCCAAGAAATATGGATACTCATTAGCTAAGTATTAATTATTAGCTGCAAAATAGTATTGATGTGCAGTGATGGGGTGTGCATGGTTTTATAATTATTTTTAGCTCTGTCCCAAAAATGAAGCATTTGTTTCTGGTGAGATTGATTATTATTTAATAATTTGATACAATGTACCAAATTTGATTTAATTGTGATGACTGATCTCCACTCTTAACACATACTGAACTACATTCTTTCAGTGTAAGCAAGACAAAGAAAAACACCACTGTGCAGGCTCAAAAGTTGAGAACTCTCTATGACACTATTAGAGACTACAGGGACCCTAAAGTACGGCAACTAAGTCTCATTTTCCAGAAACTTCCTTCTAAGAATGTGAGTACTTCTAAGATTAGGAAGGAAATCACACAAACCTAGGTGTGAACCTCATTTATAGCTTTTAGTATATATTTTTTTCACATATATCTCTTAAAGTCTATTTTTATGAAAGGGTCTCTTAAAACATTTTTGAGATAAGATCTTCAAGTTTTTTTTATTAACTCAGCTTTTATATAGGATGTAGTTTTGCTTCACCTAATGTAGTATTTAATGCTTGTATAAAAAACAATAATGAAGCATTTTATATTTCTAGGTAGATTGGTGTTATATATGAAACTAGGTGACCTAGTGGTCTAGTGGTAAGGTGTCAAACTTCTTTGCTGGGGGTTGGCTTAGTATGCCAATGCTCTGTCAACTGAGCTAACCAGAAATCGTGGCCTGCCCAGGATAATTCTTCACTCATATTTTAAGGCGAAATCTATGATAGACATGTGGAAATCGTCGGCTACAAACATGTGATTTTATTAAGATCACAAGCTATCAGATAACGCAGCCACCTTTGACTTGATAGTTGGCTTATTGCAACCATTTGTACAATTATTATAATTGTAATGGATTGCACATTTAAAAATCAAATAGCCAAAGCCATTATTTATGCTTATAGTTATGCTTCAGAATGTAATATCTAGATGGAGTAATCCTCACCAAAAGCATAGATTCTGCCTTAAAGTATGAGTGAAGAATGACCCTGGGCACGGCACGATTTCTGGACAGCACAGTGGTTAGAACATTTGCGTATTAAGCCAAAGATCCTGGGTTCGATTCCTGTGTCCAGGTGTCATTTTTCAATTTTCAGAATAAGATATAACACTAAGCTAAATCGTGCTTTAAATTAGGAGAGATGGTAAGTACTCTTTTCTGAGGTCTGCTGGAGTAGAAATTATTTAGATAAAACACTAGAAAACACAAAAATACCTTTAAAAGACAAGCTTTCATTACTACAGGCAGCTCTTAGTTTAATTGAATTTACTTATGGATTTCCCAATAAGGCAGTAAGGCTTGTAGCAACAAAATATAATAAATGGCTAAATAATTATTAGGACATCATCATCAACAACAATTATTTCCAGCCTATGGTCAGGTCATTTTAGCAAAATGCTTCTAATCTTTCTCCATCCTTACTCTTTTAATCGCTTCCATTCTTCTCCGCTCACTCTATTTCTGCTCCTACAATCTCTTTCTTTGGTTCCCTTGCTGCCGTTTTCCATACATACTTCATCTCCATCATTCTCTTTGATATTATCTCAATTTATAGCCCCATTACATGACCATACAATCATAGTTTTGCTTCCTCTACTATCTCATATACTCCCTGTACTATCACTCTTTCTTAAATAACTTAATTCCTAATTTTATTTCTGCTCATGCCACTTAACATGCTCCTCACAAATTTCATTCCCATGACCCCCACTTACATTCTATGACCATGTTACTGCTGCATATTTGTATTCACCATACAGCATTTTCTTACACTTCAAACACACTTTTCTTATCGATAAAAGATCTCTTACAAACCTATAATTCAACTCCCCCTGCTGCTGCTCATGAAGGACAAGAGGATTTTATTTTGCTTCCCTCTAATTAACTGGCTGAAGATTTTAAGGAAAATATAAACATATAATAAGGATGTGTGAGTAGGCATTTTTCACTTCAAGCTGAGTTTGAATGAAAACGAGTTTTTTTTTCGAGTTCAAGTAGTATAAAGACTTTTTTATTGTACAAGAAATATTTCTAGTTGAATTTTTGTAATTAGCTCCAGTCATAAATAAGTACAAACATTTTTTTTTGTGGAAAATATATAAACACACAAATTCACACTTTTAAATAAATTCAATATAACTATGTAAAAAAAAATCAAAGAAAATATTGAAGGATTCTATATGCTATAAAATTATATCTTGATATAAAATAAAATAAATCTAATTATTAACCAGTAATTTTAATTAAATATATTGAAAAATTTTAGTACTCAAAATTTTAAGTTTTGTAAAAATAATTAGTCTGAGCAGCTACTAAAACTTGGCTCATACTCAAATTTTTATGTACTTACAAATCCTCCACTAATACCAAGCACTTTATAATGATAGCTTTTATCAACTACAGTCTCTTCCTCATGTGTTGAAAGCAAACTGGAGTTTACTGGCAACCTAATGTTAAAATTTGAATTTGTTCAAAATATTAATAATAGTGTTTAAGACTTTCTGCTATCCAAGTTTAGGCAAGTGAACATTCATTCTTCTCTTTTAGTAACAAATTTGATTTTTTAATTTTAAACCAACCATTGTAATATATAATTTCTTTCGAACGAAACCTTGTATGTTGTTTTAATCTATAGGAATATCCAGACTACTACGAAGTTATTAAGCGGCCAATTGACTTAGAAAGGATTGGTCAAAAGCTGAAGTCAAATCAATATGAGAGCCTGGAAGACATGGTGTCAGATTTTGTCCTCATGTTTGATAATGCTTGCAAGTATAACGAGCCAGACTCGCAGATATACAAGGTATGTTTAAATCTACAGTTTATTGACAATTACCTTAAAAAGTGAAAATAAATTTTCCATATAGTGTTTATTGACATGGATTATGATTTAGTCATAAACTGATGTTATTACAGACTACAGGTTGATAGGATGGTAATATAGGTTCAGATTTAGTCCTCTTAGAGAAAACGGGGAAATTGCAAGGAATTTTACAAAAATACCAATACGAATACTTTGAATATTTGTGAGCTTATAACATTTAATTAAAACCTTTAAATTATAAGTTTTGTATGGAATAAAAATCTAACTGAAAAACTAAGCATGCTGGTTTGAGCATGTATTAACTAGGCCTGTTCGGGGTCCCAAACTTTGGTAAAAACTTAGGAAAATTGTATGTTCCCGAAACTGGGGTAGGAAATATTTCCTCGGATCCTTTAGGAAAAAATTAACATTAAAAATTTATATTATTATTAAAGACCATTTATCATTGTCATGATTTCATTTGATTTTTATGAACAATATTATCAAATTTTTAAATGTAGTTTAACCTTAGTGTATAACCTGAACGGGTAGTAAGATGTGGTGCCAAGTATTTATATATATTAACCTTATCTTCTGTTAAGTGGACAGATATCTGAAACTTCAGTTGCTTTTATTTTACAACTACCTAGTCAACACAATCGAACCTCATTAAATAACACAACAACACTCCATTTAATTGATAGTAATATTGATCCTTGAATAGATTTGAAACCGGAAAAGATATTTTTAGCGCGAATGCCTTCATATCAAATTATTCATAAAATATACCTTCACTACACTTATTTTCATAAACACACATCTATTACATTAATGTTATTTCATTGGAAAGACATTGATTTGTTTTATTATCATAAGAAAGTAAAAATGGTGCCAAATTAAACACTGATAAGAAGATAGAAGGGCAATGCCTACACACATACCAGAAAACTATTTTTTGCTGAAGAAGGAGACTGATGTACCCAGAAAATTTCATAATTATGTGTTCTGTCGTGTTTTCATTGTGAACTTTGAGGCCTGCAGTCCTTTGTATCATAGATAATAATAGTTGGATAAACTAATATTTTTGGAGTAAAACAGCCCTTTCTAAGAGAGGCTTGGTAACTAAAACGTAAGTGGTAGCTACACAGACTGGCTCATTTGAGAATATTTTTGGGTTTCTTATGGACAAGACCATGGCTCACTTTTATTAATTTCGTTTAGTTAAAATATGTTGATGGTTTATTGTGTAAGTGGTTATTAAAATTCATGCCATGCATTTTTTATTGGCCTATAAAACTTTTTTAGTCAATCTTAAAATCGATTTTTAGAATTTATTTATATTCATACCAAAAATGCTTGATGAAAAATACACAATTATAATAGTAACATTAGGCCTAGATTTCTTTTTATTTTGCCTTGTACATCAAAACCTTACGCAACATTTGTTGGACAAAATATTAATTAGTTTTTATTTGTAGAACTTACAACTTAAAAACAAATTAAGATAAAAATCTTCAATGTACATATTTTATTCCTTTAAAAATTCTACAAGATTACCTAATTTAAATTTGTGGTTTAGAGGTATAATTACAACCCAACCATAGTTTGTTTCCCTATTCAAGATACTATTCAAAAATATATTTGACATCTATCACTACATCTAACTTACATTATATTTGGAAGAAGGTACAGGAAAGGTGGATAGAAACATATAAAAGGGACAAACACAATATGGCTTTTACATTTACCATTACCTCTATGTCCATTGGCAGCAATGTAAAGTGCGAACTGTGTTTTTCTTTTCATTGTAAAAGCCATATTGTGTTAGTCCCTTTTATATGTTTCTATCCACCTTTCCTGTACCTTCTTCCAAATATAATACAGTTAACTCATAAAGCGAAAAGGGGTTTTCCTTATTGAGATAGATTAGTTAGCAAATAGAGATAACCTTGTATATGTACTATAATGATATATTATATCATATTCAATGACCAACAAAAATAATAGCCCTTTAGCTTAAACACATGCTTCTAAATAAAACTCCTGTTATGAAAGTAGGTTCAATCTTCATTTGATTTATTTTATGTTTTAGTCCAAACACTGGTTCGTAAACTTTTGTACCTTTCTTTAACTCTGCTTTGGTTTTACTATTGTTTCCTAGGATGCTCTGATGCTGCAACGTGTGGCACTACAAACAAAATTGCAGCTCAGAGAGGACGAAGAGGCAGTTCCAGATGTTAATGCAGCTGTTCAAGAACTTTTGACCTCTCTTTTTATCTCAATTTATAACCACCAGGATGAGGAAGGCAGGTGTTTCTCAGACTCAATGGCAGAGCTACCTGAGCATGATGAAGTGGATGGGCGCAAGTGAGTGAACAACTTAAAGTATTTGGTATGCAAGTAATTAAGACTTATTTCAAAAACTAGCTTTTTTCTTGAGAAAATGCAGATGTGGGAAAGTCATTATTGTAGGGCCCATACCTTCATATATAAGTCAAACATTGTTAAAAATTAATTTGGTTTTTATGTAAATTCTTTAAAATAGTTTAAATCTTTATTTGTTTCTAAACTAAGATGAGGCATTGTATGGTATTTTGATTATCACTGGAATCACACTAGTAAGGTATGAAGTGGAAGTTTTCTGGACAAGAGTGGGAGTACATGGAGTACATGAGATAGTAGAGGAAACAAGACTGGTTGGTATGATCATGTAATGAGAATGAAAGAGGGAATAATACCAAAGAGAATGATGGAGATGTAGTATTTAGGAAAAATACCACAAGAGAGACCTAGAAAGAGATGAGAGGAGCAGCTAACAAAGAGTGTGCATGTGAGAGGAAAAGAATGGAAGAAATTAAAATAATAAGAATGGCGGAAGGATATAAAATGAGGGATTTTACTAAACTGACCCAGCCAAGGGTGGCGATGATGATATGGAATACTAGATAGAGCTAAACTAATACTGATCACTGATCCAATCATTGATCCAATCATTGATGGACTATTTTACGATTGGTTGAGCTAATGATTGACCACAGCACAAGGCCCTCAAAAGAGTTCATTTTAACATTTTTTGAATTAATAGTAATTGATAAATGTATTAGATAAAATATTTAACGAAATACTACTTGACCTCTTAAATGAAAAACCCGATCAATTTTGTTTGTTTAAATGTGAATTGTCTATAACAACATTCCTGTTAATTGAAGAAAAAAATCCCTCAGTCAAAGGAATTCATTTATTTCAAGTCTCAACTAATGAACATTGGTAAAATATATATTAAACCGGCTATCATAGCAGTCATATTGTGACCAAAGCCAAATATTTTAAATTACAAAAGAAAATTATATATTTTTAACTACCTATTTTTGGTAGTGTTTGACAATATTTTTAAAAAAGAGCTCAAATGTATGGTAAAATGAATGGACTAGATTAATAAACATTTACTAAAACAAAGAATAATTCACAGTTCAAATCAAAAACACAAAGTTCTTGTTCATTTTATAAAAGTAATAGTCAAAACTTGATTAAAATGTTAATAAAGTTTAAAAAGTTATAAAATACATTTAACGTTAAGAAAATCGAAAACATCAGCCCTTAAAAAGTTTATAAACAATAGAAAAATAAGCGTATAACCCGAACGGGTAGTAATACGCGGTGCTAAATAAAAAAAATAGAAAAAAAATATATTCAGCATTATTTTCAGTTATTTACCTTACCTCATGTTACTTGTTTTGAGTTATATAACACAACTGAGTGGAGTTGAGTCACACCACTCCATTTTTCAAGGCTAATGATGGCATGAATTGCCGAACAATCTCTCATGAATAAAATGTAGGCATTTAGACAAAATAATATCTAGTATTTATTTGGTAAACTTACAATTTAAAAATAAATTAATATAAAAGTTGTGTGAACAAATTTTTTTCTTTAAAAAAATTCATTAAGCTTACAAAATTTTTACTTATTGTTCAAAACTTTAAATTGCAAAATAATCAGAGTTTTTATCATCAAATTATGTTTATTGTAATGAATGGGAAGGTTAAGCTTATACTAAAATTAAATTATTATTATTATTACTACCTGTTCGAGTTATATGCACTTACATAGGACCTACAGCTTAACGTGGAATCCGAACCACGGTGGAGACCTGGTATTCCTCACATTCACATAGATGTCTTGTCAGAGGTGAAGGAAGGGTTTGGAAATCAGATAAATCTGTGCCAGGACCGAGGATTGAACCCCGGCCGCCAGGACAGAAGTCTGACACCTTACCCCTAGACCACCAGGTCACCCACTAAAATTAAAAATAATAAAAATAAATATAAGCTTAAATTGGAAAACCATTGTTTAAAGTCCCGTAACCGTGGGAAATTGATATTTCCCACCTGAAAATTTCCCAAAGTAAAATTCCTACTCCCCACACAGGCCTAGTAGAATACAACCCTTTTAGCTTGCAAGAAAATCCTTTTACTATTTTTTTCTCTTATTTCTATAGAGTTCGTGCATTATCTTTTGACTTAATAAAACGGCGTCTGGACAGAGGTTTGTATCGCCGATTGGATATATTCCAGGAGGATGTGTTTGCTTGTCTAGAAAGAGCAAGACGGCTGTCGCGGACAGATTCACAAGTGTTTGAAGATTCTATAGAGCTACAGTCATATTTTATCAAGCAGAGGTAAACATTTATTTGAAGATAGAATAATTCTTTATTGGAATCACAGTATTTTAATCTAAGGTATACTAATAGCACATTCTACCAATAAATTCTTTGTTAGGAGTAGTAGGAACTATTTCTTCAAATAGTCTAGATTTGAGAACTCAAAATTGAAATAATTTGTATTCATAATTGTTTTAGAACTATCATACCATTTATTGGTGGTTTAGTCTAACATAATATTAAAATAAACACTTAACAAGTAGACTTAGAAGCATTAATTTACCATGTAACGATATATAAATGCTATAATTAATATGTTTAAAAAATTAGATAGCATTTCTATTTTATATAACAACCTATAAATTAATCTAATTGAATCAATCTTATGTTTGTTATGTTTTCTAATATTCACATTCAAAATTTGTCGGTAAAAAGGAGACTCGAATTAAAGATTTGAGTTAGAAAAAAATTAAATGTTAACCCATCTTTAATCATCACCATAAATTGTGTTCCTATACCACTAATAGGTATGCTTGAGTAAATTTGATCACTATATAGTTAATATTTACATAATTATTTTTTATTTTACAAAACAATGGCTGAATCTGACATCTTTCTATCTTGTATGGGTCTGTGAGTACTTGAATTTCTAAAATCAGGCTCCTCTGGACTTGTAATCAGTATCCCTATCTACTCTCAGTATACTTATTTACTCAGCTACAGGATCAGGTGGTATTCTCACTGTTTATTGTTCGCGTGTGTCAGAGATGAACTCTGCCGAGGTGGGGACTTGCTCCACTCTCCAGCCCTGAACTTCTCCTTACTCCACCTGGCAGCAACGGTGGAATCCACAAGGCAACACAAACTCTTGGAGGAACAGCCAGAGGAAGAGGTGGAGACAAGGAGCTCAGAGGACTCTATGAAAGTGAGTCAGGAAGCTGAAAACAACAGTGCAAAGGTAAAAGGCGGAAAACATTTACTCGTTCATTCAAATTACTGGTGGTGGAATTAATTTTATTTTGGTTGTAATTGACACTGACATGCTTGTTTTTAAAAACCAGTGAAAACTGTTGTTTAATCACCAGGGAATTCTTTGTTTATGAAGTTGCGTGAATATTTTGTGAAAATTGTTAGTTTGCCTTTTACCATCACACTGTTAATTTTTTATTTTTTTTCCTGTATTGTGTTGAAACTTGAAACCTTAAATCTGTTACATTTTCTCCCAGTATTATAGAAGCCTTGATAACTATTATTATATGATTATTGTTTAGTCAACTATTAATATCGATAACTGTTTTTGTTTTTAGAGTTCTAAAATTTACACACACACATACACACAAAACTAATCATGTAAAATAAACTTTATATAACTTTTCACACAGAAATAGTGATTGGTTTTGCCTATTTTGTTTCAGAAATTTGAAAAACTATTCTATATTGATCAAGATTTGGTTTCATAATAAATTAGTATTCTAAATTTATTTAATTATGATAATTCTCTGAATCAGGTGTCTGCATACCTTTTTGAGCCCCAATTTGTAAAATTATCAAATATCCCATAATCACCCATTGTTTCTCCCCTACACTTTTCGAATAAACATTGAAAAAAGGATAGAAGGGTAAGGCCTAAACACTTAGCAGAAAACTGTTGGCCTCAAAGTTCACAACTAAAACACATAATTATGAAATTGGGGAAAAAAGACTGATGTATCCCAAAAATTTCAGAAATATGTGTTTTATTTGTTTTATTATTATTATTATTATTATTAGCACCGCAAATATACCCCAAGTAGGCAGATATTCTTTTGAACAAAATTACTATAGCTATTTTCAAAGATAATTTATCAGTAAACTAATATAACTTTTTTTTCTAAAAAAAATAAAAATAAAAATTTTATGGTAGGTGTGTATGAAGTCCACTTTTTCACTTCAAAGCAAACTCAAATAAAATATATGAAATATTCCCAAAGCCGAATCGAAGTTTGAATATTTTTTGTTTGTGGTTTTATGCTTGAAAAAATATTTTATTTATTTATATAATTTTATGCACTAAAATTACTTTTTTTTATTGTACAGTAATTGTTGGCAAAATTTTGTGTTTTCACAACTTACAATTCAATTACACTTCAGATTTTTCCCATATGAATATTGTCCTGTACTGTACATAACGTCTAGGAATGGCAATAATTGACCATAAATTGAGTATTTTAGCTGTCAATATATTTATTTGCGAATCTTCGTAGTTGTCGAACTAGGGATTTTTTTTAAAGCTAAGTTGAAGCTGATGTTTGTCTTGAAGCCATGTTGAATTTTTGAAGCTTAGCACACCCCTTATATACAGAACATTGTAAAAAACTTAGCAGCTACCCATTTTGAACCAAATCAATAGAACTATTTTTAAAATAATTCAAATTTAAAAAACAAAATTATAGCTATTTTCAAAATAATTTTAGTTTTCAATAATAACTCATCAGTAAACTAGGCTACCCTTTGGTTAATTTTCACCCTAAAATCAACTATATGATGTTATTAGAGAAATAAAATACTCCTTAGATATCCATTTTAAGCAACCATTTTTGAAAAACTTATAGTTCAAAAAGATCATTCATTAGTACCTACTTTTAATTCAACGGCTAGTATCAAAATCCACTAAGTATTCTAAGGTATTGCCAAATATCTAAATATCTAGTTAGAAAAAATTAATCAAACCAGTCCAATATTTGGCCAGTTAGAGAGAGGCAAACATTATTAAGAAATCCACTTTGACAGTTTGGGACCACATAAAATATAAGGATTCGTTATAATCTCGAGATAAAAATGTTGACTATTACAAAACTTTCACTTTAGAGGAAAAATTAAAAATAACAAAAAGTTTAACACATTTGATGTCTAATATTTAGTTAGACAGGCAGTACAATACAACTGTCGTTACAGGCATTTATGTGATACTATAATGCCACATTTTCTATCATCTTTCTCAAAATTCACTCTGACCATTTTGAACATTTTAAATACTTACGTATGTATGAGACACTGTTGTAAGGAAAATATGGAATAAATATTTTCACTTTTAAGATTGTGCCTTTCACCTGAAAGTAATGGTGTGTATATTTACTACATTTGATGGTGTCACCGATTTAGAAAATTATGCTTGTTAACATTTTCATATTGTTTTGTTGTAAAGAATCACCTTCTGAAAAGTTAGTGTATGAATATCAAATTTGAATTTGAATTTTGAAACATAATGGGAACGATGTTAATTTGAGATAAGATATTAATTTTCTCAACTAAACATATTCAGTGGTGTAATAAATACTATCCAGTTCTTAATTCATATAATGTCGTAGTTTAATTTACAAAGATGTTGCCTCTTGAAGAAAATCAATTGTTACCACCCAATCCCCCAACCTAGATTTCATGATTTGAATCCTAGTTAGGTTCACATTCAAAATTTTGAAGCATTGCCTGAAAGCAGGTGTGTGTGCAAAGCTTATTGATAATTTTGACTTTGCTTCGAATATTTGTTGACTTTGTTTCAAAAGTAAAATCTCGGATCCAACAATTACAAAGCTTCGCCAATAAAAATAAATTAGAATACACGTTTTTGTTAAAATTTGTCATTCTTTATGTTACCTATGTAGTTTATAAATTAATGCTCACATGACAAAAATCTAAAATTAAATAACATAATATTCTGATAAAAATATAACTTATCAAATTAGTGTGAAATATTTTAATTGTGTATGCAATATGATATTCTATAAATTATATTTAGTACCTAAAGTCTACTAGTCACACACAATTTTTTTTTCAACATTTTTTTTTTACATTTAAAATTTTCAGCTTTATGAATATTTGATATTATTCGATTCATCCTCACTTCGATTTTAAAGAGTATATTTTGCACACTGATGCCTAAAAGCACTGAGACACATTATGATGGACAGTTAGTAATGAATGGGTACTGAAGGAGTGCAGTTTGAAATGAAATCCAATAGGTCAATGTGAAAGAAGCGTCTTACATTGGTTTGGGCATGTTGAGAGGATAAGTGTGGATCTAATGATGAAGCTAATAAATGATTGTAGAGTGTGTGAATCAAAAGGAAGGTTTAGGCCATGTAAGGCGTGGCTAAATGTTGTAGACGAATATGTGAAAAAGAGAAAAATCAAAGCCTGTATGCATGTATATAGATGTTGTTGAAGCAAAGGAAGTATGCAAGAATAGTGAATTGTGGAGAAAGATAGTAAGGATGGATTAAGTATGGAGCTATTGCTATTTGAGCTATATGCACAGTTTCTTGCCTATCCCTTAAGGGAATGGTGTGATTAGGTTTGTATGTATGTATTATGGATGTGCTGAATAGCTTTTAGAAAATCCTGATCAACTCTTAGGGCCGTATGCAAGAACTTGACTAAGTGGATGCTAAGTGGACATTAGCATTGGTTTGCTTGCGTCATCATAGGCTAAAAGGTGCAGCGATAGTGTGCTCGGGACCACACTATCGGTCCACTAAGCATTCTCTAATGTTCTTGCATACTGCCCTTAACGATGGTACTTCTGAGAGTAGATTTAGAGGTGCTCTAATTAAAGAAATTACCTTTATATCGTAGGTGATTAAATGCTCTCCAGCCTGGTGTGTATTCAAGCATAAACATTACTGTATTAAAATTAATAGTTGCACCCTTTACAGATAAAAATATAATCATGCTATTTGAATTCTTGAAAAAAGCGTACTAGAACACTGAGTTGTACCACAAACGTCCAAAAATTCCACATATTTTGAGAATAGGTTTATTATTTCAAAATATGGTTCATTTTCTATAAGATTAAAATTCTTGATTTTGGATTTTTATAATATAAAAAAAATCGTAAAACGGTTAAATCAGCTCTTTTTGAACAACTCTCCTTACAAAATGTCATAGTTCTTAGACCAAAGGAAGTTATATTAGTAACTTAGTTGTATCCTTCGTTAAACAGAGTTGTTTATAACAGGGTAGCAATGAAAAATTCCCGCCTTCTCCCAAAATTTCTTAGCCTCGCTCACCCTTAGATTGAGAGAGAACACTTGTGTTAAACATAAAACCAAACCAAATCTAATCATGACTTTGTATTTTGAGTAATTCTGCATCAAATGGTCATCTAAAATTGGTTAATATAACTTACTAACTATATCCACAAAGAGTAGCTATCTAAACATTCCATGTGACTGCACATTTCCTTGAAATTCAAACTCCTCATCTTGTATCTTTAGACTCACTGCTAGAGAATCAAGAAAGGGTGACAAGTTTGTTTAAAGTTCTATGAGTAGTTAGGGAATGGCATTTTGAGTCATTGATAAGTAACGTTCTTATTCATATGGAAAAATGTGCACAGATATATTTATAAAGAAATTATTTGGTATGTTGCTTTTAACAGCAACATATTTGATGAATGTTTTTATGAATGTAATAGGGAAACTGACTCATTTAAAAAGATCCACCCCATGAACTCATTTTAATATAGGATTACGAGGATAGAAACACAGAAAGCGAGACTTGCACATGTTGGCATTTTGAACATTGTGTCAAGGGTTTCAATTTTGATAGGGTATACAAAAAAAAGTCCCCATAATTTCCCACTTTCACTCCATGCAAATGTTGGTACACCTCTTCCTAACTTATCCCTACTATATTAGTGTCGATTTGGCAGACAGTCCAGACAGCAAATAAAAGTGGTGCATGGGAATTAAAGAGGGAGACAAAATTTGCTAAAACAAATAACATCATCGATGCAAACTACATATTCTTAAAAGTATTTTGAACTAATTTGCTTACACTCTAGTTTACTTTCACCAAATTCTGTTTAAGAAACTGTAGCGTGTATGTTAACATTCTTCTGTCACCAAGATATTTCTGCATACATTTGTTGAAACAGGAAGCCAGCGGCGAGTCAATGAGTTTCAACCAACAAGTTTACCATGTGAGCGACTTTGTGTACGCGGAACCCAAGGAGAGGGGCATGGAGCCCAGCATCATCCATATTGAGAGATTGTGGAACAATCAAGAAGGGCAACAAATGATGTACGGCAATGTTTTCTTTCGGCCCAACGAGACCTACCATGTCACCACTCGCAAGTTCTTAGAGAAGGTCAAGCAGAATTTGTTCAGATTTAAGTTTTAAATGTGATACATCTATTTATTTATTTGAACTATATGCTAAGTTAATGTTAAAACCATATGCTTGCCAGTCGAGTCATTTATGTGTATTAGACCAAGATCTCTATGTCATATTTGTCCTCTGACTATTTCTTATCAACAGATTTTATAAAAGCTCAACTTATTACATTATATAGATATTTTTCTTGCTTTAAATCTAGGTTGGTTTTATCTATCAAATGATATAGGATATCTTCACATATGTTTAAATATAAAAAATGAAAGTAACACATCTTAATACAACTTTAAAAAAAATTATGAACTCACCAAATGGATTAACTATATTTTGTTTTTCTCTATGCTTTTTATTCCTAACCTTTTTACCTCTCACCTTTTTGTGATACATGTTAGTTTACTTTGTTGCACACATTTTACACCTCTTCATGACCTTGGGTTCAATTAAAACGGGTGGAAGATTGAAGTGGCATGAACAAATTTCATTTAAATACAAATCATATTCGTGTAAATAATAGTCTAAAGTTGTTTACGCAGCTGGAAAACTTAAATAACAAAGGGAATTTGTTTTTGTCTGGAAAAATAAATGGAGCAAACTTGGGGAGTTTCACTAAAATAATCTAATTCAAATTACTGGAATATTTGTGAATTTGGAACATGAGAACTGTAATCCTTAAACACATTACTATAGAAGACGTTTATTCAAACATATTTATTACACGTTTTATCCTCAGCTGTAAACATTTGAGTTGCATAATAACTGCATATATTTTCTCATTAAGGTCCATTCATCCTGTTCTAGTCACCAATTGGTTACATGACTTCACAATAGTCAATTTCATGAAAAGTGTAATTTCATTCCTTTATACTTCAATATAAGTTGTCTGAGCGAATATGAATTTTTTCTTGAAAACCTTGAAAATTAAGAAATTTTGTTGAAAGAAAATCGTAATTAGGTACCTTGTAGGGGTGCGGGAAAAGTATCAATACTTTACTAAAATCAATATTTTCTTTTCGATACTATTATTTTTTTACTCAATACTTTTTTTTCGTTACATTTACTGATATTAGTATTCACACTCTAGTATTGAATCAGTATTGAAAGAAACAACTTTTTTTCTATCTTCAGTCATGCTGAGATTAAGCGTTTAATAGGGTGGACTTTGTGGGAAGAACAAATTACACTATTGCTCAATTTTCACTAATTTTCTGCATAACAAGCAAGAAGAAGCAACTCCAGCATTCAAACTCTTTTAGCTCATTATAATTTATAGCTGTTCTTTCATCTTTGTTTAACAATACATTCGCCTGACCTGTTGACTGGGATGATGGGAAACCAGCCTACTACAGTCAACTCTCGATTCTACGACCCTTCACGGTTCCCTGGAAAAGGGTCGTTATTTCGAAGGGGTCGTTATTGGAATTTTAACAGATTTTGTTCCACCCCTAACCTTCATACGAAAAAATTGCATTTTTTAGACAATACTTGAAAAAGTAAATAAAATAAAACCTACCTATTTCTTGAAGAAGGTACTCCTTTCACTCATTTCGTCAAAATTATAAGTTCGTATCAAATTTAAAAAAAAATAGCGTGGGTCATCAAAAATCGTTCACAAAATCCAACCAAAAACGTAACCAAATCAAAATAACAATGTTAAACAATAGAATGGGTCGTCAAAAATTGTTCACAAAATTGTTCACAAAATCAAACCAAAATAGTAACCAAATCGAGAATCGAAATAACAATGGCAAAAGCAAGCCTGGCACGTGATGTAGCGGCAGTCGCGCGCGGGGAAACATTGTCTTGCTCGTGGGAGCGGGTGGACAGAGTCAAGTGATATTGGCTGGCATTGATGAGGTGGGGTCTTTTTTTATACCTGACCCACCCCAGTAACTAGTAATACAGCGCTCACAAAGATAATTGCAACGCAGCGACCTAAATAACAACAAACACATTTTACAGCCGATTTCATTAAACTTTTCAACCTTTTTTCCCACATTTTTCACGGTTCCCCAAAAAAGGGTCGTTACTTCGAGAGGGACGCTATTCCCGGGCTCGTAGAATCGAGAGTTGACTGTACCTCTTCCTTTATCAATGAGCACTCATCACAAACTAAACAAAAGAAGTTTTTGTATAATTTGATGAACTCACAAAGTTCTCCAAACAGGACATAGCATCCATTCTTCTATTGTTTGTAGAGATGTGAGACAGAACATTTTCCATATATTTTTTCTGGAAAATTTTCCATGATTATTTCTGTAAAGTAATTTAAACTGATTAAATGGAACTATAATGTAATCGAGATACAGACATTCCAAATGTCAACGTTTATACTTAAGATTAATTAATGCCAGAAACATCATCAAATGAGCTTCAGTGGCCGTGTGGTATAAAGTGCTACTCTCGCAAAAGACTAGACTGCCAATGACAGGGAGATCGGATTTCGGTACCAGTCTGTTGCACTGACGGCAGTTTTTTCTAAATAGTTTTCCACTCTCACGGTGCAATTCCTCACTACTCTCGCAAATAACTAGATTGCTGATGACTGGGAGATCGGTTTCCGGCACCAGTCCGTTGCACTGAGGACGGCCTTCCCTAAACAATTTTTTAATCTTGTGGGTACAATTCCTCTAAATTCAACTTTCCTCATCCCTAACACATTAGAGTAATTAGTAAATAGTCCTGTGACCCGAACAAGTAGTAAGACGCGGTGCTAAAAAAAAAGTAGTAAGGAAACAAATGAATGCAAACCTTTGTAGACCCGTTATGTTCATAAGTCATACATACATTTTTTTATCACCAATAAGTTAGTTAAATTAATTTTAAGGTTGGCCCAACTTTTGTTCCTCCCCCTCCTATTTTCCGTGCTTCCTAACCACCGCTCCCCTTACCCCAGCCCTCTGCCCCCTTATGATTCTTGCATACAGTACTTTGTTTCATACATACAGTAGCTTGTTTGATACATACATATATTACATTGCTCCTACATACAATACCTTGTTCCATACATATAATACCTTGCTTCATACAAACAGTACCTTGTTCCATACATACAGTACCTTGCTCCTACATACAGTATCTTGTTGCTTACATACAGTAATTTGATTTGTGCATTCAAACTATTTAGTTTATGTTTTGTTTGTTTGTGGCAGTTATGGTATTGGCCAAAAAGAGAAAATGAAAAACCTAAAGCAAAGCACTATCATTAGCTTAAATTATATTGCAATTAATGTTTGACTAGTGCTATTCTTTGTATATAGTTAAAACATAAGCTGTTGATTAGTTAAACCTGGACCTGGGAAACGCTTCCAGATATGATTTCTATCTGCCAGTGTCGATTTCCAACATATATTTTACTTAAACATGTATATTGTTTGGTTTTCAGGAAGTGTTCAAGAGTGATATCCACAAAGCTACTCCACTAGAGCAGGTGTTGGGGAAGTGCTGTGTTCTTCATGTTAAAGACTATGTTTGCTCAAAGCCAGAAGGTTTCCTTGAGAAGGATGTGTATGTATGTGAGTCAAGATATTCCTCTCGAGCTAGAGCCTTCAAGAAAATAAAGGTAGCACAATTTTTATTTTCTTAAAAGTCTTAAAGAAAATGAATTAAACCTGCTTCGATAGACACATGGTCTAAGGCATTACTCTCACAATAGATTGGACTGCTGATAACAGGGAGATCGAGGTTCGAATCCCTGTCGGATGTCCTAATGGGTTTTCCATAAGGAGTTTTACTCTCTCCCTCTATGCGAATGTGGGTGCAATTTTCCTAAATTAAACCTTCCTCATCCCTTGCACAATTATGTTTTATTCAAAGTGAAGCCAAATCAAATATATACATTATTCCTGAAGTTAAATCGAGGTGTTAATATTTAAAACATAAGTTTTATGCTAGAATTAAATTGTAAACATTTATATAAATTTAGGAAATAAAGCAGTTTTGCATTACATTAATTATATTTAACAGATTTCTGCTTGATTAATAAAGTTAAATTAAATTTTATTTACCGCTAATTACCTCCATTTTTTCCTATGTGAACATTTGTAATGTACTCTTCGTTAACCCTAAAAAGTATTGAGCTCACTTACCTTTCATGGTTCTACTATGATATAGCTTATAAGCTAGGACCATAGTGTAGTCCGGGAAGATAACAATGGTAGAAATAACCCATACCTATCTCTTAGCTATGCCATGTAAATTGAATAGGGTGGATAAATGTTAGGTATGGCAAGGAGATATATATGGTTTATTCATACCGCTGGAAGACTGCTACCTTTCAGGATAGTAATTATAGTGTGTATAATAGCACAGAATGACACAAATTGAACGTAAACACACATTTTAGCTACCAATGGTTTTTTAGTGAAACTTTGTGATTGTTTGAGTCAAAAATGTTTTTGAAGGTAAAATTAAATCTGACAAATATTTAAACTATACATTTAGACAAACTAATGTGAAATAATATTGAACATACACTGCATAACCTCTTAAAAAGTGAGCATAGATTTTTTTACATCCATTGCCGTGTCCAGATTATGGCCTGGATCAGTTTTTATTCAAGTAATATATTTTCCACAACTAGCTGGCTAGGCCTGTCGTCGCTTCATATGCCTTAAAATCGATCTTACATCTAGGACGAGCACAGTATCCATTTCCTGGCTGTCAATTTTTTCAATTTGAGAGGGTAAACCCATATTTTAATAAATGATAAATTTTCGGCCAAGCCGAGAATTGAGCCCGGGACTCTTAGGTCAGTAGGCAGACACGCTACTGATTGAGCTAAAGTTTCAGACAAAGTAAGCATTCTGGTGAAATTAATGTAGAGGAAGTATGGAAGACCCACAAAATCACTATCAATATCATCGTTATTGTTATTGTTATTTTTTTGTTGTTATTATTAATAATTCTGGGATCAGATGGCAAAATCTAATATGTGCACTTATGCTAATTTTTCAGGAGAGCTATTTTCAATTCAGAGATAGTTTGAATCCTCCTAGCAGATTAAAAATGATAAAAGATTATATGATTGCTGTTAATTTTCATTGAACCATACATGTAGAATATTATGTTTAAGTTTTGTTGCTAAGTGTTGACCACAAACCAAGATTTTCTCACTTTTCCAACATATTATGTTTTGCCATCTTACAACACAATGTATATAAGATTTGTTTGGTAGTTGAGAAAACCTCATAAGTGAGATAACTACATATTTTGAGGCTTTGAAAGAAATACAGAATGCTTGAGAAACATTTTATTTTCATTATGACAAATTGATGTTCTTATATCACTAAAAAAACCTTATATTAGTTATCTTCTTAGAATTGATCTAGGATCTCAACAAATTCTAAAGCTCGACCAGAAATAGGCAGTTTTTTATAAAAATTGTGGCAATCTTAATCTATTAGGGTTAACATGGACATTAAGTCCTGCTTTTTCAGGTGATTTATACACAAAGGTTGATTGTATGAGCGATTAACAACAGTTGTCATTGTTTCACCAAGATTAGGCGATTGCATGCTGAGTTTCCCTCGCCTTACATCTCTCTCAAGGTTAAGAACTTTTAACGGCTCTACTTCATCCGACGAGTACTTGTATTGTATTACACCAAAATCAGGTGTATAGCGAAACCATCTTATTTTCAGCCACTTCACTTTATTCCCTTCATTGTCTTCTTTCCGGTGAATGAGAATATTTGTCAAAAGCTTAAAAAATGCCAAAAAGTCATTTTGGGTCATTTCAGTGACACTAAAGGGTTTCTGTCATCTGACCAGTCCTACAAATTGAAACCAGTCACGAGGAACCATAATCTTCATTTTCCGATCATCAATTTTCTTTTTAGCTCTCTTTATTCTCGAGTGATCACTGTCACATTCAAGTCTAGTGTGACCAGATAGAAGAAATTTCTGGTCAATCAGCTTTAGTGGTTTTTTGCTGTTTTTTTAAAAACAAAAGTGAACATACATGCCATATTAATATTTATATTTTGTCCACCTTCAGCATCTGAATAAATGATCATGTGCTCGACTTGAGGTGGTAGACTTATGATTTTCTTGTAGACGGAAGATACGATGTCATCAGAACCTCTGCCTCCAGTTGCTTCATGCCACATATAGTATTCTAGAGATTCCATAGAAGAGCACTCTCTAATGGTTAGATTGTACACTGATAGAAGTATCTTGTAATACACAATGTTTGTGGATAGAAATAGACATGGGAGGACCTGTTGTAAATCAAAAACTAGAACTGTCTGATTTTCCGATTATTTTGCAGAAATCTTGTTCTTAGTTTTACTGTCATAACCTTTCTGTGCTTCTAAGACATGGGCATTATGTTGCTCGGACATTTTTCTCTTGTCTTTGTGCTGGATGCATGGCGCTTCATTGTGACGAACTCATCACATGTTTTACAGGTATCCAAGTATGGTTCTTTAAACTTGTACCCTGTTTTGTTGAAAACATCCTTGAATACATCATAGCACACGGTTTGGGTTTTTCCACTTACTAACTTCATTTTTTATATTTGACATGCATAATTTTTATATCCAAAGACTAGGCAAGAATATTTATTGGGACAGTACCGGCGAGAATAATGGCTTTCATGTTTTGGATACTTTTCAATGAACGCCCTTATCTGCACCCATTCTTCAACAAACTTGTTTTTAAGAATGTGCTGATCTCTTTTATCGTGCCCATGAAAACCAGTAGGTGAGGAACGAAGTTTATGAATAAGATAGTTCACTTTAGCCATAGTGACTCCATGAACAGACATAAACATCTTTTTACAAATACCAATTTGTGACGTTCCAACAGTCACTTTATAATTGGCAGTTATTTGTATATTGTGAGTTTTAGAAGTATTCATTTTCCTAGTAGTTTTTTTTCACAAATTAAGATTCGACATCAAAGGATATCATCTTTAATTTCTTTTGGCTTCTTAATAAATGCATCAAAAATTTCGAGTGCTTTTCAGGATTACATCTTTCTTTGCACTTAAGTCTACAGCACTTAATAATTGGGGAAAAAGATTTGTCTTGAAAACTTTTACCATGGCGGTTGACATGGCAAACCTTGATCTTTCCTTTTTTTCTCTTCCTCCCTTTTTCTGAACACCTTTCCTCTTCTTTGGCATCGGCTCAGTTGTATGCTCTGCAGTTTCAACATCACTCGATTCATTGGCTTGAAGCTCTTTTTTTGTAGCATGTGCTTCAGACTCAACTCTTAAATCAGCTTGAGGTCCACAGTTTGCAGAGAGCTCTAGAAACTCATCAACTGCTTCGGCTGGGGCAGAGGGGGGAATGAAGCCAGTGACACTTACATCCTATACAGACACCAAATTATACATTTGAATTTTTGTGGATGGATAGTAATGGAAGCATACATGTTGTACTTTAAGCTAACAATGTGAATAAGTTATACACACTGTCAGTGGAATCTCTATGAAAACTAGTCGAGACAAGATTTGTTTAAAAATATATTTATATAATAATGTTTAGGGTCCAGTTAAGCCACAAGACTTAACATCTGGTGCCTGTATGTATAACATTCAATACACATTTACATACAACAGGATACAATATAATAAAATAAAGAATAGGTCATATGTGTAAAATAAAAAACAAGTATTTCAACTAAAACATATAAAATAATTTATACACTAGCTGCATCCATCCACTCAGTGCCTACTGGACATCCTCAAAGTTTTCCACAACACAAAAAATAAAAAAACTTTCAGGCCATAGCCAAGCATGCTGACCACAAGAACACAGAGGTGGTCTTAATTTACTACTACTACCACTACTACTACTACTACCACTACTACTACTACTACCACCACCACCACCACCCCC
>CABFOW010000845.1:26104-150826 GCA_902141385.1 Timema californicum | reverse complement strand
CCCCCCCCCCCCCTATAACAAAAACTTGATCACAGATAAGCATTGTTATTCTACTAGAGGTATTTAAAATCTAGAATAGGTTACAATAATAGCAAAATAAAATAAAAAGCTATCCACCTTACAACTTTTACACACCAACATTTTCACTTTAAACTGAAAAACCACAGGAGCTCAGAGGTCAAATACATGAACACACCACTATGGATAGTTCAACATAACCTTAAACAGAATAACTCAAGTGTTGCCAACAGAAAATCTACAGTTTCTCCAAGATGGAAAAATCAAATATAATGACATAGTTTTTTTGACAGTTTAAAATAAGTTAATAGATGACTCAGCTAAGTGGCAAAAACACATATCTCAACATATCACCTTCAGCCACTTACAAATTGCTTCAAGTTGGGCCTTCTTTAAAAATCTACATTTTCTAAGATATAATAAAACTAAAGATTCATAACTCAACTATCACAGGGCGTAGGACATATTAGATTATGCCATATTATAGAACTTAATGAGAGGAATATGAATATACTAATAACTCAATTTTGCAAAATAATAAAGATATCAGATTTTGCCATCTGACCACAGAATTAAGAACAATAAATAAGAATAATGATGATAATAATAATGACATTGGAATGAGGATAGAAGGGCAAAGCCAACACACCTATCAGAAAATTGTTTGTCTTAAAGTTCACAATTAAAACTCAAGACATAATTATTTAAAAAGAATGTTGAGACATACAGTAGACTAATTAATCACCTTAGTTTGCAGCTAAATAGCAACACATACTGCACATCTTCACAACATATTGTTATGGGCGCTATTTCAAAATTTCAGTAACTTCTTTTGTAACAGACCTAGTATTGCCAATTATGTTTAATCTTAAAATTGGCACTTTGACAATACATTTTGGGGACATTTGGAAAAAAGCAATGGCTAAACCAAAAAATACTGTAGTACGTTTTGAGATCATGGTATACTGCGAAATCAAATATAGTCTACTGCCGTAGTAATCAATATAATATAATCTTACAATAGACTCGTCATTATTTATATTTTTATTGTTTTTGTTTTATAAAATATTATCTCTAAATGTGACGCATGTTAACTAAAAAAGATTGATAAAATTTCACTCTAAGTAAGACACAAGACGTCAAATTCTAACAAATACAACAGTTTTTCTCTGAATTAATCAGTGCAAAAATTTGATCAAAACAACACATTTAGTTTGTGTTTATTGTGTATGAGACCTTCATGTTTTCAAATAAGTTTGCAAGCATTGCCTTCCTCATTAATATTAGATATAAATTCTAACCTTTTGGCTAATTTTTACACATTTTACTGAATTAATGACAACCTTTCTTTGCTAGATTTGATTCGTTCACAAAACAGCACAGCTCATCTGTGTGTTGACTTTTTTAATTGTGTAGTGTTTTTATAAATATTAAAAAAATTATCATTACGGTATTTGTTTTGGTTTTATTGTTTTTATTAAAATCATGGTACATTGTATCTTTGTCAAAACAGGTATGGCCTTTTGCGATGACCCAAAACTTGAAATTGCTTGAAAGAGACGAAGTGATTGAACCCAAACGTATTATGTCTGTGTTTCGTGAGAGGATTGAGAAACACAAGGAGGAAATAGCAGAACTGGAAGAGAGGGAGAAGTTTCTTGAGAAAGAGAAGCCGGTAAGGAATGAGTACATTTATTACTTTTAGATTCTAAGCAAGTGTTTGAAACTAAATATGTATATGTAACTGTTCTAACAACGGTTAAAAAATTTTTTTAAATTTTGTTCTCTATTAGGTTCTTGTTCTTAGAGTATTAAAGTTTTTGAATTTATGTAATTAAATGTATGTAATTAAATAAATATGTTTGAATTGTAAATTATGAAACACAAATACAATTAAAAACTATCATAAATTTAAAATCATTTCAATATTTTATGACAGTGTTTCTCAAATTTTGTCTAATTATATATTCCTTTCGGGTCCATATACCGTTTCCAGCTTTTTATAATAGAACAAATTCCTGTTTTCTTTTAAATTTTAAATGGTCAATCCAAATTTTAATAAAACTAACCATAAAAAAGTAGTGAGGAAAGGAATGAAAGACTAATGAAAGTCCATAACAACATGTAAAAATCTCTGTTAATTCATCTATCAGACTCACTATTGTCAACAAAATATTTAATGATAAATATAACTCTGGTATTTCGCATACTTCCTGAAATCTCTTATGTGCCACAAATAGAAACACTGCTCTACAGCATGTGGCATTAAAATATTGAAGATTTTTTAAATGTCAGTATTTCTCCTTTTATTTTGTGATTAATTATCAACAATTCTTTCATATTTATTCAAGTTTTCAATTTATTATCAATTTATAATCAATCACACTTTAACATGAATTAATTATCTCTTAGCATTATTCCTCTATAATTTGTACACCTCTTTCTGTATCCTTTCTTGAAAATAGGGATTATAACTTCTTTCTCCAGTCTTCTGGTACCTTGTTCTCCTTCCAAATCACTCTCAGCACCCTGTATAACTATTGTATACCTATTTCACTTGCTGGTCTTATCATTTCCACCGGCATTTTGTCCACACCAGGTTATTTCCCTTGTTTCATCCTCTTTAATATGTTCTCCACCTCTGTCCATGTAAGACCTCTTTCCTCCTCTTCTAATATTTCTTCCTGCTCCTATGTTTCACTTTCATCACTTTCCTTCTCTTCTACTATTTCTTCCTGCTCCTCTGTTTCACTCTCATCACTTTCCTCCTCCGGGCTGAACATCTCAAAATATCTCATCCATAGTTCTTGTTCTTCCTCCCCTGTCTTCAACATTCTTCCTTCTTCTTCCACCATTCCAACTTCTTTTCTTGTCTCTCTTCTGTTTCCTACTTGGCTATATAACACCTTCTTACTTTCAACTTTCTTCCAGTATTTCTCTCAATTTTTGCTGGTTTCACATACAGTTTGCTTCACTCTTTTCTTCTTCTTCCTCTGTTTTCATCATTTCTATTCTTAAAACTCCTTCTCGATGCTTTAGTCTTCTCCTCCACTGCTTCCGTCACCCTGTCGTTCCACCAGGGCATCTCCTTCCAGTTCCTCTTATTACTTATTATTATTAGCACCGCGTCTTACTACCCGTTTGGGCTATACGCACTTACCCTAATGTGTAATGGTAGGGTGATTGTGATGATGAAATGAAGGACCTACAGTTTAACGTGGAATCCGAACCACGGTGGAGGCCTGGCATTCCTCACATTCACAAGATGTCTCTTATTACTTGTCCTCCCACATACCTCCTCTACAGCTCCCTCCAAATGGTTCATAAACCTTTCCTATTCAACCTCTATAAACTTTGCATCTTATCCTTGGGTATTAAGATTCTTGCCTTTCTTAGATACAGCTCTTTTTCCTCTTCATTTTTTAACCTCCACACACTTATTCTTCTTTCTTGTCTTACTATCGCTCTCCTACATTCTCATCCCTTTTTGTCTGCCACCAACAACATCCTGTGGTCATTATCTAAGGGCACACTTGGTACGAGCTGATGTTTACTATCTTCCTTTTCTTTTCTTCATTAGTGAGACTGTAGCCTATCACCGACTTTTGCTTCACTATTGGGTTTAACTCAGCGGTTTTTTATTTGGAAATGGGAAAAAGAATTGTTATGAGCATTGAATACACTGTTTAAATAAAATAGAGCAGTTGTTAATTATATCAACTGTAAAGTGGGTGCATTTTATGCTGATCACCCATCACCACTGGACTAAGTTGTTAACAACCCTTGTGTTGAATATGTCAATAATATGACAACCAGCTTCATTACTCAAATGGACTAAGGCAATTTTCTCAAACTCAAACTAAGTGAAGGTCCAGACTCACAAACTCTGCACTTGTTTCAGGCCCTTGTACTGTTCGCCTCATTGAAAGGTAACCAGTAACACTTATTGAGTTTAGTGAAAAATGTATATCTATCGCCAAGACTGAAAGAGAGCATAAGTAGATAATTAATCAATACAAAAGGAGGTTAAGATAGTTATCCAAAACACGTGGTTTCCCACGTGATTATTTTTAAATCATAATCCAGTTACAAAAAGGACTTTATTATTTATTAAGAGAATAAAAAGGTAATAAAACATTATAAAAGATTAATTTAAAATAAAGGAGAATAGATTTACATTTACTACATTACCGATTTGTTTAAGGTATTAATAAAAGATATCTCCAGTAGAACAGAGAAAACAAAATCAAAATTAATTAATACAAAGAAAATAGTCTTCAAACATTATACTTAATCCCCTGTTCTATTAAATTTTAAACAGCGTGGTTTATAGGATGCCGATTGATACAAAAACCATAATATAAAAAAAAACAGGTCTCATGGCTGACAATTTTGCGTTACATTATAATACAACAAAAAAATACAAAATAATCAAAACTTAAAAGGTCATAATTAGAAAAAATAATTACATGGAAACTTTACCTCATATCCCCAAAACAAGAAATAAATAAAAAGGAAAAAGACTACATATTAATTTAGAAACGATTCTAGAATAAAATTAAAAAGAAGTAAGAGAACAAAAAAAAAGATGTCTCACGTTAATTAGATCCAAAGAGAGAATGAACGAGGCAAAGGCGTTATTTCCCTGAACCGGAAATTGTGATTTACGGATAGGCCAATCAGAGACTTGTAAGATAAAAAAGAACCAATTATATAATACTTGAAGACTTGACATTTTTTAAAATAAAAGATATAAAAAAAACATTAAGGTAAAATTACATATATAAAAAAGGTACAAAGAGATTTAATTATTTAGCACATATTGAATTAATTGTTTATAAAAGATCATTGAAAACTTTAGTTCCACCAATTCCCATCCAGATCGCCACCCGGAACTACTCCTAATTTAAAGTTTGTCCGCTAGACTTCGTTACTCGCCACTATCAGGAACTTCAAGGTCGATATAACTTAGGTCCGTTCATTATTAACAGTACACCCTGTAGAAACATGTTTGCTTAAATATATTCTATACTTTTGTTTTGACAGCACTTTCTACTACCCATCTGTATTATGCACATTTAAATCACATTAGTGGGTAAGTGATTAGGAAGATTTAATTCAATGGAGATGTAACCACAGTTGAGTGAGGGTATTGTGGGAAACTATCTAGGAAAACCACCCTTTGTACATACAGCTGTAACTAAAACTGTGACCTACAAGACCAGCTAACTAAACCAGAAGAGCATGATATTTAATACACGTGCCCACCAATGTAGATCTATTCTAGCTGGAGACGTGGTTGTGGCAAAACACCAACAAGAACCCGCAGAGGACCCTCATTCCCCCCCCCCTCCCCCTTAAATATACACGGAATAGAGGACAATTTATAAATAATACTCTGGTGAGATAAGCAGTTACCTCTGCTGTTGCACTGTCATAAAATGTTCAATATTAGCATGGAAGACAGCTAGTAAGAGTTTAAAGTGCTTAGTTGCGTGGCCCAGAGGAAGATGGTTTTCTTTCTCTTTTAATAACTTAACTGAATGATGGTCCGAGAGCCGGCAATTCGCATATAGGATGCCAAAAAACTCAATAAACAAGATTAAACACACATGAAAGAAAAAAAAAAGAAACACTGACTATACAACACACATCTACAAGGCGGGTGAGATACCACTACATAGTGAAGCAATACATGGAAAGTGTTCAGTCAACTGAACTTATCTATACAGGCGGTCGACTAAATATAACACTAAAACCAAGAGGGAGAGGGTGAACAAAATCATTCCACCAACAAGAAAAAAAAATGTCAATAGGCCTGACCTCTGGTGGCATTTCCAAACAACAAAAACGGCCACTACACTAACTGTTTGATCACATGTATTTAAAATCATTAATATATATTTAAAATATTTTTATACTTATATTTCTTCAGAATTTTGGAGAATTAGCGAAATTAAGGTGATAAAAATGTCCTAAATAAATTAGGTTTTCAGAGTGATAAAAAAATACAACACAATTTGAACTACCTTAAAGTGTTTATTTGTGTATATATTACTGCAGGCTGAATAGTAATATAAAAGTATTACTAAAAGCAAACCGGTCATATATATCTTGAGGGCCGTGAGTTTGTGAATCCTTGTTTAAGTTGTCGGTCTAGCATGCCGATGCTGAGGATATTGGAGTTTGAATGCTGGTTTGGTGTACTGAGTGTAGTCTCCCCGCGTTTACAATCTGTGTAAATTTCCTCTAAATTATACCTTCCTCATTCCTAACCCCTTATTATATATATATATATATATATATATATATATATATATCAATTATCAACCCAAACAGGTAGAAAGACATTGTGCACAAAACATAAATAAAAAATATGATGACCAAGATTCAAACAAAATTATCTCAGACATAGTCTGAAGCACATCTCCCCTACAACCTTGCCTATAGCCTGAGTCGTTTCTGTGTAAAATTTATTGGTAGTTTCATCGAGATCCAAACCTAATCATCCCACACATTGCTGGAAGCACATCTCTACAATCTTGGCTACAGCCTGAGCCACCTCTGTGTAGAATATATTGGTAGTTCACCAAGACTCAAACCAAATCCTCTCAGAGATTTTAGAAACAAAAATTTGTCTACAATCTTGGTCACAGCCTAAGTCCTGTGTAGAATGTATTGGTAGTTTCGCCAAGATTCAAACCAAATACTCTCAGATTTTTAGAAACACAATTTGTCTACAATCTTGGTCACAGCTTGAGTCCTGTGTAGAATGTATTGGTAGTTTCGCCAAGATTCAAACCAAACACTCTCAGATTTTTAAAAACACAATTTGTCTACAATCTTGGTCACAGCCTGAGTCCTGTGTAGAATGTATTGGTAGTTTCACCATGATTTAAACCAAATACGCTCATACATTGTTTGGAGCACCACTCCTCTACGACCTTGACTACAGCCTGAATCTTTCTTTCCTTTGTAGAATGTGGAGATATTCTATCCTCAAGGGGTGGAAGGGCACACATATTACGAGCAGTACAATGCACCGGCATGTCTGATACGCTCTGGAGACTGTGTGTACGTGAAAAATGGCAGCGGCAGACAGCTCATAGCTCAGGTGGACACTATATGGACCACCAAGGTGTAAGTAGATGAACATTCAAGTACAAATAAATTGAAACCAGGCCTCAACAGGCTTACAAACTTCGAGGGGGGGAAATTTGGGAAATTGGATACTCTCCAAATTTGAGTGGAAAAAATCCCTTTCCAGATTTTTCTGGAAAAAAAATGACATAAAAAGGTTATAATTAATAAATATCTATCAATGTCAGGTATATATTCTATATTCATTAACAATATTATTAATTTATTAGAGTTGATTATTAACCTTATCTTATGTTGTGTAGACTTTTATTCTAAACTTCAGTCACTTTCATTTTACAATTACCTAGTTAACATAACTGAGCCATTAAATAACATAACCACAACACATAGTCCTATAATTGATGTTAATATTTATCTCTGCATAGATTTATTTGAGTAAAACAATATTTTTACCACAAAATAATGATAAATGGGGCTTTTAAAAATCAAATTATGCACAAAATACACCCTCACTAAACTTATTCGCATCAAGACATGTTTATTACGTTGAGCTTATTATTTGGAATGGCATCCATTTTCTATTGTATCATGCCAGTATGGATAGTAATAGTTGAATATATTAATATTTTTGGACAGTAGCAGCACTTGTTGTTGGTAACTAAAACCTAAAAGGTTACTAGGCACCATTGAGAAAGGTTTTTTATATTTTTATAAACAAGACTGGCTTGCATTGATTTAGTCAGATTTGTTTAAATATTTTTATGTTTTAGTGTGTACTTTTTTATTACACAATCATAAAATCTTTATTTTTTATTTGCTTTTATATATATCAAAAATGCTTGATTAAAAACATAAAATAACAATATAAATGCCAGGCCTTGGTTTCTTATGTCACAACCTTTACTCAACACTTGTTAGTCAAAATATGATTTAGTTTTTATTTGAAAAACTTAAATTAAAAAAAAAGTTTTTGAGTGTCCATATTATATTCCTTTCAAAAATTCCACAAGATTACAACACTTAAATGTTGGGTAAGACCCATAACTGCAACAAAATCAGAGTTTTTGTCCCCCTCTCTCTTTTTTTTGTTTACAATAAAATATTTTAATCATTGTACTTTTAACGTATTTGAAACTTTAAAATTTGATTCTGATCAAACAAACTACCATAAGCGTCTAATTTCATCCTCAAGTATTTTTTTGCAATGATTTGTAAGGAGTAAAATTGGATTAAAATTATAAATCTTAAAAATAAAATATAACCCTAAACTTTAAAATTTGATTCCGATCAAATTATCATAAGCTTCTAATTTCAACATTAAGTATTTTTTTTGCAATGAATTGTAAGGAGTAAAATAAAATATAACCCTAAACTGGAAAATTATATTTGACACTTGTCCTGTGCCCATAAGAGATTATTAATTTCTACCCGAAAATTTCCCAAAGTCAAAATGTAATTCCAGCGGACAAGCCTTATTGGAACATTATTTACCTGGATTGGTGGTTGCATAATCTAAAGGGTCACTCTTGGACTGAATTGCTTGTGAAAAAGAGGGTTGAACCCTGGCTAGGTGTAATGAGGACGCTTTTTATATGAGGGATGCCTAAAAGAATTTTTTATTTCATCTAGGTTAATCTTATTACAGACAAATTTTTTACTGGCTTACTACTTACGTTTTTAACATTAGTCAATGTCCTAGGTTAAGTTTGTTTGGGAAATAACCTTGTGATTATAATTTAGATGTCAAATATAAAAAAATAAATTACATCTTTTAAATTTTCATTCAGGGGAGTTTGTTATTTCCGTGGCCCGTGGTTGGTGACCCCGCCAGAAATTCCTCATGCGCCAACCAGACTTTTCTACAAACAAGAAGTGTTTCTTAGTTTATTAGAGGATACCCACTCTGTGGACAGCATAGCAGGAAAATGTGCTGTGTTGGAACATGCTGAGTATATATCTTGTAAGTAAGATTAGCTTATAAATTGAATATCTCTCTAAAAAAATCTCTTTTCGCCATATTGTGTTCGTTCGTTCTTATATGTTTTCTATCCATCTTTCTTGTATCCAAATATGTATTATTAACTGCACAGATAGACAATAAATATTTAAGAAGGCCTGATAATCCAAAATTTGGTGTTCCATGTTCTCACTTAGTACAGCTTACGTTTTTAAAATAATTACTATACTTGCCTTAGAGCATACAGATTAAAGAAAAACCTTTTTATATTTTTTACTCAATATATTGTCTGAGACATGCTGTTAGAAACAAAACTAATTAATTGTGGCTATAGAGAAGAAAAACCTGAAAAAGTCAGGGAACTTTTGGATTTCAGGGAAAACAGAGAAATATCAGGAAATGTAACCCTTTTAGTGCCACACCTACTCCAGAATTCGCACGCAAAGAGTTCCAGAAGCCTGTTAGGTTTTGTGTGCAAATAATGCAACAGTTATTTCCTCATGTTTGTAAGGGTTTGCAAGAAAATTCGCCAAACCTATATTTATAAAGCAATTATTTTGATTGTTCTTCATTTTGATCCGCATGTACTGTTCCTTAATAATAATAGATTAATACAATTTAACTAATTTATTTGACTTCAAAGGCCAATCAACATATTTGAATATATATACATACACACACACACACATATTTCACTATTATTTTGTTGTAGTGCATTTTGTTTTATACAAGAAAATAAAGTTTAGAATATATATGTTTATAAATAGGAATTACATAAATTGTTATTTGATATCCTACATTAAATATTTTTGGGGCCGTTATTCCTTACCTTACAGCAAGATTTATTATATTGCTTACCTCATGAATAAATATTTAGGCATACACATAATGAATGCGTTTTTCAAAAAACCTTTTATAATGAATAATTTCATATATTCTTTTTTACATATTATGTTACTTTATAAAGTCATTTCACCTATTTACTTACGTTGGTAAAGAAACATTTATATTCAAATAACATAACACAAAAATCTAAATAGTATTTTTTTTTCTAAACTCAGAACAATTAAAACCGTATATTTGAAAACTGTTTACACAACTATTTATATCGGTATGAATGTTAGTCATACTTATTTTTTTCCATGTAGCTCATATGTAAACCAGCGTTGCACTTAGCACATTGAGTACCTACCTGGCCGTCCACCATTGTAAATCTACTAAACTCCCAGTTCTAATAACAAATAATTGTGGTTGATTTTTGTTGCCGACCTTAAATAAAATAATAGAGGGAAATGTTCTCTTTCCAGTAATATATGATATATATGATGATGACTTCTACATTATCTATCAGGCAAAGCTAGAACTAGTGCAAATCTAGAGAGCTGACCTTATCAACTCCGACACTATTAATGGTAGTAGGCAGTGTCGTCCCATATCAGATCGTGATACTAAAAGGATAGAAAAAAAAGGAAAAAGAAGAAGAAAAAAATAAATGAAAAGTCAGTGAACTGAAATATTTGACTAATTCTGCGCCTAAATATTTAAACAAAAGTGAAATGGTGTTTGTTTTATACCACATTTACACAGGGACACAAATAATATTTGATATGTTAAATACAGAAAACATGAGTTAAACATAATACTAATGTTTATTTTTATTGTCTGTTAGGTTTGTTTTTGAAAATATATCGGCTAATAAATGCAATAAACGAAAACAATGCCATTTTCTAAACAAAATTGTAAATATATTTTATTGGGAATTATTTTTAAATGTTTGGAAAATCTGGAAAAGTGGGGCAAATTTATTTTAAAAAGTTTCTTAGCCACCTTGCAATTGTAATATTTACTTTCCAGTTCCCAATTCAGAAATCATACCTATTAGCTTGCACTCACTTAAATGGGCTCAGACGTCATTTCAGTGTGCGTATTATCTATTAAACAATTTCAACTCAAAGGGGCCAAAGGATTGACATTAAAATGATAATAATAATCATTTCTTTTAAAAATGTCAACTTACGGCATGTTTTGTGAGCGTTGTTGCTCTCTTCTTGCCTAAAACCATGTATTAAAAAGATGATTAAATTTTTAGAGGCACACAGTTAAAACCCCCACATCATACTATAGGCTGCATTTACATTACAAAATATATTTCTATATTATAAAACAAGATTTTGGTATTTTTTTCAGTAAAAATAAAACAGGCCATTGTTTTTAATAAAATTCATTCAAGTAATTAAAATATGAAGGCTCATCCAACTCTACTTCGTTTGTGGTGAAAGCTTGTAGTGATATCGATTTTTCCTGTCTTTATTAATATTTGAGATCATATTTTAAAGTAAATATATTAATATTTCTTCTTTTCAGCTAATATAAAGTAAACTCATTTTTTCTAGACTACAGCCATGGTTCTTTTTTCTTTCGTTTAGCTGCACGTGTTTCCGGGTTGTATTACACAGTAATTTAATAGCAGGTGTAGGGTGACGCCACGCTTGTTTTTTTAATTTGCGCGCTCATAGAAAATAACCCCATTGGTCGATGGAAAGAAAGCAAAGAGTGGTCTAGGTTCGAGAGTGTGAACTACGGGGTTCACACTCCTCGGCTCAACAAGACGCTAGTCTTGTAGAAGCACATTTATTCTTCTTCTAACGGCTTCCCCGCTTGACGTCTAGTGAAGTAGGCGTGTTTGGGAGGGTCATATCATAATGTTTGAATAGATGGGCATACTGTCCATTTAATGTATATCATGTACAGTGTTTATACGTTTGACGAACTGTAACTTTAAACTCATGTATAATAAACTTAACTATACTATGAAATATACGGAAGTTTAGTATCTACAAACTAGTATCCACGCATACAACTTTAAATAAGGTGGAGTACAATAAATAGTAACAACGTGAGATGTTACAAATGGCACACAACGTGGCAGCAGTTAAGATCAACAGTATAGATACTACAATATGCATCCCAACAAGGTAACAATTAACGACAGTGTTACGTAGTACATTACAAATGGCGTCTCAAAGTGGGGCATTAGCAGATAGGAGTTTGTATGTTACAATTGGCGTTCCAATGTAGGGCTAAACAACAGGACATTACAAAGGGTGTTCCAACAAAGGGCACAACTACAGCAACAGGACATTACATTTGGCATTCCAACGCAGGGTGACAACGACAGGACACTACAAGCATATGATCCTACCTTGACAGGACACTATAAGCTTATGATCCTACCTTGACAGGACACTACAAGCTTATGATCCTACCTTGACAGGTTCTACTATGGCCCTAAGCTGCACCATAGTGGAAACAAGTAAAGTAATCTTGGAGGCCAAACTAAGTGTATGTCATGTGGATTAAAGTTTTCCATGGCCATATAAATCAATATTTTGATATATTTATAGATCAATTACACTCTCAAATATAGTCTTAACTAATCATACTTGCAAAGGGTCACACTTAATGTCACTTTAAGGAACTTATATATTATTTTCGCCATAATACATAATTTAATTCTTTTATGTTAATAATATTCATTATATTGCAACTAAATATCTGATATAAACTTTTGCCAGGTCGCCCAACAGAGATCCCAGAGTCGGATGTGTATGTTTGCGAGAGCATGTATGATGAAGCAAAGCAGCAAGTTAAGAAACTGATGAGGGAAGGGTTAAAGAAATACAGCCATAGTAATGCTGTTTCAGAGGATGAGATATATTTCTTCAGGAGACTCATTAATCCACCCAAGGTTAGCAAATTTTTATGTTAGGAAACAATGCCTTAGGGTTCAAAAGATTAATCGACAAAGCAATAACCTTTTTGATAAACATTTATTCATTGTAATTGTATTTTTCTCTTTTCATGTAGCTGAAATATGGTGTTTTGTTCTCTCTTTCTTTTCTCCAATCTTTTTTTATTTAAACATAAATTTCTTTTGCAGTCTATTAGAAAATTCTAATCCTTACAGCTAGTTTATAAATAACACCTTAGACTATTGCTGTTTCGACAGGTTAATTGTATCCTTTAAATTTTTTCAAAAGGCTGCGTTACATTGCTTTAACTCACTTTGTTCTTCGTGGCAATGTTTATTTTTATTTATTCTTTTACTATAGTTTTACACAAATAGTAATTATTTTTATCTTATTCTCTTACTTTCCTCACAGATTGGAAGTGAGTCGGCTCAAAGTCTACCGGATATAAAACAGCAGTCTGTTAACTTTGATCGCGTAAGTATATTGTGTAACATTGACTTTAAATGTATACTTAGCTTTAGATTTATTTATTCAATTGTTCACATTTGCTCGATTCTATATTAAAAATAAAGTTTTTTTAAAACATTGATTCTATTCAAAGTTTATAAAGTAATGATGTGTGAAGTTTCATGAATTCAAAGTCGGAGGTCAAATCTCCTTCGGCTTCAACTTCAACATCTACAATAACCTTCACATATTCAAAAAATTTTGAAGGAAGAATAAAACATAGATAAATTATCAAAGATTTAATTTTATCTTAACAAATATTACATATTTCAATATTTGATCATTTTAAAACCACACTAAACAGAATTTAACACTGAATACTAATTTAACTACCAAAACAGCTTTTACAATGAAAAGAACACAGTTCACACTTTACATTGCTGCCATTGGACAAAGAGGTAATGGTTGCCTATTAAAAAAAAATAGATTGTCACCGCCCAATCTCAATAATGAACCATCTCTGCTAATTGCGAAGGATTCTTATGAAGAGAAGTTTTGTAAATCATCACCATCGAAGAAAGCAATTCTCTAATGGGCGGAAATGTTTAGGGAGGTGGGTTCATTTCATAATCATAACGAAGGGAGATCTGGAAGGTCAAGAATCGCAAGAACCATTAACAATACTGTATGAATGCTTCAAAAATTCCTTACTTCTCCAAAAAAAAAGTGAACGTTGCATATCAAAAGAACTTGGTATGGCACACACTGGTGTTCAGCTCATGATTGCAGATATTGGAGTGCACTCTTATCGAACGCAGGTATTCCATGAACTGAAAAAAGCAGACTTCAAAGCATTGGTGTATTATTGTGCACATGCTATGGCCGATGTTTATGAATATCCTTATTATCTGTGAAATTGATGGGGGTTTGGAGAATGTCATGTGTTACTCTGTGGACTCGTCAATAAGCAAAATTGTTGTTTCCTCGGTTAAGAAAAAAAATAGATGAATATCTACATAAGTATTTACCTTATGAAAAAGTAACATTATGATCTGCTGTGTCCACCCATCACATCATTGGTCCACATTTCATTGAAGGGGAAGATGGCAACAGGACCAATGTATTTGCACAAATGTACAGATACCAGGTTATTGAAAGTTTCCAGGAAGATATGACAATATTTTGTAGGCTAAACAATCTTGTTATGGGCAAGCAAGTGTCTTAACAAGATGGAGGTGCCACCCATACTGGTTGAAGGAATGGTCACCTACCTAACATGTTTCCTGGTCATTTGATTTCTAAAGGCACAAACTTTCCATATCCTGCACCAAGTCCTGACCTGTCAGGGTGTGATGCATTTTTGTAGGAATTATTGAAATAACAGTGATTCAAACCCATTCCACACAGTATTCAAGATCTTGGTGAGAACCTTGATAAAGTTCTGCAGAGTTCAACAATGAGGCAGTGTGATTTTATGGTCACTAGCCTTATTGAGTGGATGCAGCTCATCATAAACAATGGCAGAAGACATACAGAACTCATAGTGGTTAGATAAGTGTTGTGTTCTGTGTTAAAATAAATATATTAAATTATTTTGTGACNTGTGCCCCCCCCCCCTCCCCCCACCTTTTATATTTGCTTTTAGCTCAGAACCAATTTTTTGTTTGTTTTATAAAAATATTTCAAATAAAAGAAATGATGATAAGTTATTTTTGTGTGTGAAGCTTTGAAATAAATATCAGCTTTGGCCTTGCTTCGAAAAAATCCGGCTTCGACAATTACAAATTTTCTCCGGTAATAGTTGGTTATTGTCATTCTGAGCTATTATATACAGTACAACACATTATTCATATGGAAAACATTAAGTAATTAAATTGTAAGTTGATTTATCAGAATTAAGCTAAATATTAGGAACAATTATGCAATAACACATTTTCCAAGTAATTTTAGTACATAAAGTTATATAAATAACCAATATATATTTTTTTCTAGAGCATAAAACCACTAACAAAAAATATTTGAATTACAATTTTACTTCAAGGATATTTTGTATCTCAAATAGTTGCGGAGATATAATCAAAATTGGAAATTTCTGCTTATGTAGAGCACCCTTAAAGTCATTTTTATGGGAAAATGAGATTGGTCATTTTATTTGTAATGTTAACAGTGCTTGAATACAAATTTTAATCAAAATCGTTTCTCTTTTTTCCCCTTCAGTAAACTACACATAATTTTAATGTTGGATATCAAAGTCTTCGGGGGGAACCTAATGAAAACCCTAGATACCAAGTTTTAGCCCGATCAGTAAAATAGTTTCGGGTCTAGACCGACAGACAAATGCACAAACTGTATCGAGAAAACCCCGTTCTCGATTTCAGGGAGGTCACGAAACATTGAAATTTATCAAAATCTTGAGTCTGATTTTTTCACAATCACAATAGGTCTTTCTTCGGGGTGTCGTGAGTAAGTAAAAATTAATCCAAAGTAGAGCTGTCTCGATTCCTGTATCTCTTAAGTCCAATTCCTTAATATTTACATAATCTTTTTTCTGTGCATACAGCAATTTGCCAGTATTGGAATTAAATAGGAAAAAACTAATAATCGACGCAATTAATTGGCTGTTGCTCATTTTTGAACCTCTCTAATTGGTTTCATTGACAAAACTTTTATCTAAAAGAATTTTTAAGCCAAGAGCAAGGTATCTAAATTCATAATATTAAAATTGATTCTAGATTCTCTCAATATAAGCAAGAATTGAAAGTATTGAGTAATCAAGTTTGACATCACTAACCAAAAGTGATTTTTTAGGAAGCATCTCCTTCAATAAAGGTAGATCCTGATATGATGATGGAGGATTCGCTTGATGGAGGACCTCCTTCAGTGGGCTCTGGGGATATGCCCACTCCAATGTCTAATATGATAACGCCCATTTCATCAAGAAAGGTATGTCCTGCTCTAGAATATAGAATGACTTTCTTTTTTCTGAGATAAAAAACATTTCTTTGTATTGTATATTTAATTTGTCTTTTTATTTTATTTATAGTTTATTTAGCAGGAATGTTATCTTTTGCATGATTCATTTGCAATTACATTTTAATTTATTTTTCATTTTATTTAAATAGGTTTTGTACAGTTTGAATTATCTTTTCCTAGTATGCTTTGCCTTTATTTCAGCATCTATCCAGCCAGCTTAAAAACTATTTTATTTTGTTATTTGAATGTGGTGAAGGATTTGGCCTTTTTTTTTTTCAATTTACTTTTCATATACTTTGTTTTACTACTCTCCAGCAGATGTCAGTGATTGTGAAAAAATACTCTTCATTTCTACTTTACGTATTAAAAATTTAAAACCTTTTTTTTTTTCAATATTTTAATCTAACTGTGCATTTACACTGATAATCATACTAACATTTTTTTTTTCTTGTTTTAGTAATTCTTTTTTCTCCCAATACAGAATGGTACACGTTGGTTTATATTTTCTTCTCAGGCTCTAGCTTCCTTGCATATCTTGCATTATCATAATTTAGTTTTCAATTTGCGTAGTATGCATGGAACGTTTTTAATATTTTTTTAATTGTTTTATTTTTGTACAATCTACCCACACATTTTTAATGTGCGAAAGCAGATATTATGTTAGTAGCATCATTTGATTTTAATTTTCAATTTTTTATATAATGTTATGTTAATTAAATAATATTTCATATGATTATAATATTGATCTAATGGACCATGTATACAAACAAATAAGCTTAGATATTAGTAATTGTAATGCTATTTAAAAATACTAGCCACCAATTCTCAACTATTTTTTTTGCGAGAGAAAAAAATTACTCAATTAAATCTAGGGCTATTTGAACACACTAAAGTATCCGAGAGAAACTGATCCACGTAAGAAGATCATGGGAACAGTTTAGTATGTCACTGGTGTCCCTTCCTCTTTCCACAGAAGCAGTTAAGCAAGAAAGTAGTCACAGGCTACATCCTGTACTCTGGGGATGTTCGGAGAACAGTCGCTGCCAAACATCCAGAATCGTCATTTGGAGACATCAGTCGCATCGTTGGTAATGAGGTTAGTGACTGTTTTATAAAAGTTTGTTAACTCCTGTTCCACAGAAGCAGATTGGCAAGAAACTTTTGACTGGCTACATCTTGTACTGTAGTGAGGTTCGGAGATCAGTCACTGCTAACCACTCAGAGTCAACATTCGGGGAGATTAGCCGCATCATCGGTAACCAGGTATGTGGTTGTGATGGATGTTTAACTTGAGCCAATAAAAATTATAGTTATTTTATAATAATCGCCAGGGTACTTATGACTTAATTTTAGACATGTTTGTGGCCATTGACTTTTATTTTCTGGTGTCGTAGTGGCGCAACCTTCCAGCTCAAGAGAAGCAGTCTTGGGAAGAAAAAGCAGCCAAAGTCAATGAAGAAAGTGCCCTCAAAATGGCGGATCCAGATCAATATCCGAGCCCTTCGATAGCCATTGCCATTCCTGTGGGGCCACCAGTAGAGAACCAAGTATGTTTTTTTTATCAATAATGTTATAAAGGAGATACAAGGTTATTTGGAATAGACCACAACGGCTCATTTCATGTCCAATCACTTAATTCCATGTGCCCTTATATCTAAGATTTTCTTTGTTTTTTTTTTGTTTTTTTTTCTTCAGATTTTTTTATGCTTAATTGGCCCCATGATGCCATTTAAAATAAAAAGTTTCTTATTTATAGTTGCTCCAATTTGGGTTGTGATTACTTAAAATCTTCAATATTTATTATCTAGTTTGGTTCAGTTTGGTGTCAAATTAAATCTTATGTTTAGTACTTTAAACACAATTCAACCTGTTTAGATAAAAATGATCTTCAATATAATATACTGTATTTGTTTTTAGTTTTACTATTTATATCTTAATATTAGATTAATTACTGGTTTCAAACCACAAATATCAAACTTTTCATACAAGAGTAGCTCACACTCTCTTAGAAAAAAAAAAATTTAAAACATGATTTATGTTGTTATGAATTACAATATATTTATGATTTTATTATATTCGGAAGAAGTTATAGGAAAGACAAATAGGAACATATAAAATAGGCGAGCACAATATGGATTTACAATGAAAATAACACAGTTCACACTTTCCTTGTGCGGTCACGATTGATTTTCTTTAAGAGGCAACCATTGCCTCTTTGTCCAATGGCAGCAATGTAAAGTGTGAACTGTGTTCTTCTTTTCATTGTATAAGTCATTTTGTGTTCGTCCCTTTTATATGTTTCTATCTACCTATCATATACCTCTTTCCTTCACCTCTGACAAACCGTGTATTAATCACAACTTATGAATGTGTGGAATGCCAGGCCTCCACCATAGTTCGGATCCCACGTTAAACTGTAGGTCTTCTATTTCATCTCATAATCACCCTACCATTACACATTAGCGTAAGTGTGTATAGCCGAATGGGTAGTAAGACGCGGTGCTGCACCTAATAATAATAATAACAATAACTACAACAACCACTACCACCACCACCACCACATCAACCACCACTACTATAACAACTGCTAGAACTACGACTACTACTACTACTACTACTACTACTACTACTAATACTACTACTACTACTACCACCACCACTACAACCATTAATACAATCACTACCACTACTACTACTACAACTATTGTGTACTGTGTATAGCTTATACAGTCAAAAGCATCAAGTGGTAAAATTGTTATAACTGTTTACTTTTTTGCGTAATGAATTATGTCGAAATGTGGTAGAGTAGTAAAATCTACCTCCAGACGAGGATTGTGTAAAGTGTCACAATTGTGAAAACTACTATCATTATGAGTGCTCCGGGCTATCTGAATCAACATACCGAAGAATGACACAAAAAAGGTAAAAGTTATGCAAGTGCTCACCATGTAGATCTAGATCATCATCCCATACAGATATTAAAATGGATGTAGACCTTAAGATATCGATCCAATTGATGAGAAAAGAACAAAAGTAGTACTATGAAAAACTAGGAAATAACATGTCTTAACTGTATGATTTCTGTGATATGAGAAAGCAAATGAAATAACTGTTAAGACAATAATACAGACTTAACAAAAAAAAAACTTACTATACGATATGGAAAAAATCATATTGAGTTAATACACCATCTACCTCAAAAGAGCCAAAATACACCACAGCCGGTAATTGTCCAATTTTTATCTAAAACTGTAAGAAACGCATTGCTAGAAAAAAAGGCGTCAAATAGTTATTAATAAAATGACAATTGAAAAAGGGACAGAGAGTCATATATACATCAACAAGAACTTGGCCCTCTTTAACAAAAATCTACTGTGGTCAGTTAAAAACAAATGTAGGGAAAATTATTATAAATATGTACAAAAAATGGTAAGATTTACGTGCGCAAGAGTGATGGTGAAATCAGCTTTAAGATAGAGGCAGAATGTGACCTAACTAAAATGAATAACAAAATAAAGTGTGCCCCTTTAGTTTTAATTAGCATGTTCTTTGTTGGTTTGTGTTTTGTAATATATTATAAATATGATCAAACAAATTAAAAGTTACAATATTGTTGTCAAAAAAACAGAATACGACTATATAAACAAACAACCAGGATGGAGAAGAAAATGAGGAAAATGAAGATAAACCAACTATTGAAGACTATATTAGGACATTACATTGTCAAGAATATGGCGATCCCAATGAATGGTCTGAACTATTAACACGCAAGGTACAGAATAAGAATAACCTGTATATTATTCACTTTAATATAAGATCAATAAACAAACATTTTGATGAACTTATTACTTTATTGGGAAATAGTATTGGTAAAATAGAAATTATAGTGCTTAGAGCAATAAAATCAGATGATATGCAGGTTATTCAATATAATATCAATGGTTATCATAAATTCTGGGACAATAGGCCCAATATCTATGGGAGAGGTGTATTTATGTACTATAGAAATAGCCTTGAGACAACCATATTATAAAATAAAAAAACATTCTGCATATATAAATTAATTAAAATTAAGTTAAGTGATAGCTCCAAAATTAATATACTAGGTATCTACAGATCACCAAAGTGGGGTAAGTAACTTTTATTCAGATTATTAGTGACATAACTAAATTAGTGCCATTAAATGAGCAAATAGTTTTGGTAGGTGATATAAATCTAAACATATAAGATGCAAATGACATCACACTAGAAAGTTATAACAATATGCTTGCTTTTCATGGCTTAGAATTGACATTTAATAAAGTTACAAGGGAAGAAATATTGGAAATTAAGAGTGGTTAAATCATACCTGGATCACATATATGTTTGAACAACCAGATAAATAACAAGCACTATAATAAATACTAAAATTACTGATCATTATATAGTAGCATTAGAAATAAATCCAACCAAAATTATGATTTTATAGTAAAACTAATAATATCTCTATTTCATTGGATAATCTTGATAAGAATTTAGTTCAAATTAAACTTGAAAACATCAATTGGGATGAATTTCAAAATCAAGAAAATGTGCAAACATTGCTGATATATTTAATGGCCTATCTGATAGATCCAAATATAAATATAATCCTGTTGGAAAACGCATATAAAAGAAATGGATAACACCAGATTTGGTTGTAGAAATGGGCCACAGAGATAAATTATTTAGGAAGTGGAAAAGTTGCTCTTTGGCAAATGCCTACAAAATAGAGTACCAAAGAAAAGGAAACTTTGTCAATAAATTAATTTTTGGTAAAAACAATTATATTATCAAACTGAATTAAACAAAGTGAGTAGTAATATTAAGAAAACATGGTATAAAATAAATGAAATTCTGGGCAGAAAAAGTCAAATGACAATTGATGAAGTAATAAATACACATTTATGCAAAATTGAAAATGTTGCAAATAATTTTTGTGTAATATTCAAAACCAAGAGACACAACAACAACAACAACAACAACAACATACTTGCAATATACAACTAGAAAAAACGAATAATCAAAATGATTACCAAATTCAAAGTATGTTTATACCTAGGATTAATTGTTCCAAAATAAAACACATTATTGATAAATTAGATATAAATAAAAGCCAGGAAATAGATAAAATCAGAATTAAAGACTTGAAAACTATCAACAGCCATATTACCTCGTTGATAACAAAACTAATTAATTTGAGTATACAACAGGGTGTAATCCCACGAAAACTTAATATCCTAATTATTAGACCAATTCATAAAAAGTGAAGCACTTAGATTATGGAAATTACAGACCTATAGCAATTCTACAAGTTTTAAACAAAATAATAGAAATATACCTTGTCAACTATTTGATAAACTATTTAGATAAATATAAAATTATTGACTCAAGACAATACAGATTCCAAAAAAACAAAGGTATGGAAATACTTTAACACACTTTTACTAATCAAATGCTATAGCATTTATAGACATGTCAAAAGCGTTTGATACTTTAGATAAAGATATTTTACTAGAATCACTTTATAAAATCGGTATCAGAGGAAATATTTATGAATGGTTTAAAGATTAATTAACAAATAGGAAAATAATAGTTAAAATAAATAATATAGAAAGAGAAAAATTAGATATAAATATTGGCGTACCACAAGGCTCTATTCTAATCTATACAAGAACCATGTCAAACTGTATACAGAACTACGGTATGTTTATGAATGCTGTATGCGGTGATCAAATATGTAGATAGAGCTAAACAAATGTTACTGGAAGACTTTAATAGGATACAAAACTGGACTTGAGATAATAAATTAATAATTGACATTAAAAAACTCAAACAATGCATATCAGACTACCACATGTTATTAAGTATAAATTATATAAAAAAAGGTCATTGCTTAGATTGGTTACATAATATAAAACCCTGTAATTGTTTAACATCTACGCAAGTTGAGACATATAACTATTTTGGGCTAATGATTGATTCTCTTATGAAATAGAATACTCACATAGACATAATGAGTAGGAAGCTAAGAGCGGGAATGGTTAATATATGTATACTAAAACAATGTTACATTTGATGTTATAAAAATAGTATATCATGCACTAATAGAATCACATCTTGGCTATGGTATTACTTCCTGGGGAAAGACAAGTGATCTATATTTAAATCAATTAAGAAATATTCAAATTAAAGTTCTTAAATAATGAGTGAAAACAACAATAGTACCAAAGTCATGAATAAGGAGTGGTAACCATTGACAGTAAAAAATGTATAACTATAAAATAATAATCAATACTTCTACTCAGAAACAGATAAAGTAAGACAGGCTCACAGTCACAACACCAGAAAACGGCAAGCTGACAAGTGTGCTTAGCTGGACCATCTTTAATGATTAAAAATATGTACTCTTAATACAAATACTACTACAACTATGACCACTGCTACTACTATAACCACTACAATGACAATTACTACAACTACTATAACAATAATAATAAATTTGATGATAATGATACTGAGAATACCTTCTTTCAAATATAATATAATTACCTCATAAACCGAAAAGAGATTTTCCATAATATACTTATGATTTGTTAGAATACATTAGCGCGGCTGGTGTACTTATGCTCAAGCCAGTTGTAGTTGATTATGTTTTATCCTTAAATATTGCAATATGATCTTTATTTAAAAACATGTTTCTAGCTGAAAGGAAAAGGGGAATAAATTTCAACTAAGAAAATATAAATTCTGTATAATATATTTTATTTTTATAAGCCTTCATATATTTAATAGGGCCTACATTCCCCGCTTTTTAAAATCATTATAAACTACTTTTATATCATCATACTGTGACCTTATGTAAATAGTGTATTTTGAAGACTTGTAGTTTTATCTGACTCAAACATATATTGTATTTTTAGTGTGTTAAATTATCTCTTTCTTAGATGTTTGTAATTTAACATGCTCTAACTGTTCCTTTTAAATCATATATTATATATTTCCACATTTTTCGAGCTCTCTTGTATTGTCTTGTGACAATTTTTATATATAAATAGTTAGCTTGTATTAATATTCAATTTATCTTTTTTCTATATTGTACATCGTTCATATTTCTCTCTTTTTTTTTCAATTATATCTTTTATATTTCTTAAATTATCTTAAATTTTTAAAATCAAACGTATTATCTTGAATGAATTAAAAACAATATAGACAATATAAGTGAATACACATATGTTTTTACTATAATTACTTAATATTACTTAGTGATTTATTTTATTATTATCAATTTCCATTATTATAATAAAATATTATTTATTTTATATTATATTAATTATATTAAAATGATTGGCATAAGACTGATCTAAATATAGCTCATTGGCCCAGCTCTTGTGTAAATGTTGGATAAACTTTCTGTTATGCTAGGTTTTTGAATGTTGCTGGGACAACTGTGACTTTCAATTCGAAGATATCATTGACTGCTATGACCATGCTGCCCAGGAGCCACATGGGCATGTATTCATGCATTTTGCAAACATACCGTCTAATGGTAAGACATCGTTCATGCGAAATTCAAAATAATTTTAAATATCTATTATCATTTAATATTCTTTATCTAAAAAGCTTCCTTACACTAACTCTAGTACAGTAAAACATTGTTATCCTTTGTAATTTTTTATTCTTGGCTATTTTTACACTCATTTTAACTATTTTATATTTTTCAAGTTAGCATCAATGCGATATTTCAAATATTAATACAACTTCTAGTTACTACTATAGTGTTCGAATTAATTGGGACAAAGGGAAAAAAACGATTTTTTTCTAAAACCATAGCTTTTAATCACTACACACCTTAAGTAGACTGATAAATCTCTATATTAGTACGAAGTATGTCCTCCTTTAGCAGAAATAACCCCTTCAACACGTCTTGGCATTGACTCCACTAGTGTAGCGCACATGTTCTTGAATTCATCATCATGGAACCATACTTGTATAGCACTTTTAATCATTTGTTCTGTTGTCGTGCAATTCATCTTAGCTAAGTGATTCTTGAGAATATGCCATACGTTCTCAATGGGATTTAGGTCTGGTGAATTACCAGACCAATCAAGCTCTTTTATTTTATTTTCCTGCATAAAAGTCTGGACCAATTTCGAAGTGTGACAAGGAGCCAAGTCATGTTGAAATGTTCCATCAAATGTGTTCATGAATGGAACAATCCTACTGCGTAATATGTCTATGTATTTGACAGAATTCACCATGCCTTTAAGAGGAACTAAGCTTCCAGTGCCATTTGTTGTGAAAAAACCCAAAAACATCTGTTTAGAAGGGTGCTTTACAGTCTTTTGGATATGATCTAGTCGCAGAGTTTCACCTTCACTTCGTCTAACTACACTTGATTTGTATCCATGCACAAATAAATGTGTTTCATCACTGAAAAGCACCTTCTTCCAGTCGTTAACAGTCCATGATCGATATTTTTTGGCCCATGCTAAACGTTTTTTCATCATTTTCTGAGTTATAAATTGTTTTTTCATCGGTCTTGTTGGCTTACGACCAACTTCCAGAAGCATTTTCCGTACAGTTGAGGTACTCACTTCAACACCATAATCCAATAAATCCCTTCGAAGGTCTGTGCTTGTCTTTCTTGGATTTATTTTGCTATTTCTTATTAGAATTTTCTCAGTTCTAGGAGTAGTTTTCCGTTTGTTCCCACATTTTCCTTTTCTTTTTGGAGACGATGATCTGGAATCTTGAAATGTTCTTAAAATTCTTGAAACACTTGATTTGCCCACACCAATAGCCGTAGCTATATCTCTCACGGTCAAAGAAGTGTGTTCATTAAGAGCGATTATTTTAGAACGCTTCCTTGGAGTAGTATCCATCTTTGAACTAGCAAAAGTAACACGTGATACACGGAACGCAAAATTATAACCACCAGCTGCCACATTGAAAGTCTCACAACTGAACTACTGATACACTAAAACCAGTCAAAAGAGTAAATTACAGTCAAGGTTGATCCGTCACACTGCCTTTAGGCAGATATAGCCGGTTTCAGGCGGTTCGGGACATCACTGGTAATCACATATCAACTCAGACAAGGAAAACATGTTTGTCCCAATTAATTCGAACAGTATAGTAGATGTAAAGTAGTTGATGCCATGAGATTTTGAGAGGGTTGGGGAATATTAAGAAAATACAAAAAAGGAAACAAATTGGCACTCAGCAAAAAATAATGAAAACAAATAAAAGGAGTGTTTTGTTTTTTAGTGTTTCTCTGAATTACACATGCCACGGCACATACATACATACATGATACATAGACTAAAATTGAAATATACTGCTAAGTCTTTAAGGTGATATACATGTTGCATTGTCAACCTTTAGACCCTGTATCAATCTTTGGTTCTCTAAACATCAATCAAAAATCTCACATTAATAATTGTCTCCCTAATGATGATTGAATTATTAATTTCTAATGATCTCACATTGTAGTTGGCTAATTTGCTCGTTTATTGATTTCCAAAACTATTACTCTGAAACTTTATTTATTTTATTCAATTTTTGTTTTTTATATCAAGTTCAATTAACTCATTAAGAGTAAGAAATTTTAATTTTAAATAACTGAAGAATTAAAACACTATTAATTATTTAATATATTACTATAGTATATTCCACTTTAAATAAAGAATCAAATGTTTGGGGGAAAAAAAAAATGTTTAGAAAAATTCTTACAAGGGTGCCAAGAGATTCTAATCCCTTCACAAGGGTGCTGCAATTATAAAAAAGGTTGGAAATCCTTGCTTTAGACAAATGCTGGCGACTTAATTAAACTACACTAAATTTGTTTCTTTAGTTACGAAAGTTTGTCAGCAATAGCTAGAAAACTAGCACAGAAGTATACCGATAAAGTAAAAAACTATTTATTTATAGAAGCAGAGTACCAGTGCCAATGGCGCGGTTGTGGGCGTGTGAAGAAGGGGGCACAACCATTCCCACATGTTCAACGTTTGTCAAGGCACATCAAAGAGGTCCATATACTAAAGGGCAATGGGCGAGTCATACTTCCTCAAGATCGTAGCAGGTAATTTAATAAGACAGCATCTCAATCTCTCCACCAGTCACAGCATAATTTGTTTATCCATTTGAAAGACCGATCAAATTGGGATAATTATCTTCAACTGCTATATTTATCTTAAATCAAGACAACTATAAAGCTGAGATTATCCCTGATTTTAAAGGGATTTATTGTAAAAAAAAAAATTGGTAGTATGTAGTTTCACCCTTATTTATATTTTTTTTTGTGATGTTACTTATTTCCAGGAATTACGTCAGCTCTCGAACAACTCCTCCCACTCCAACATCTGCTCCTAATGAAGCTCCTGGTTTGTTCATTTTTTCATGTGTATAGTCCATCCATGACTTTTTTTATTTTAGAAAGATGAGAAACTATTATAATCCAGTTTAGCCTATGTGTTAATTTTAAAGCTATTTCTAGACTATTTGTATACAGCTACTAACCTTTTGCACCAGTTTGTGTGAAAACATTTGTTCAGAAAGCCTGATAAGTGGTGGATGGAGTGTACGTGTGTAAATGTTTGTTTTATTGACTTTGCTTGGTTTTTATTTTTATTTGTACTGAATTTTTTTGTATTTACCTTTTTTCAGTATATTGTAGCTGTTGGCTGATATATTTTTTGCATTTGTTGTAGTTATGTCATTTTAAAGTGTTCAGTGTTGTTTGTTTTATTTTATCCGAATTAGAAGTTTTTATCATTATGGTGTCCAATACTATATTGTTATTTTGGCTGTTTGCAACTGTGTCCTGAAGAAAGTACATGTCATACACTTGTTTTGCACAATAAAAATGCTGAAAAACAATTCTCACTTTTACACAGCTTCCACTTGAGAAAATTCGTAAGATTCCCTCCAAGGTGACGTCCTGCTACAGTTGGGTCAAGGAATCAGGTGACAGTGATGGCCGTGCTCATTTTTAAGTGTGCTCCTCTTTTTATTTTGCAAGCCATCTTTAATATTTTTGTTTTATTTGTTCCTACCAGTTTTTCCTTAAATGTTTATTATACCTGCACTGCACCTTTTACATTTTGTATATCTTTTCTAATAATCATAATATTGTTGGTAAAAATATTAGAGATGGGTCAAATCCACTATTTCTTGAATCCGAATCTACATGTTATTTTCAAATCCGAATCTTAGCAAATTGTTAGAAATTTAAATGATATTCAAATAGACCTACATTACACACTATAGGCCTAAACTGTAGATTAAGATTTATTTCAATCATGCTTTCAATTTTAATCGACCCCAACCTCCTCTCGCAAAACAAAGGTTAAAATCCAGCCAAATCAAACAATCTAGACTCATATTATTGTTTAAAATCAAATCAATCAAAATTTGAGTGTCTTTTAGTTATTTTTAAAAGTGTTGTTAGAATGAGTTAAGTTTCTAAAAACACATGGTAAATAAACAGATCAGGCCTAATTATCCTTTAATCAACTTTAATTATCATTGAAGGCTTATAATTTATTTTATTAAGATAGGAAAAATAAAAATACAAACAGATATTTTTATTAAAGACTAAAACAACATGCTTAACAATTAAACATACATTGGAAATTGTGAACTCAATAATGCTTAAGTATGTTTTATTATTTTATTATATATCCATTATCTATCTTTGCGTATAAAACAAAAAAATATATCCAATTCTTGCCTTATATTGATTTCTGAGAATACATTCTATTTAAAACACGAACATATTTTCGACTAAAATATGTTCATTCCCTTTTTATAAGGCAGGACTCCGTTTGAATATTTTTACAATTACTTCAATAACATATTTAAAAAAATAATAAACACTAAATTCAAATCAATTTAAAAACAAATAATGAATTAGTATGTCGTTATTTGATTATTAAAACTTGAAAGTGCTTACTAAGTGATCAGAGTACCTGAATCGATTCTAAACAAACAATCACTATATGATACGTAGGCCGGTAGGTATAAATAAACAGTTTTATCGTTGCCTGACTGTCGACAGTATTTATTTTTCATGAAACCCAACAAAATGTCTAACTTAAAATCGTATGCAATAAATTGGGGCTCTTTACATATTTGAAGATAATTAAAACCAGTTGGGTTGTAAGAATTAACAGTATCTTTATTTTAATCATCACTCTGGCAAGTAAACATAATATACATCATGGCAGCCGACTTTGTATCGTGTGTGATGGTGGCTGACTTTGTATAATGCGTAATGTGTTCTTATTTCTGTTTTTAAAAAAAGCCGTAATTTGTTTTATTTACTTAAAGTTTATTTATAATTCTAGTTTGGATTTTCAGTTTTTGAAGAGTTTTAATGTTTTCATTAAAATATTTACAAGATTTTCGTAAGGTTAAAGTTTTAGAAGTGAGCATGTGCCGAAACGGTTGAGTCCAATTTTCCCATAGAGGTGGGAGGGTAGAGTACTAAGGACGTAAGATTTTCCACACCTAACAATTTTTTTTATTTCTAAATAATGATTTTATTCATGCTAATCTCTTTTGTCCAACAAAATAAATATTACGGATTAAGTTGTGCTTTTCAAGTAGGCCTAACTAATAATTTTTGAATTCAAAATATTATGCTTTGTGTATGAGGTGAAAGATTCGACCATCTAATCCAGCAAAACACCGAATCCTCGAATCTCGAATACTTGTCAGGATTCGGTGGATTCGAAGATTCGAGTGGCCCATCTCCAAAAAAAATTATCTAATTGCTTAGTTAATACATAATTATAAAAAGAAGACAAACTTATTCACACTTAACATGTAATATGAAGCCATTGTAAACAACACTTTAACACATCACATCATATTAAATTTGGCCTCTTTTGTCATATAAAGATTGATCAATCAACTTTGATAACACACCTTATTTTGAGTTCATTAAATGTTTCTAAAACATTTTCATTACTTTTTTTGAATGATTTTTATATGTAACTTTCATTTCACATAAGACAACTTAATATTTTAAACAAATATACCTAAAACTATTTTCATTCGCCTAATAAATAAAGAATAGTGTGAGATAAAGTATTATAGTAGTGTGTGTTATGTAGTATTTTTAATACAAGATGTTTTATTTCTGAATAGACTTAATTTGTAAGCTATGCACTAATTGTTTTTTTTTTTTTTNTTTTTTTTTTTTTTTTTGCTCAGCATTATGTTTTCCAAACTATTTCAATTATTTAATCTTAAAAACTATATTTATTTTGTTTTGGTATGTTCTGTAGTTTAATATTAGTGATCACAAATACGCTTGCATGTATGTATGCTTGTTTCACCATGCATGACCGTGTTGTTACTAGGAACTATGTACTGTCGCGACGTCATCCTCCACAACCTTGTAAGCTCTTCCCCTCATTCAGCAACCCTCCGAGCCCATATCAGCACATTACCAGTGAGTATCTTTTTTTTCTTTTTGTGGTCATATGTCATTCTATTTTACATACAAAGAAAATACAACACAGATTTTTTTTTACTTTATATCCCGCCCCAGTCTCCTTTCTTTCCTTGCCATACATTGTCATATTTGTCAACAATATCCTCCTGCTTCTAAAGAAAATTCATGACTGTTAAACACCTTCACCTTTTTTTTATATCCATTGTGTGAATTTATTTATTCATAGCCTTATTTTAGTCGTTAAATGTACGGTACTTTTAAAACAGAGCTCCGAATGTCATAAAAAGGTTACTTATGTCTCATAAAAAGTCTTGAACTGTAGATTTGCACAAAAGTCTCAAAACTTGAACTGTTGCTGAATTTGACATGACACTATGGATTTGTATTAGCAAGAAAGTTGACTTTGGCATTACTTTGCCTGGTTATAATGACTATTTTATTTTATTTTTGCTAGAGTTTCACCAATAAATAAAGCCAAATTCCTTATGCCAATCAATGTATTTAAAAATCAAGCATTCATACTTCAATTATAAGTCACCATTGACCGGCCTCTTGGACTAGTGGTCAGTACTCCTGTCGACTGATCCAGAGGCCTTGGGTTTGATTCCCAGTGGTACCACAGGTATTTTTTCTGAAGGGGGAATTGTTCCTCTGGTCACCCAGGTTAGGTTAATTAGACTTAAGTTAGGTTTATGATTTAAACTTGATCCATGCCTTCATAACCACTGTCGTTACATCATCTCATTGCAAGTATTAGGTGTAGACAACCTCCAAGGTATACCCTAGACAACATTCATTCAACTCTAATTTAAAATTCGTGAAAACATTGTTTCCCTGTATTCTCCCACTTAATCCGAATTTTCGCTGATCCGAACACTCTTCAGTCCCAATTATTTCAGATTAACAAGGTCCTAATGCAATAACAAAAGTTGAATTATGTTGTGGTAGCAATTTAAGAGAAAAAATAACTTCAATTCCTAGCTTTACAAGCTGTGGTACTAGCATAAGAAATTATCTAGTTAACAAACTTTATAGAGTTTTAGAAAATAATGTACCAATAAAAATAAAAACAAACACTTAATTATTTTTATCTAAATATACATATTTTTACTTTTAAAGTTTGCCATTTTTTACAATTAAAACATGTTTTTTTAAATACATCGTATTATGATAAGGCACTTTATTTAGTTAATTTCAGGTCAAATATGTTATTATCCAGATAATTTATTCTCAGCAGGTTCCCCCTAAAATATTTTAATTTATTGAATTAAAATAGATCAAAATTTGATTATACTTTTGTAAAAAAACTTGTAACTTAGAACTGCAAGTAAGAAATATCATGTGTAAATAGTAGTTGGTAATGCCATGTAATGAGGCTAGAGAAATAAAAAAATACCAAAGCGAATCATGAAGATGAGATGAGGTATGTAGGAAAAAGATCACAAGGGAGACCAGGGAAGAAATGCTTAGAGTAAAAACAAGTATGCAAGTGAGAGGAGAGGAAGAGTGGAAGTAAATAAATGAGGAATAGTGGTGTAAGGAAAGAGAATGGTGGAGACATTTTACTAAACTGACCTGGGCACAGACTGGTAACAATTGTTGATGATGATGATGATTTTCTCTTATTTAATTGATATATTAATTTATTTGCAGAATCATCAATAACTGGCTGATAACAATCAATTTTAAATTGAATCATTACACACTAATAATAAATAGATATTCATTTATACATATAATGTATTTAGTTAAAGGGACATGATAAATAGATTGAAATTTAAATAAATGCTTCAACAAACACACATTGTGAAAACAAATTATTCCCAATGCAGATAGTTCGAATCAAACCACAGTTGTCAGGCTCAGTATTGCTATTCACTCTTACAAACCATATATATTTATGTTTAAAAATGAGGTGGCCCAATGGCTAGATCATTTTATAATAAAGGAAAGTGATAAAACTAAAGAAAAAGGAAAAATAAACTATTAAGAGTAAATTTTTCCTTTTTCTTTAGTTTTATCACTTTCCTTTACTATAAAAACCATATATATTTAAATATATACACACACATGTTACAAATAATATTTAATTTGTACAAAACATACAATTTTAAAGGCATTTCTGTCTTCTTCAGCTCTCTGTATTTTTGCATATGGTTTTTATAATTGGGATTATTAAAAACATAAAATATGGTTGATTATTCAAAATTATGAGAAAGCTGCGGGTAAAAACAAATTATGAATCAAATTTAAGAAAAGCATGAGTCAGGCAAAACTTTGCTCTTTCCTTAATTCTCCATCTTTTCATGAGACAATCTGATATTCAAAAATTAAAACACTATCATTGAGTTATACAAGATGGAGCAAAAGCCAATTTACTTTGGTGCCATCCTGTACTGTATATTAAATTGAAGGAATGTGATTATTATTCTTGTTGCAGCATTCACTAACCTTAGTTGCCAACTAATTGCATGGTGCTCTTAGCATGTCATTGTGTTTGTCTTCTTACAGTTGGCAACCCTGCTCTTGCAACACCTCAGAGCATGTCAAGACAAACACCATCACCCCATACTCAATTTTCAGGTAATGTATCAATTTTGATTTTATCATACATGCTGTTACATATTACATTTTATGTAAATACTTTAAAATGTATTGATGTTAATCACTTTAATCTGAATACATATTTATTTTCAGATGTTTTACTCATAATTTATTTTGAATAGAAGTCCACCAACTTAAGCATAGTGGATTATAATAATCATGGCTACAATTATGTATTGACTATAAAATTAGCAATCATTATAGTTAAAAAATTAAATCAAACACTGAAAGGAGGATAAAAGGGCAAGGCCTACACACTTTACCGAAAACTGTAGACCTCAAAGTTCACAATTAAAACATATACTAAACTATGGGAGGTGTGTAGGTTTTGCCCCTCTGTTCTCCTTTCAATGTTTAATTAATATAGCCATATGGTGCCATTTTTCCTTTGTATACAATTGAACACTTCATAAAACAGTAATGATTTTATCTATCCAATTTTAATATATCTTCCAGTAAGTGAAGATTATTAAATTATATACATTTTATGGCAGAAATATATGACGGTTTTGCAAGTGTAATAACTTTTGTATTTTCGAACAAAAAATTGTTTACATTTTGTCATTAAATTCAGCATATTTTGTCATTGTTATTTACACCATGAAACAATTTTTAGAACACAAGTTAGGTATGTAAAATAACGTCTTGCAAATGTCCTCCAATTTCATTCACACATTGCTGAAGCCTTGCTCTGAAGTTATTCATCACATCACGAAACGTGTTTATCGTTATTACTCTATAATTTCATGTTTGATAGCAACCTTGAGTTTTTCTAAAGTGTGTGGCTTATCAATGAAAACTTTCGACTTCAGATAACCCCAGTTAACCTCACAAAAAGTAATAACACGCCGAAAGATCAGGGGACCACGCTTGCCATGGGATATTTCCATGAAGTGAAATTAGGCATTGTGGGAACATGTCTTGAAGCACTGCCATGAAAACCCGAGATGTATTGGGGGTTGCCCTGTCATGCTGTAACCACACTTGGGCATTGTTCAGTTGCATTCTTCACATTTGAGGTCTGAGAAAGTTTCCTAACATCAAAATGAGTGATCAGAATTCACCAGCACTTTGACCATCCTGTTCAAAGAAATATGGGCCAATGACCCCACAATGTGTCATCCCACACCATACTGTTACTCGTTGTGAGTGAAGTGGACACTCATGAATTACTCTCAGGCTCACTGCAGACCAATACCGACAGTTCTGTTTATTAACGAAACCCGGGAGATGAAAATGGGCTTAATCAGACATGATTACGATAGTGTCTTCAGTCATCGTTTCCAACATCTTTGTAGCTAACGCAAGTCGTGTCACATGATTACGAGGTTGTAACTTCTGAGTAAGCACTATTTTGTACGGGTGGAAATACAAATCCAAGTGCAGAGCAAGACTTCAGCAATGTGGGAATAAAAATAGAGGACATTTGCAAGATGTTATTTTCTATACCTAACTCTTGTGTTCTAAAAATGGTTTCTTGATGTAAGTAACAATGGCCAAAAAATGCTGAATTTAATGACAAAACATAAACAATTTTTTGTTTGTAACTACAAAAGTTATTAAACTTGCAAAATCATCATATATTTCTGCCGCATCCTGTACTAAATCTCAATAAGGAAAACCTCTTTGCTCTATGAGGCAATTTCATTATATTTGGAAGAAGTTTTATAATGTATTTACTTGAATATTAGATCATTCTAAAAAATGTGACCAAGTTGTTTAGAGTAAAAGTTGTTTCAAGTGCAAACTTTTTTTTCGCCTTAATTGTTGTATAGAAAGGTAGAATTAAATTGTTTGTTTATATTTAGGTTGAATTCATATTTCTTGGAAAGAGGACTGTTTATGAATTCTTCTATATGTTATTTAATCTACTCTAGTAGTCTTTTCATTTTCCAACTTTTACCATTATAATTTACCATTTATGTTCATTTAACTCCAAATTTTTTAATCAACAAGCCTTTATATTATGTTTTTGTTTTCAAGCAATTTTGATAATACCATTAACTAACAGTTTAAATTGGTGATAGTGAGCATTATCAACTTTCATGGTTATTTCAGGTGTTGGTCAAATAAACGCTCGTCCGGCTGAACCAATGTTTGTGAGTGTACCACCGCGACCACAGCGCCTATTGCATTCTGAAGCATACATAAAGTCAGTACCTTCATTATACAACTCAAAGCGTGTCTACCAATCATAAGTAAACATAAAATATATTTTGATTTAAATAATAGCTAATATGGGAGACAAAATAACCCCTACTATCCAAACTAATTTAGGTACTTTGGTGTTGAGAGTTTAGACAACTGATTCAATTTCTTAAAATTAATCATCGTCTTACAACTCGATTATGTTGGTGATAGTGAACATATTATATTAATATTTACTTACCCATTTTTGATCCATGCTTATGTTGTGTTAGTCAAATTACTAGTTACTTCTAAAATTCTGTTTAGTAATTGTTTTAAAATTATCATATATTGAAAAATGTAATCTATAGTAAGATGAAATTAAATCATTTGATAATTTATCAAAGGTTTATCCTTCCTTCAAAATCTTTCGAATATGCGAAGGTTATTGTAGATATTGAAGTCGAAGCCAAAGGAGATTTGACCTTCAATCTTGACTTTTCAAATTTTTGCACACCATTAATAATAATACTAGCTATGTGTTATGCATGAATATAAATCCATCCTTATTCAGACATGAAAAATACATATTGTAGACGTAGGCTAGAAACAAAATTGGACTTAGCTTACCCCTAGATAGCTTTTTTATTATAATCTCAAGAATATCCTGTTTGTCATTACTTATTTCTAGATACATTGAAGGACTCCAAGCAGACAGTAAATACATCTCTAACTGGGACAAACAGCTGCGTGCCAATACAGAGAACACACCAGTCCCAGACCAATCTCGGCTGCCCACTCACTGGTTGGGGAACGGAGCCGGTAATCATGGAAGTGTTGTGAACGCTCTCTGGATGCTCAGAGACTTCATGATGAAGGACGCGCTCGGCATCAACAAGACCATCTAAGTTAGGGAGGGAAATAATACTTTCATATTTTATGTTAGTGATTGATTCTCAAATCTGCTTCATGAACAGACAAGTGGTTACTGGTTAGTAATTACATAACTCAAGCACAAGATACATTTTGATTTTAGTAGAACCTGGCTATTAATAACGCTTTCAACAAATACAATTTCACTTATCATTAGATCGCCACACTACTTTTATTTGATTTTTTTAAACATTTTAAATCATTGTTTTTCATAAAGGTTGTCTTTTGAGGTTTAGAGTAATGTTTACACAGGTGAAATAAAAATGCTTGCTTTGTGTCATTTTAAATGTTTGACTTTATTAACTGTGTCCTTTAGGGATATGAAAACTTCCCAAACCAGAATTGAATTGTGATTATTTTTTTTAATGTCTCATTTTGAAAGAGAATAATTGTATAAATTATATTATTTTAGACCCTAAATCTAATTTATAAAATGTTTTATTGCATAATTGTTTGAAATATATTAATTTATGCCAAATAATCATCATCATCATCAACAACAACTCTATCCTTCCGTCATTCTTCCTCCTTTAATTGCTTCCGTTCTTCTCCTCTCACGTGCACATTTTCTATTATCTGTTCCTTCCATCTCTTTCTTGGCCTCCTGCATACTTCATTTCCAACATTTTCTTTTACATCTTGTCCTTCTCCATTCTCATTATATACCCATATCTTCTCAATCTTGCTTCCTCTACTATCTCATTTACTCCTTGTGCCCCAAATCTTTACCAGATAACTTCATTCCCATGGTCTTCACTTTCCTAGTCTCTTCATTCATTATAACTTTCATACATTCAGTTAAGTTTTTTACTGGTCTGGGACCTGGTGGTTAATTTCATTCTATACTTATAGTTGGTCCTAACCACCAATAAGCAGTATTTGAGTCTTGAATCCTTGAGTATCAACTGTCCTTAAGGATTTGAGGGATTCATTGATCCCATCCCCAATTTTTGCTAGATTTGATGCATAACACACTTTTAATGCTTTGAATATGTATTACCACATCAATACTTGTACATTAATTACATAATTTTGTTTAAGGCCCTACTGGTATTGTATTTTGTAGTGACAGGTTTAACATTTTCTCTAGCCTATAGTTTAGAGGACTAAAATGTTATTTTTTGTCACTTTTTTGTTTTCTATTTGTGTGAATGGTTTGTAAAAGTTTGAGTCATTATTGGTGTTTTACTTATTTAGTAGCTGTTCTATTTATTGTTTTTATAATGATTAACTTAACAAAATAAACATTGATAAAATTAAGGGTGTGTTTTAATTTATCTTGTTGAGACATTCTGAATAAATGTTTTTAATAAAGCATTGGACTAAATAATTACTAAACAGTATTAGGAATGACCAGTACACTTGCCTGGATAATGTTTAAAGAGTAATTGTTGTGACATAACACTTATACAAACATAAAACACGGGTTATTTTTTTCCCAAACAAATGTATACTTCCTGTTTGGTGATCTTTCTTTCAGGATGGGTCAGGTAATTTTGCTGGCTGTCCCAGTTACTTTTAACCCTTACAAAATGTGTACCATCTTTTAAATAGATCAATCAAAGTGTATATAATTAAGTAATATTAATTATCATTCTCTAGCAGGCATGTAAAACTTGTTTGATCATAGGTAGCATATTGAACATTAAAACTACTGAGGTGTTCACATAAATAAAATATTGGATCAATTGCCATTATCTTAATTCCAACTTATTTTCACAACTATTATTTCTTACCAAAAATATAAAACCTTTTATTTGCAACAATGGTACTAATGTTGGGCTTCAAATACTATGTGAAAGTCTTTTTTATATTGTTTACAGATGTGTGTCCATAAGACAAGAGATTTTATGGTGTTTGGTTTATTAGAGAGTGCATCACATGCCCATCACTTCTGCGATACATTTGGCTTGAAATCATAGATTTACATGAACATTATTGCACTTGGATAATTTCTGATTAAACATTAATGAAAATAAAGGGTTAATAAATTTCACTAATACAGAACATTGTTAAAATATTAAATGATATTTGGATTAAAACTCCATTGAAAAGGCCATTTTTGACCATTTTAGAATGACTTCCCAGCTAAGCATTGTGAATAAAGCTTTATTCTGTCTTGATAGAGACCAACTGTAGTTATTAACAAGAAACTTTGTCACTTTCTCCCCCATCATCAACATGGAAAATTTTGAGTAATTATTTGAATATGAATGCACATCACACATTTATGGCTTATCTTGGTCTTTTCTTTTCCCTTTAACTTCCATACCTCTCACAAGCCGAGAGTTGATCTGGGCCTGCTATGATTCACGCTCTTGATTTCTTGCTGGAAAACAACTGTTAACATACGTATGTACTGTCAAAAAGGCACGTATTTGGTGGGGAAATCTAACAATTTTAGGGAATTGATCCATGTTGAAGAAAGAGTACAGATTTGTTACACCAACCTCACACTTCAAATTTCTTCAAATTATGCCAAATTTCCAACTATCAAATTACAAAATATTGTATTTCTTCAGTTTTTAATGCGGTTGGTTTGCATGATGGCCCATCATAAAGACCACGGGCCTCACAAAATCATAGAAAGGATCTCATGCGACCCGCGAGTTTGACACCCCTACTCTCTTGAGATACATCATAAAGTTACACAACATATTTACCTTACATCCATTACTGTTTCCTGCGTATGACCTGGGTCATTTTTTATTCAAGCTTTATATTTTCAACTACCAGCTTGCAAGGCCTGTCATAGCTTCATATGCCTTATAATATAACTTAAAAGACTAGGACAGACACAGCATCCAGTCCCCATTCTTTAATTCATCACTGTGAAAAGGTAAACCCACATTTCACCAACGATAAATTTTTCGGCCATGCTGGGAATCAAATCTGGGACCCTTAGCTCAGTAGACAAACATGCTACTGACTGAGCTACGGTGTCTGATATTTATACGCATATAGATTATTAAATACTTAAAATACTAATAACTTCCTATCCTTCATATGCACTACCAAACAAATGTGATTAGTAGCTCATTATAAAAAAGAGAGGTATTGTATTTGTCAAATAATAGTAATTGTACTATCACTTAGAAAGGTAAGATGGAAAACCACATTGAATAATACATCTTAAGAGTGTCCAATGAACATTAAGCGTGACCAGCATTAATGATACGGTTTTTTACTCTCTATTTTCAGGATAATGTCATTCCATTGACAATTAGAGAAGCAAATATAAGAACAAACAATATAATTTGACTGTGAAAATACAGGAACAAAATAGTAAAACTAAATGCCAGGATTAGTAACTTTTTGTTTTATTACAAAACTTATCTTTCAGAATTCCTAAAGTTCATCATTGAGAGTTAGATTTGCAATATTTAAAGAAAAATTGTTTGAAACAACACACATGGACAGAAAAATTGGTTGAATAAATATTCTATGACAATATATCGATACGCTAGTAGGTAACATTTGATTCATCTGAAGACTTTTCTTGGCCAATTAATCTGGCAGTTATTTTATATAATTTATCTTTGGTGATAGATTTGCACGTGTATATCTGGCTATTCTCCTTGAAATCCCTTCCTTTTTCCCTCCTCATTCCATGCCCATACCATCTCACCCTTGTACCTATACTTTACCATGGACCTTCTGTATCCCAACTCATTCCCAAACATCTTCATTCTTTCATAATCTTATTTCTCCTGGTACAGCTAGCATGCTCCTCAATAACTTAATTCCCTTAGCCTACATCTCTCTTACATCGAACAAATTTAATTTTGTTTTTGTTTTTAATAATGACCTTTTGTTTTTAAGCTCAAGCAAAATATTGCACCTTGTTTTTAGCCTCTCAGAAAGTGAGAAAATTGTTTGAAGTAAGTAGGTAAGTAAATAAGACATACAAAGGGGTAGGAAGGGAGATACCGAAAATTGAAATTACATAAATTGAATTACAGAAACAATACAAGTATGTTATGAAGTATTAGAAGACTAAGAAACACTTAAGAGGTAGCATTTAGTGTAATTTAAAAAATACATTGAAACACAAAAATCGTTTTTATGTTTGTTAAGAAATAATATAGGAATAATAAACTCTTAAGAGGTAATATACATTCTTTTGTTATTCTAAAGGTTTATAGCTTAGAGCTGTTTAAATAATTTGAGTTTTGTAATTACTTTTTTTTTTAGTTTATAAAGGGTTGTTTTAATTTTTGATAAATCCCTTAAATGTGCTAAATTTATACACTAATCTTTGGTTCATGATTAAAGACAGTATAATTTTAATAACATGTTTAAAAAAAGCAGTTTTGCTTCAAACACTACTTTAATCATTTTTGCCAGTGTATAACCCAAACAGGTAGTGAGATGCGGTGATTAAAAAATCTATTTATAAATGAATAATTAATATATTCACATATTGGTAAATCGAACGTTGGGCAGGTTTGCTTTTTGGCCCGCTTCTAAATAAATGGGATTATAGGAAACGAGTGGAACTAGGGTCTGTTGACGGCCATTGGTTTTCATAAGGCTCCTTCAAGTATAACTTTAATAATGTCAATTAATACAGATTTTTATTTTATTAATTGTAACAATAATAATATTGCTAGTTTATAGAATAAATTTAATAAACAGTTATTAAAATAAAAAGGGGACGTATAAGAAAGAAAAAAAACAATTTCAATTAACAAATTTGTAATTTTAATACAAAAAACACTAAAAAAAGTAATTGTCACAATAAAATTAATAAATATGTACAGAGGCAGCCTAAAATGATTGAATAAATATTAATAAAATAAAATATTTTACATTAAATATTTTATTTGTTATATAAAACTTACTATAGAGTCATAGTTCTAAGCCACTGGATTTTCTGCACATTAGGGCTAAGTTGAAAGAGTCATTAATTTGGTCATGTAGTAGATAGAAAGGTGGAAGGCTCGAGGAAGATGGAGGCATTTTACTAAAGTGAACCAGCCACAGGCTGGAAAGCTTTGATTCTTAGTTAGTCAATCACTCTTCACAACCTTAAGGTTTTGGTTTCAATATCTTTGATTAATTTATATGCAAGAGAGGAGGGGTGATCACCACCATCGTCCCTCCCCTACCCTCTGGATCTTCCATAGATAGAAAAATATGAGAACCATCCCGAAACTTAACGTAACCTGGGCATGATGGTTAAATTATCCCCAAACCTAACATAGCCTGGGTGTGATAAGAAAATAATCTGAAGGTAAATTACACAATTGGTAATTATTCCTAATCATACTCCAACATTTCACTGCAAGATTGTACTAAAACAGATAGGATTACAAAGAGACCTATAGTAACTAGTTTTGTAGGCAATGTTCTCTTATTTATTTCTTATTATAACAAACAACTGGGATATAATAAAAAAAAATACGAGATAATTGCACAGAACCGATTTAGGTTGGCATTTTTTCAAAATGGTGAATGTAAAATAACTTTTTAATTAAGATTGGCACTAAGTATTATTTTATTCACCCCATAAAACCGTACCTAATCCAATTTTATGTTAGTAGATATTTAAAAGTGAATTATTGCTATGCATAGTAACTCCACCATTTCACATAGGTTATGTTAGGTTAGGTTTATGCTATGTTTGCCCACCCCCCCCCATTTTCCCCTTGAGCTGGTACCCGCCTGCACCTGTGTATAGGGTTTTCTATGTTTCAAAAAAATTAAGCTTGTAGGTTTTATGATTGTTTTTAGCACATTAGTAGATATTAATTATAACTGTTTAAAATAAATTTGGATTCACCATTGGCTCAATGCTATTGTTAATACCACTAAAGAACTATCCCTCAGTGAATACTAACCAGTTCTGATTTATTGGTCAATTCTAATCCCAGTTATATCACATTTACTTAATCTTAATTACTAAATATATTTGGGTTTGGTAAGAGTGTTTTTGAAGTAATAGGCCTATGTTGAGAGCCTTAAAACAATAATGTAGAATTTAGAATACATTTTTCTGCATTTGCTTGGAGAGAGAGGACACCCAACCAAGATTTGAGCCCTGATCTCCTCATAATCAGCAATCCACTCTAATACAAGGGTGACATAGACCATCTAACCACTGCCTAGGGTCATAATAATTGTAGCTAATTTTATTGTTGATAAATCTATAGAAACTTCCTTTTTTATTTAATAGTTTTACATTTGAACTGTACTGTTGGCTTATTGATTAAATTTAAATAAAATGCTTATTGTGAGGCAAAGTGAAGAGATGTAAGTTTTTAGTGTTATCGTATCTTTGCACTTTGTATAAACGATTATAAGTATTGATAACAATTTTGTAAATATAACTCTTATCGTGCTTTACTGTGACCAGAGCACTAGGCAGAAGTGAGAGCCCATTTCAATGAGTGATTCTAGAATTGTGACTTTTAGCAGCGCTGCTTGGTGATACATTGTTTTAAATGGTCGTGTTTCCATATTAATGCACGGCTGAATTAGCAGTGCAGCAATTGTACACAGTCGCCTGTCCTCATGACTAGTTGCACAACTTCTAGAAGCACAGTCAATCTAGATACATTGTTTTCAATTGTTGTTTCCATGGACGGCTGACTCGTTCGAAAGAGAACCATGTTTTGATCTAAGCTAGTCATTTCAGGATTATATATTACTAGAAACTGTTGTGCCACCAATCTTTTGAGAGTTGATATGTGGGGTTTATTGGTGAGAAAGATATGCTACAGGCAGTCTAGGATCAAAATAAGGATGGGATCTTTCACCAAATGACACTACTGACATTAGCAAACATTTAAAAAAGGTGTTTTCAGCTTTCCTTGGTATTATTATAATATGATTCTATTGATGTGTGGGGTGACCTGGCGGTCTAGGGGTAAGGTGTCAGACTTCTATGCTGGCGGCCAGGGTTCAATCCTCGGTCCTGGCAAAGATTTATCTGATTACCAAACCCTTCCTTCACCTCTGACAAGACATCTTGTGAATGTGAGGAATGCCAGGTCTCCACCGTGGTTCGGATCCCACGTTAAACTGTAGGTCCTCCATTTCATCTCACAATCACCCTACCATTTCACATTAGCGTAAGTGCGTATAACCCGAACGGGTAGTAAGACGCAGTGCTAATAATAATAATAATAATAATAATAATATTGATGTGTGAAGATACTTGAAAAATGTTTTTTTGTCTTTGATTATTTTGTCAAATAACATATAGTAGGCCTACTCTCCTATTTCTGGTCTTATTTAAAGTTTAGGGTGAACCCACTACCAATGACTCCATATATTTAAAATAAATTAGGATGTATAATAAAAGTGCCAATACTTTGACCTCAAAGTCTATTTTATTACTGAAACCCTTGAAGATAACATGGAAGTTTACAGGTATTACAATTATTAATAATATCTATATTGGTGCTAACGATCTCTTTTCATTAAAGAGACAAAAATTACCTCTTTGCAGTGGCACTTTTACCGAAAATGGGATGGTGGGGACAGGTTCCCTAGAGGGGAGATAGTTGATAAAATGTAGCATTTATAAAATTAGTGAAATATGATCATTGATTGCAATACATTAAACTTGCAGATTTAAGATTTGTAATTCTCTTAATTAGTGGAACTTAATTAACAATGAGTCATTGAAAACAATAAAAACCCACACCTCGACTACCCTCATCCATCACTTGGGGTATGCAGATCAATTTTATTTTGGTCTTCCACACCCTCGTCATAAAATAAATGTTTGGATACTTGGTCAATATTCAAACCTTCCTGTTAACAGTGTCTCAAGTACAATGTAAGTCTAGCACCTTTTACCACTTGGCCACTACCTACTATGCTTAGTTTGGCAGATGACCTCAAAAGAACTACTAATACAAGAAATTAGGTCAAAAATAATAACTATGTTAAATTTTTATAATTTTGCACTGACACACATCACAGCCTTTAGACTCAACACCAGAGGGATATTTAAACAAATAAAAGTACAACTTTTTAACAACAATAAAAACATTACAATACACCCCTTTTTTATTATTTAAAAGAGATTATGAATTGTCTGTGTGCGCCCAATGAACTATTTTAAAGCAACACATTTATAGAGGTGTGAGCATGTAAAATGGAAAAGCTTTCATCCAAGGGAAAATGTATTTTCTATTGCTATTTACTTGAGGTTGGGGTGAAACACTGAAGACAATGCTTTTTTACATAATTATAAAATGATTTTTAAATGTGTTAAGTGCTAGTTTATAAATTTTTGTGACCAATTCATAATTCATCAAACAAATATGGGAGTTATAATTGAACTAATATTAACTTCTGGAATATTTTTCCATGATGAAGTAAAATCTGTGAATTTTCCTTTATTCATTTATTAAAAATTACCACACACAATAAACCATAGTGGGGATTTTCAAACTACATGTCCATGTTATTGGTTAGTAATTGTCCACTGGCTTATGTTAGTGACAAGAGATTAATTCGTCTGGACCCAAATCTAAGACTGTGTCAAGATGCAATGAAAAGTATTGGGATGAGAGCAGAAGTGGTCACCATTCGAGATGAAGTCAAGATGTATGCTAATGAGAGCATTGTGGTGAGCATAAGTTTAAAATATGACTAGCTCATAATATGGCATGATTAATGTTGTATCATGTATGTATAATGTGATTAAAAAAAGTTGGTAGGCGAGTGGCAGCTAACAAAAATTACTAGCATTACTTTAATATTAGTATTCAAAAGTTCTGCAAGTTTCACAGCATGCCAATGTCTATATGATAGTGAATGTTAGCAAACAAAATATTGGTTTGAATGGTATTGTAGGCATGCGCTGATTTCTTAGTGTTTGAAAGTAATTATAAATAAAAGCACAAATATTATATAGATGAATATGTGTACCTCCTCGAAGCCAGAATATAAAAATTTGGGTTTGATTTTTTTGAATCAACTGAAAACTGGTTTGCACTAAATAAAATGAAAAGTTTTTTCTATCTGTTTTAAGAAAAGAAAAGCATTTCCTTGGGTAGCCACACATTTGATTGTGTGGTTACCTCGGGCAACGCCAGGTACTTCTGCTAGTTGTTCAAGAAGCAGATCTCTTAACAATTTCTTGAACAGCCACAAGCCAAGTTTCTAACCTAGATTTTATGTAAATAAATTTATAAAAAACATGAGGTACACAAAATTAAAATTTTAAGTTTTGAAGTCATTTAGAGCTCAGGTTTAGCGACTCCAGGCAGAAATGGTTAAGTTTTTTGTACTCTAGTGTCAGTTTTTGATCAAATGATGATGGCTGAACTTATTTATTTTTAAAAAAAATCTCATTCATGCAGAAAGTCAATCCAATAAATTATAGTTAATCATATAAATGATTATTATTAAATTGTATTCATAAAACCATGCCATATAGTGTTTAATCCTGCATTAAGCTAAACAAATATAGAATGAAAAGTAGCAATATATTATAATTTCAATAGCTTTATAGTAAATATTTAATTTACAACCATGTTTGGTGCGACCCACTGTTTAAGAACCGGTGATTTAGAAAATCTTTTATTTCCATGTTTGAGCACAATATTAACTTAATGATTTAATATTCATTAATAAACACTCATAACAAAATGTTTTGTCTTATTTTTAATTTACACAATGTTGACAGTTGCGTCGAGCTGCATTGAGAAGATTAATATACTCAGATATGGAAAAGGAGCTGGAGAAATTGAAACGGGTCGGATACGGGTTCATTTCGACACAACCTTGAAACATGTCTTTAAATATTTTGTCTGGTATTGACACATTTGTGGATTGTGCAGTACAAAGTCAAGGGCAGACTGGTAATAATAACACAATAATTTATAAAAATGAACAATCACTGTGTATCCTTTATGTTTCATTAAAGAATAAATTATCATAAAGGTTATTTATGGCTCAAGTAAAAGACTAAGTATGGCAAGGTAGCCTCATCAATGAAAATAGGAAATTGGAAAATAACAATTATAAATCACATGTTGAAAAGCACCCTCACTACATTTGGCCGAGATTCAAAACACGAATACAGATGTGGATGGTGAATACTTCAAATTATCATCATAAATACAAATAATAATTTCCTAATGATTTAGAAATTTATGAAAACAGTATAAAATAATGTAATTTAAGTGATTAAGAAGGAAGTCAATCTGAAAGGATTGTTAGGTTAGGCCTTACTTTTTTTTTACATCACGTCTGTCTGTTCCAGTTATACGCATATGTACTAATTACGTTAGTGAATTAGGGATCTAGTTCACCTAACTGGGATTCAAAACTTTATTTCTCAGTCATCAGAAGTCCAGTCAATCGCCAGAGTGATACCTTAGACCAGTATTTCTCAGTTTGCTCCTCGGAGCCTTGGGGCTCCTCGAAACTTTAGAATCAACTAAAATATAATATTTCAACAGAAAAATCAGTACTAGACATGAGGATTCAGCTGTCTTCTATTAACCTTATTTGACTGGCACTGTTTCATTTTCGCAACAGATGTAAATTTTTTAAAATCAAAGATAATTAAGTTTGATCCCCTCTAAGAACTCCCCAATTAGTTCCTGCTGCGTCATAAAATGTATGTTTTCTGAGACATGGGAGTTTTAACTGGTATGGCACCAGTTAAAACTCCTGTATCTCAAATACTGTTGTGTAATCGCAATGACTTCAGTCGTGATGTCATACGTCTTGCTTATTGCCATCGTATGTTTACATTGCATTGTTTATTCAAGTTCTATAATGTCGCGCTAGTTTGCTGTAGTTGTTATTCCCATGCTATTGCCATTAAAAAAATTACTAATTGAAGGTACTTAAGGATGAAAAATCTTTTTTCAGTGAAAATGTAAGTAACTTTTTGAAATAATTTTGTTTGTAATGTTTATTTCTGTTCAAAATACATCCTAATTGAAACTTATATTTTGTATTTTAGGTCACAAAGTTTAGGAAAAGTATTTTTGTATTTATCAATTACTATGTAATTTTTTTTTCTAATAATAAGTTATGTTTTGTAACACTTTATTATTGGGATTTTATTTATTTTTTTAATAAAATTTACAAAAATACAATATTATTCAAATATTTATTTAGTAATAATGCGTCAATAGTAATATGTATTAAAGTATGTGTTTTTTTTTATCATTATTTATAACATTATAAGTTGTTACAAAAATGCAATGGTGCCAGTCCTAATGTTATTTTATTAGTCCCAGTCACTGAAGGTTAAGGTGATTGGCCCATTTCATTCGGTGTGGAAATGCAGAGCCATGGGAAAAAACTGTTATCTTCAAAAATAAAAGCATGTTGATTAAGTTAGATATAAAAGATATGAGTAAAAAATGTCAAACAATCCCACTCTTCTTAGTAAAAAAGTTTTGGAAAAATTAAGAAATATGTAATATTTAACAAGTTTGAGATTTATTTATTTCTCAAGTTGATTATGATTAAAATAAAATTAATCAATAGCTATATATTTAGAAAATTTATAAAAGTTTTAATTTCTAATCTGGTAATCATTGATAAATAAAACCTGTATAAAATCTTTTTTTGGGCTCTGAAATTATTTTTAGAACTGTAAAAGGTTCCAGAGAGTAACAGGTTTAAAAACTGCCGCCTTAGACCATAACCAATATGTTCATAGAGGAGCTAAAAGAATAGAATAAGAAACAAAACAATATTAAACAAATAGGAATGGATAGCCAGAAGAAATGCACTGAGGTGTTCAAATGCATTCTTAAGTGAAGTCTCCCAAGCGAACAACTTCATGAATTGTTAATCAAAGATAGCCTTAGGAAATCTTTAACCACAAACACAGCTAACAGAACAATTATTTGTTACTTAATAATGAACTAGAGGTGTTGAATTCAACTCTCAAAAGTTTATCATTGGCAAATTGTCAGCCAGGAAAATGGATGTCATTTTGGTTTTAGGGCCAGTTTCATAGTCAAATTTAGTATGCCTCAAGTGCGGCGCTACACTAAGTTCATGACGACACCTACCTAAACCAGAATGGAATGGGCCAGTTTCCTATGCGAGAACGGCCCATTCCATTCGAGTTTAGGTAGGTGTCGTCATGAGCTTAGTGTAGCGCCACACTTAAGGCGTAATAAATTTGACTATGAAACTGGCCCTTAGTATCAAGTTTTTTGAATGTTCATATAAATTGTGCTACTAAAAATGAATTAGTCTAAAGGTATAGGTATGAGGAGCGTACCTAAATTAAATAGGTTATTTAAAGTCTGGAAAGATTATAGGAGAACTCTAGCCGGAATTGAACCAAGTCTGCAATGCAACTATTGTTGGTAAACAATCAATTATGTAATTTTTTAAACATTTATGTCTAGGGCAACATTCCTGTTTTCTAGCCAAGGTGTCTAAGGGATGTACAGTAGCCCCATGCCTTCTTTGGTGCTGACTGACAGCTAACAGCTGACTTATGACATACCTAAATTTTGTCTCTCAGAAGTGACAGCTGCTAAACACATGTTTTTTCAGATCATTTGGTTCAGCGTAGGGATACATAATTTGGTCTGGTAACTTTTCAAAGCTTTTAACTGTCAGCTGTGAGTCAGCACCAAAGAAGCCATGGGGCTAGTGTATGCAAGAACACTACTAAGTGGTTTGATTTTGTCAAAAAGGCTAGAACAATGGTTATCAAAACCACTCATTTTCGTCAATATTTTACTGAAAGTTAAAATATATATATTTCTGTAATAGGAAAAATATTAGTGAGATATAAATATTTTAAATAAAATTTGAAAACATATATGTGAAACAATAAATACATATACCGATAATAAGTCACACGAGCTTGTCTTTTCTTGCACAAAAGTCCCTTTTTGCACGTTTATATGTTTAACAGAAAATCATTTCCTAGTAAATGGAAATAAGTCATTCTCGTTTCTTAGTCATTATGTTAAGGGCCAAAAATCCCAGTTTGCAAAGGCGGGTAGTAGGAAATGGCAACAGCGTTCTTACAACACATTTGGTTATTGTTGGGTACTTCCTCTTTGCTTACATACAAAACTTATCACGTAGTAGTACTCCATATTTCAGCTGTAGGGTGCGGTCTGCCTGAAGTTTATTGAGTTTAACTATTTCCAGAGTGAGATGGGTTGTTGCCTCATGTGATACTGCACACGGATTGCATATCCAGTCATAAATACTTCCACAATAAGGACAATCTTAAGAGATGTAATAGAACAATTTCCTAAAACCACTTTATTTTAAATAAAAACCTAACTTATTAGATTGAAGTTGTTGGTAATAAACCACTGGGCTAGATCATTGTTTAAACTAAGAGCAACAACCATCAAACTTTCCTGGGTATTTCTAAAGTAGAAATGGTTGAGCAAAATACACTGAGGTTTAAAAATTAATTTAGACAGTAGGTTCTGCCAACTACAGGTGGCTGGCTTCCTCGGACAATGAGACATTATTAGCAACTCCTGAGTAAGCTGTCCTCTGTGACGAGGAAGCCAGCGCCAATTAATGTAATAATGATGGTTATAAGTAAGTTTAACTACACAATATTATTTAAAAATGAGTTCTTTATTTCATAAAATATGTAACATGTTAACAACAAGTAACATAACAAAATATATTGGATTAAACATAAAAGTAGCTCATAGCAATAATAACACTTGTATAATACAACATAGAATATTAATACTGATTTGTATATAATATGCACTAATATTTTTTAACAGCAAAGGCTCTATTGTTTAGGAATCAACTTGAATATAAAATTGTAATAAATATGAGAAAGGTAATTCTTGCCGGCTTGAAAGGAAATATTATAAATGAAACTGAACACAAATTTAGTTAAGCTAACTTGGATTTAATTAATTTAGTTAACTTAAAAACACATTTTTTATACACAATAAGAATTTAACATAAGATTAAATATTAATAATATTTCTGAAAAAGATTACATTGATTATCTTTACAAATGGAGATGCCTAGACTGAGTTTTTAATAAATATATTATGCAGATTATTTTTCATCTGTTAAACTTTTCTTATCATTTTCAAAGTAATTATAACAATATTTACTTAAATACTTTACTGTGATAAACTAAGCAGAAGTGTGAACATAACTATGTTAAGTTATCTGATAGTATTAAGTATTGCCTAATGGCTTGAAAATGTACAATAAGAAAGTGTAGAAACACTGTACAATATGTAAAGTGATAATGAAAGAAGCCAACCTGAAAGTATGGTTAGGTTAGGGCTAGATAGAAATGAGCACACTTCTTTCTTCTGTTCTTCTTACTCTTTTAACACTTCCTACTTCAATTGTTACATATTGTTTAAATTTTTGGAAATATTCCTTTTTTATATTAGGAGAAACACAACATAGAGAAAGATATTATAGGGAACGAGATGCTTTAATGGTTTGAAGATATAAAAAAAAGAAAGAAGTGTATTTGTTTTTATTTAGGCCTAACCCAACTATCTTTTCAGGTTGGCTTCCTTCACTATCACATATTTTACATTATTACTAAGTTATCTAGTAGTGTAAACTAATTCAATTCACTTAAAACGTTTTTTTAGAACCATTTTAATATACATGATTTGAACATTTGAGACTTTGCTGTATAAAAATAGTGACCATTTAAGTAACACCAGAAAACCAATCTTATTCAGATTAGTTGTAAATTTCCTATTTATGATTAACATTCCTTTAGCAAGTTCTAAAAATATAATTGGTATTAGTACAATTCATGCAACCTACATACAGCAAGTGCAAAGCGAGTCATATTTATGGGATGGAATATTACTATTGATTTAATATTAAGAATCACTTTCAAAACCAAATATGTAATTATTTGTTATTGCATTGTACAAAATAAAATTATCACATCAGTTAAGATAAAGGCTGTTGCTATGCAGTGAATGAGAGCTGATTTATATATAACATGATTATGTTGGATTTGATAGCTTAATTCATTAAAGAATTACTACCAACATATTTTTAAAAGCATCTAGATGTGCTCTAATGCCATTGTAAATCCAGACATAATTTGAATGTAAACATTTAAGCTATACTGTAAAAGCTCTTAGTTTTTATAAATAACCTGTAAAACTACACGCACTAAGGCAACTTTAAGTTTGTACACAAAGTTTAGAGTAAAAAGTGCAATAATCAGTAAAAAAAATACTCCAAGTGTAAACGTTTTTATGAGAATAAAAACGGGTAGAATCATTTATTTATACTTTAACCCATTCCCTGGCACAGGCATTGAACGTCTTTGTTTGCCAAAATGTTCCCTTGTGAGGGGGTGAATCAACGTTTCATTGCAATAAGTTTTTGAAATGTTATATATCAATGAACCACTCTAATTTTAGCCAGTCTGAATACTTCATAGAAGGGGTAATAGTTGGGGCTATACTATACTATACTATGGCCATAAATAAATCAATAAATAATCAAATAAAAGAGTAGCAAATATATGCGTCATATAAGAGTAGAAAAATGGCTGCCGGGCCTGCTGCATAGATCGCTGTGCTAAACACGCGCCAGGGAATGGGTAAATAAATATCTATAAACAATGATAATAATACAGAGCAAGATAAAGATAGTACATTCTTTAGGCACTAGCTTACTTAAACCCCCTTTACAGCCATACTGGAGTCAATAACCAAGTTTCCAGGATTCTTAAAGTTGACATTAACTCATCATGAGGCCTACTATATATGATGTTATTTTTTAGTCATGTAAATCTTTATATTCATGATAAAAATTCAGCACTACAATATTTGTAATCTCCGACATGTGTGTAGTTTAGTTTTAAAAACCATGACTTCAAAGGTAAGTTAAAAATATTGGTAAATAATTTGGTCATTTAAAACAATCTGGTTGATTTTATTATTTCATTAAGTCCAATTAGTTTCTTAAATAAAAACACTAATAGTATGGGAATCGTGTTTGAAGGGTAAATAAAATGTATAAAATTTGTTGGAACATTTTGGGGTTTCTTTACACTTAAATATAGCACAATGCACTATCATTAGATCAACAATAAGTTGAAATTACAACATATTTAAAAAACAATGCTCACATGAAATATACTCTATAATAAACATTATGCACAATTAACAACTGCATACATTCATATAAGACAATAAATTAAAACTAATCAGAAACATCCCTAATTTTTTCATTCTTAGGGTTTTTAGTGTTGGATCTCCTGACTAATCTCTAACCAGCACCTTCAGTTATTTGATATATATTTATATAGACCCAAAATTAATTAACTTTTGAATAGCAAACCTATTTATAAGAAATAACTGCCAAAAGTCTAAGGAAACAGAGTTAGACTCCACAAAAACAAAAAAACAAAGAAAGTTGAAATTTCTTGAAAATATTACAATCTAAATGCCACTTAATGTCGGTTTTAGCAACTTATTAGAATTGACATAAACTAAAGCAAGAATTATTGGCATATAGCCTCAAAAAATAATACAGTAGAACCTCGTTTGTTCAGCCTAACTGGAACGGGGTGTCCACCAGATTAACAAAAATCCTGATAATCCGGAAACTATAAGGGAAATGCATTTAGATAATACATATTACTAAAACTCACCATTTATTTTCACGATAAAAAATTTATAAAACACTTGAAACAATTTTACAACCATTTTTTCACGAATAAAATATGGAGTAAGTATTTGTTGTGCCAATTATGAATGGCATTCGCGAGCAGCATAATCACAAGGACGTTTCACCGCAATAATATTGGCCGGCGTCGTTTCCGATTGGCATTCAAAATAAGCCTCACTTTGTCTAGGTGGGTCATAGCTTCATGACTCACCAGCTCTTCCAGTTGTGCACCTGTCTTGTTACATCAATTAGTCATTCATTAGAATTTGTTTAAAAAAATTAATAAACGCAGAATTTCAGTCCGAATCAATGAGGGTCGGAAAAACAAGGTTCTACGGTATATTTATTTAACAGTTACATAATACCACACACATTAATTTTAATTAACAAATATTTAAAATACTCATTCAACATATCTACTACCATTCCGTCAAGTAACTCAAGACCTTATTCAGTGATGTGTTGAAAAAGTTATTTGTTAAAAGTTTTCTAGGGATTGTGATTAAGTAGAGAATTTCAATAAGCACTGAACCCACATTTAATAGGGTTAATATAAGTTATGTAGTGCTTCTGATACTTCCTCTTATGAAAACAAGTAAGTGAAAGTGTTTGGTAACTGGGAGAGTATGTACCAACGTGATTGTTCTCGACTCGGTAGGCCTGGCTAGATGACAGGGTTTTTACATTTGTATTTTCCATCCTCAATATGAATATTGGTGCATACTGACTCTTAAATTTACCCTCAACATTCTATTAAATTAGAGTATATATATATTATGGATAGTAAAGGTGCATATAGATTATAAAATAATGTAAATTTATCATTAAAAATCAAATTTATATATTTTTTAAAAGAATCTTTGATTTTAATTATTCAACATTGGCAGTGCATTTTGAAAAATTGTATTGGCACTTCTATTTCTAAGTTCTTTGTAACAATTTAATGGTATTTTTAACACTATAATTTTAAAAATACATTATTCTAAAAGCTTGTATCAAAATAGATGAGAAGACTTTGAAAAGTTAATATATTTAAGAAAGCATGTTATAACTTTGATATGTATCTATTTCTTTAATGAATATAATACAACTTTCTAAGAAAAAAATCTTCATTTTTTGAGGTATAGTTGTTTATTATATCTTGAAAAAAAAAATTACAAGAAAAAATGAAAGGAAGAAAAATATTATTTATACTTTACACTGCAGTCGGTATACAAAGAGAAAATTGTTCATAACGACACAAACCCATGGCTTAGGTTTTGTTTTATTAAAACTCATCGGGAGGGGTGCGAATGAACTATATAATTCACTGAACTTTATTAGGTTCATTCCTGTTTTTGTCCCTTTCAAATTTTCCTGGATCTTTGTACAAATAAATGATACATTTATTTAATATAGGATCAAGTTTAGGAAGATGTAACATACTTGTAACAACACCACCTTAAAACATTTTATTCAAATTTAAGCCCTGGATTGTCAGTGTTTGAAATAGCCAGGTTTGAATCCTCTTCAAGTGTGCTGAGGGTGGTTTTCACTAAATTGTTTTCCATCTCCTTCCATGCAAATGCCAGTACATTTCTTTTCAACTTCTACCATTCTCATCCCTACACTATTAGGGTAAATATGTGGATAACCTGTATGCATGATAATATGCATTGTACAAAGGAAAAAATACTGACACAGTATTACCTAACATTAAAAGAAAGGAATAAAGAAAGTAAAACAGTCGAAGTCACTATCAAAGCCTACACATTTGCCGAAAAAAGTGTAGGCACAAGTTTATATTTATACCACAACAAATCATGGTAATTTTCAGGGCACCGATAAGGTATAATAGGTGACAAATGAACCCTAGATGAGCTTGATAGTATTATAACCTTGCAATTCTATGTGTACACTATTTTACAATAGTAAAATAATATATGTATAAAATAAAATGCAAGTTATAATTTGTCCTAAAATAATTTAATAAGGACAGTAGTAAAATAATCATAGTTTGAACTAACAGTCTAATACTAAATAAGTGTCAAATTTCTACTTGAGATAATTCATATTAATAAAAAATTCTAAGCTTGTGTTTTCACAACTTTGTAATTTTTGTTTTTAGTAGCTAAACTATATACTAGAAGTCCTAACTGTATTTAGATTACTAAGAATCTACAATACTTAAAACTTAATGGAACCACTCTAATAAATTCATTAACTAAAATACTCAAAGTCTTCAGAATACTCTGGATGGATAAATAGTTCTACAATTAAATAAAAATTTAATCTACTTTCAGTCATCTAGTATATCCCCTGCAACTACATTTATCATTGGCTCCTTTTCAGAACCTTCGATGATAACCTTGCTTGTTTCTTTGTTTTCTTTTTGACTAATTTCTAGCTGTACAAATTTCATGTCATTTGATGGTGACATTTTTTCAAATATTTCGTTGTTATTAGAGATCGTGGTTATAAGTATCTTAGGTTTACTTTCAGGCCCCAACACTTTGTTATCAGATTGAAGCATGGCCTTCCCTTCTTCCGCCGCCGATCTTTCTTGATTCACAGTATTAGACGGCCTCTTCTCCAGGCACACAAAACAAAAGGCAAGGACACACTGTAACAGGGAGAAACAAAAATAAAATGACAGTATCAACAATGAGCAATTGATTCATGGAGAACTTAGAAAGAAGTGATATCAACAAAACAAAAGGTTCATCACAAAATACCTATTGCCATAATTTAATATGTTGGTTATAAATGGTATAAAGCTAGAGTAAAAAGGTTTAGAAAACACATTGATCACAAACTAAATCACATTATTAAGTCAGGTTTGTTGTGGTAATTTTTGAGAGAAAAATAAATAGTACAGTAGCCCCATGGTTTCTTTGGTGCTGACTGACAGCTCACAGCCGACTTCTGACAGTCAACATTTAGGTATATACCTAAATTTTGTCTCTCAGAAGTGACAGCTGCTAAACACATGTTTTTGCAGATCATATGGTTTCGGCGTAGGGATACATAATTTGGTCTGGTAACTTTTCAAAGCTTTTAGCTGTCAGCTGTGAGCTGTCAGTCAGCACCAAAGAGCCAGAGAGCATGAGCAAGAGAGTGATTAAGAGAGAATACAAGTTTAAACGAAGGGTCATCTTTATAGTGAAACTTGGGTCATGAGCACTTCTTGTTTTTATAGTTAAAATATCAAGTGCTGATTATCTTGCAAATGAGTGCATTTAATTTGTATGATATTAGATGACTAAATAACTTAAGTGAATTCATAACTGCTTGTATTTGAAAGTTGTTTTTTAATGCTCCAGTGTGGCTAGTTAATTGCTGTGCCAATAATTATAGCTGTTTGATTCACAGCAGCCAGCTTTTTAATGGTAAAGCACAAATCTTTCTCTCTCATCAGAATGTTTCCCATGGTGGATGGGGAATGAAGAAGTTTATGTGAAAAAAACAAAAGTTTAAATGACAACAATTTACAAAGGATTATTACAATTATTAGTACATATTATATAATAGTGGTTTACTTATGAATGATCTTCAAGAAAAGAGACAAATGTTTGTGAGGATGACCAAAGTGGTCCCCTCTCTTTTCTTTCCACCACCTTCCCATCATGCGTAGACTCTCAGAAATTTTTAGAATGTCAAAAAAACACATCTGGCTAGCGCAATTATTTTATTATTATTAGCACTGCTATACGCACAACTAGTACAAAAGCTAGTGCAAAAGTGAAGATGGGGAAACTTGCATTATAATGCTGTACCACCAACCTTCTTCCCCAGGAAGCACAAAGTCTCTACACTGATTAGCAGGCCATTCATGCTCAATTTTCCCTACTTGGAGTTATTATCCCCCTGGCCTCCTTACTTGAGACATAAGTGATAAAAAAATAATCCCAAGCTTCCAGGTAAGAACAAAAATAATAATAAATGTATATCAAGGTAGAAACTAAACAATAGCCTTACAAGAATAAAAAATATTGATTTTAAAAGTTATTGAATTGTAATTTTATAGATATGTTGTTTACAGTTTTGATGACCATCTAGATAGCTTAAAAATAGAAACTAACCCCACACTTTCTTATGATTAATACAAAAGAAGATACTATTATGTTGAGCTAAGGTTGGACTTATAATAATTGTAAACATGTTGAAAGCTATGAAGAACATGAGAGACAGTTTGATAAACAAAAATACACTTAAAATTAGGATTTTTTATAACTGATATTAAGAATATATTAGCAACTGATAAACTGCTAGTGGGTAGATGGGATTGTGGAGAACAAGATTGATAAAAAATTAGAATTGGATCAAATCCATTAATTTACAAATCTGAATCCAAATCTTGGAAAAAATGATGAACATACTAAGAGGAAATAGAACTATAATGGGATAGAATTTATAACTAAATGCTAACATTCTTTCTTATAATACATACATTATAACATTCATACATTCAGTTAAGTGTTAAATTACTGGTCTAGGGCGCGGCTGTTAAATTCTTCCTATGATTATAATTGGTTATGAACCACCAATAAGAAGTATTAAAGTTCTAAAATAAATTTCAATTAAAAAATTGATTTTTTGTTTTAAGGATTTGAATCTCGAATACTCTAATCTTGAATATCCTTAAATATTTGAGGTATTTAAGGATTCAAAGGTCCCATCCCTAGTAAATATTATGTATAAACTTGTCCAAATGTTCTTTGCTATGGAAATTGATGCCACTTGCAAGCCTTTTACAAACAAATGAATTTAAGTGATTAGTAAGATAATGATGATGAGTAAGAATAAACATTAGTAAATATAGTAAAGCACTTACATGGTGAAAATCACTCTTTCACCTCTTTGCTCATTAGTATCAATGTAAAATTGTGAGCTGTGTTCCTCTTTCCACTATGCAAGAATTATAGTGTTTGCCCTTTTATTGGTTTCCGTCTGTCTTTTTTTACAGTACTTCTATTTGTTTATCATTTTCTCTTTCCCTTTCATTCAAGCCCAATCTCTTTCCAGACAGTTTGTTGTGCCTCACTGTTAGGCCCTTGCACCCTTTCTCTACACTTGCAAAGACCTCGCTAACCACCCTCTCTACTGCCTGGGCCGCTCCACACTTCATGTTCTCTGAGCCGTCCGTGACGAATTCCCAACTGTACTCAGCACCTACGAGAACTCTTCGTTTTTTCAAATTTCTAACCCCCCTTACCCCTTATGTTACTAATAATATGTAATATCTGTTTCTTTGTTTCAGAACTTCGCGTGTACGTGTTGGAACTTGCTCTCGTGCTCCCCTTCAGGGAGCATTAGGGCATGCCTTTTGTTCTCGGTTCTCGGAGAACTCTTCTTTCTATTGGCTCATTTGGCGGCCACTGTCTTTCATATTCTCACGAGCCAATGAGAACTCCCATTCCATTGGACAAAGCCGGGCAGCAGTGGAGGGTATTTAACACGGTAGTTCCTCGCTGAGAGGTCGGTCGGTGAGTGGCTACCCAACCCGAGTGTGCCACCTTTCCGAAGGAGCAAAAATAAATTGTCAAAAATCAGAAAGAGCAATATTGTCTAATATCCTCCCACTCTTTTACCTCCCACTGCAACTCACATTGCCGAGACTTCTTCGTGTTCCACTGCGACTCACGTTGCTGGGACTTCCTCGTGTTCCACTGCGACTCACATTGCTGAGACTTCCTTATGTTCTACCGCGACTCACGTTGCCGGGACACTCTCGCCGACATTTTTCCTACTCCTACCAACATGACCCACGGGACACGTGTCTGAACACAACGTCGCCCAAAGACGACATTTTGTTGTGACATTAACCAGTTACCACCGGAGCCGCAAATTAGGGATAACAAATTAAGATATCCCAGGTAGCTTTAGTGTAAGGTTCCTTAGAAAGTCAATGGTACGAAGCAAACAGATACATTCCCATATAGTATATTATAGATAGAATAAAATTTTCAAAAATTGACTATCATTAAACTTCCTTTGGTTAATTTTGCTCAAAAAAAAGTGGACATGGTTATTTATAATGTAAAACACTCCGCAGATAACCCATTTTTAAAAATTTCAGATTTTCAAAAACTAGTCTTAAGTAAACACTATCCTTAATTTTAAAACTAGAATAAAAATCATGATTTAGCCTCAAGGTGAAAAAAAATTACACACAGCCCACAATCCAGCCATACCGACTAAGCGGCCGCCGCTTAATGGCGCGCATAGTGTCAACACCTGCAGATAGAGATTGTCATGTGTTCAGCACAACAAACCCCCCTGGCCATTAAGCTACGTTTTACAGCCTGTAACCGCTACTTTTTCTTTCAAGTAACTCCTCATTTGTCATCACGAGGCTGAGTTGACCCCATCCCAGACCTACAGCTTCACAGAAAATCTGGAAGTGACAGGGATCAAACCCGAGACCCCTAGATATGTAGCCAGAAACTCCGACCACTAGACCACATAAATGGTCCCAGTTTAAATGAAAACTATAAAATTGGTTTGGCTGTTGCCCTGGGTATAGATAGACACATATAAACAGACATAAGGAAATCTAAAAAACAAAAACACTTATTTGAGAGACACAGTGAATAGAGAATTTAAAAATCTTCACTATTACTACATTTCCTCTATGTGACAAAAAATGAAAATATTAAAAAGTTGTACTCACCACCAATATGTGTATAACAATGACAAACAAGGTCCCCATTTTAAATTCTACTAAGTCGTATAGTAAACCGCCAACTGAAGGACCAATGAAGGCCCCTAGAGAAAATGACGACATCCACAGCCCTGATACTAGCCCATAGGTTGATATATTATCCGGGAAACCATGGCTTCTGGGAAACACACAAATTAACATTCTTGGTAGAATATACCTCAGCTGTAGATGTCAGCGATGAACTTAAAACACTGAAAAACTAAGCTACCTTTAAGAGATACAAGTTTGAATCCCTACTGGGACATATTGTATTCATCTGAAGAAACACTTAGTAAGGCAGAAAAAAAAAAAAAGTTTGACGACTTATACAAAACCTCGTCAATAAAATATTAACAAAGTTCAACTAGCAGAAGTACCCAGCTTGGCTCAGGGTAACCTTACCCTGGGCATGCTTTTCTTTGCTTCAAACAGACAGAAAAAACTTTTCCTTCTATTTATTTCAATCCAGTATTTAATAAATTAAAAATAAATCTAATCAAAAATTTAAAATTCCAGCTTTGAGGTGGACATGTTTGTGGAGAGACTACTAATTTTAAAAATGTCAGTCCTATACATAGGGTAGATATCGCATAACGTTCATAACAAACAAACAAACAAACAAATAAACTTTATTATTTCATTTTATTAATATAGATTATTGCCATTCTGAGCCGTTATATACATTGTGAATCAATATTCATTTGGAAAAAATCTAGAGAAATTGAATTGTAAGTGGTAATAATAAATTGATTTTTATCAAATTAGAATGAAATATTACAAATAAATGTGCAATAAAACATTTTCTAAATGATTTTAGTGTATAACGTTAGACTGATTTGTCTGGATAGTGTTAGTGAAATGTGCAGTTGGCATAAGAGTTCTTTTCACTGTAAAAATATTAATGCTTATGTAATTTCATAAATATTTTACTACAATATTATTTAATGGGATTTTTTAATATTCTATGTAAGTCTAATCTTGTGTTTAATTTCAATATTAGTCTTTTTTATTTAGTTTTAAAACTTTTTTTTTTCTTAATTCAAGTAATAATTTTACTAGTATTTAAATTTTTATGGTTTAAAATAGTACCGTTATTGAATTTAACTCTGACTCGATAATCTGGAACTCTTTGAGAAGCTTGCTTGAGCTCTACCTGGGAAGAAAAAATGACCTTAGCTCTCTATTTATCTGGCATGTATGATGAATACTACTTACATGGATGATCTCATGGCATCAATAAAACAAGGCACTAGGATGGCACCAAACCCTACACCATGAATGATTAGACCAAGTATACACATCCACAGAGTCCTGAAATATAATTTGTCTTATAATTAATACATTGTGAGATAAGTTACATAGTATCTTTGTACACATAAGTCACTCGGCACCAGTTTATCCTTTATTAAAACTGCTGTTAACAATTCATGTTACATACTAAGCTGTCTTTGCTATTTTTTCCCACACATAGCTTGTCTTATTTTTTTACTTACAAATAAATAGTTGATTTATATATATTTTTAAATTGTTATATTCGAATAATAATAATAATAATCATCATCATCATCTAGAACTGTTTCCAGCCTTCTGCCATGTCAGCTTGATAAATCACCGCCATCTTCTTCTATTTCTCTACCATTCTTCCTCCTCCTCACTTTAGTCCACTATTCTCCCCTTGCTTGTACTCCCTCAACAATCTGCTCTTCCCACTTCGCCTTAAGTGTAGCCTTCTTCTTGTACCCTTCAGCTTCAACATTATTTTCGACACTTTTTCTTCCCATTTCTTTGATTTGACCTTCTCACCTAATTCTTCCTTCCTCCTTTAACTCATTTAAGCCTTCTAAACATACTTTTTGGCATGCCAGCGTGCCACAGAGAATGATGGAGATGAAGTATGTAAACAAAAGACCGCAACAAAGACCAAGAAAAAGATGGGAGGAGCATATAACAGAGAAAGTGCAAGTGAGAGGATATGAATGGAAAAAATTAAAGAAGAAGGATTGATGGAAGCATTTCCCTAAACTGATCTGGCCACAGGCTGGAAATAGTTGATGATGATGACAATGACTCATGCTTTTTCTTCCATAGCTCATTAACAGATTAAGTATAATTACATGCATATTTTTCTTAAAGATTTCAATAGTTTGTAATTGGTTTATCAAAATTTACAGCTATTACTTAAGCTGCTGGGCTGTGTGCCACAGACATAAGAAAAGACGATATGCCGTTGTAGATAATTACCTTTTCTAGTCAAATAAATATGATAAATTTTACTGCATGGTTATAAAGATGTGTTCATTTTTATATTGATTTACTTAAGATAAAGCATGAGCACATATCAAGATAATTTACAAAGGTACCTTATTATTAGAGTTGGGTTTAATCCAACATTTTACGAACCCGAATCTCCAATTTAAATTCAAATCTCAAATCTGAATTTGAATCTTGGAAAAAATTTTGAACATAAGAGGAAATATAAATAGAGTAGAATAATAGAAAATACAGAGTAACTAAATGTTAACATTCTTTCTTATAACATTCATACATCCAGCTAAGTGTTAAATTACCAGTCTGGAGTGTGAATGAAGTTCAGCATATAAATATAATTTATTCTGAAGCAACAATATCAGTATTAGAGCTCTAAAACAAATTTCCCTTGAGGAATTAAAAAAAAATAATTAAAGGACGTGAGTCTCGAATTTGAAATTTTCTCTAATCCTTGAATCTTGAATATTCTTAGAATGAAGGATTCAAGGTTGCTTCCATACTCATTATAAATAGTATGATTTTGAAATTCTGACATTTATTATACTAATTTAATAGTGGCCAGCAACTACTCACGTTTCTAAAGGAATCCCAGGAGCTGGTCCGACTAGAATGTAGCTTGCAATGATACATAAACTGCCAAAACTGATGAATTTCTTAGGATAAACTTTCGTGTCGCACAATCTGCCAACTAGAGGCGCAGTTACTGTATACATTGCGCCGCTCAGGACAAAAACCACACCTGTGATCACAGGTGTAAGCTTGAACTAGAATCAGCATAATTAAACAGCCAATATGAGAAGAATCCGAGAATCAATTCTGTGTAAAGTGTTCAAATAGCATTTCCAACTCTGACCCAGGAGGTAGCCACTATAGTTCAAATTTAATATGAGTGCAATAGGGGTGTTTTCCCCATAATATATATTACATTTATTGCTCAAAGTGAGTGTTGATGCATTTTCTGAAACTTCTCTCTACCCATTCTATATTAGTGAGTTAAAGGCAATGATGTCAATATTAGTATTTTATATTTGAGATGAGCCAAATCCACTTTTTTATGAATCCAAATCTCGAATCTGAATCTTCAATTTACCTTCGAATCCCGAATCCAAATTTTAGAAAAAATCATAAACATTAGAGGAAATATAAATATAATAGGATAATAGAAAAAACAAATAGTAATTAAATGTTAATTTTCTTTACTATAATAATTAATTCACACATTCAGTTGTGTTAAATTACTGGCCGTGTTGAGTTTGTCCTATAATTATGTTGGTTTTTAACTACTAATAAGCAGTATCAGAAAATTAAAATAAATTTTGATTGGAAGATTAGAAAAATCTTTTTCTAAGAATTTGAGTCTCAAATCTGATATTTTATAAAATCTTAGAATCTAGAGTATTCTTAAGGATTAGAGGGTTCCATCCCTATTGATAACATTTTACTAGATTATTTCTGTTATTTAATTGCTATATATAAAATAGCTACCAAGTGACAGCTGCAAATCACATGACTTGATGTATGAATATATTAAAATTGTTTTATTAGCTTTAGTAACTACCAGATACTGTTCTTTCTACCAAAATCAGGGTATATTAACTATTGTTTAAAGGTATTTATTTGATCAGCTATGTATTATTAGTTACTACACATGATAAATAATAATAGAGATTTAATTTTACAAAGAAAAACTTTACTTTGTTTATATTTGGAAGAAGGTACAGAAAAAGTGGATAGAAATATATAAAAGGAACAAACACAACATGGCTTTTACAATGAAAAGAATTCAGTGTAATGATATTGATTTGTCTGTCCTTAGTAATATTTAAAATAAAATTTTAAAGTATATATATTTCTAATTTTCTTATTTTCAGTTATTTTAAATTAAATTCATCTTTTCTAAATGACAGCCATGATTTTATTTTTCTTTCTTTTAACTGCACATGTCCGAAACATGGTTTATTTACGGGTTGTGTTACGCAGTATTTAAGAACAGGTGCATAGTTAAGCTACGCCTATTTTTAGTTTCCACTCCCAGATAAAATAACCTCATTGGTAGGCGGAAAGAAATCAAGTAGTGAGCTGGGTTTGAGAGTACAACACTATGGGGTATACAGACCCAACTCTTGTAAAACAGACGTGGTTTTGAACCCACTTGCCCGCTGAATCGTCATGTGGAACAGACGTGTTTTGAACTATCGTTATAAAATATATATTATCAACATGTATAAAGGGTGACCTGGAGGTCTGTGCTGTGGGTCCAGGGTTCAATCCTAAGTCCTGGCACAGATTTATCTGATTGCCAAACCTCTCCTTCACCTCTGACAAGGCGGGTATTAATCACAACTTGAGAATGTGTGGAATGCCAGGCCTCCACCGTGGTTCAGATCCCAGGTTAAACTGTAGGTCCTCCATTTCATCTCACAATCACCTTACCATTACACATTAGCATAAGTGCGTACAACCTGAACGGGTAGTAAGATGCGGTGCTAATAATAATAATTATTATTATTTCAAGTGTTAAATGGTGTAACAAACAATATGTACGCATTTAAATAAATATCAACAAGTGAACAAGTATTTTTATTAAAGTAACATCCTGTCCATGCAGTTCAATATAACATAGCTAAAAGACGACCGAAGAGAGCTTTCCAGACGACACTCTTAGGCAGGGTAAGAAATGAGGACAACGTTTCAGCTCATTACAACAGTTCACCCTTTATATTGCTGCCATTGGACCAAGAGGTAATGGCCGCCTCTTCAAGAAAAAGGGTCGTTACTGCCCAATCTCATGACCTAGGTTTCATTATATCGGAATTCATCAGAATGGAGTGTGAAACGTGCAGTGCAACTTCCTAAAAGAGGTAGCCAATAACACAAAAAGGAGAGAAAAGAAATTCATAAAGAATGATAGGACACTTAGATAGGAACATCGGTCACACAGACCGAGACTTCGCTTCAAGGGTGCCAATTCTCTTATTTTTATTTTTTAACATTAACAGTGTGCAACATTAACTTAGATGTTGCCATCCTACTTAGAATATGTAAATGTATTCTAAAAACTATCGAGGCTCAGCAGAAGATCTAGTCTTTTGTACTTTAGTTAAGAGGTGTTTGGGGATATTGGGGGTAAGCAGGTGTTGCTGCTTAAAAGGGATAGTTTAGTGTGAGTACAGAGAGTTTAGTAACTCAAGTAAACCATAAACAGTTACTTCTATTATACTTTGTCAAGAAGGGTTGTGCTAAACGAAAGAGCCAGCCTTGTGTGTAACATATTGAAAGGAGTGCAAAAACTACCATGATGACTGAATTTGAGACAGTTTTTAAAAAATGTATTTTTTTAATGATTATTAAATAATTTAATAACTAGGAAATTATTTTAAAAGTAATCTTTTAGTTTAATACGGGTTTTTCTGATTTTTATTATTTCATTTAAAATATAAAAACATTACCTCAAGCCTTAAATAAAGTTCGTTCACGGTAGGAGTTTACCTGGGAAAGGACTTTTTTCCCTACCAGAAATCTATTATATAGTAGGATATTGGTAAGAAAAAAGACCTTTCAGAGGTAAACTCCTACCGTGAATGAAGTATAACTCAGTGCGGTTTTCGTATCATTCACCATTATCACCATAATCAGCCTGCTGTAAATATTATGAATTATTAATAATATAGATAGTTTATGTTCATGTTCACAGTTGATCTTTTTTTCTCAAGTACTTTTGTTTGTTTCAGCCACCGGCTTACTAAGCCTATTACACATGAGTAGCAGGGCTTCTGCTCATAGGTCTTCAGGGAGATCTTTGCTTGATGGTAGCCTTCCCTAACTGAGGCTATGGGTGATGATGATGACTTAGCTCATAATCACCAATCCTCACACCCCCAGCTCACCAAACAATGAGCCAAGTGACCAAACCATGTCCCAAGTTTGTTGGGTTTGGCCCTGATCAGTCTCCACCTGACCTGGTTTCCGCTAGGGTTCAACCCAACCTTAACCAGGTTATTCAGATCCTGGAGTGCGATGAGATCAGAATTGAGGAGAGGCTACGATAACAGAAAGTGTGGAAGTGAGAGGTGAAGAATGGAAACAGTTAAAGGACTAAGAAAGGTGGAAAGAATAGAGGAAGATAGAGGCATTTTACTAAATTGACCCGGCCACAGGCTGTAAACAGTTTATGATGATGATGAGTTGATCTTTTTGGTATTGCAGCATTATACAACTCTTCAAGCAGTAGTCACAGCTTATTTCACTTCATTTTTTAATCATTTTACATATTGGCACAATCAATAAATTTAATAAATAAAAAGGATTTTTTTAAATTTATTAAAAAATAAGTATATGTAATAATTGCATATTATTCTGGTAATATTAATAATTTAAAAAGATATCACTATCGAGGAATTGGAAACAAATTATTGAGATAGGCCTGATTGGTAAAATAGCTGTACATCAACATGTTAACTGCTAAGGAATAATCTTAAAGCTGACTCTTAATGCACTACCCTCGCTTCCCCCAACCCTCTCCCTTTCCCTATTTTCCTAAATAGAAGTCTCTAGTGCTTACAGTTGAGGATTTTAGAGATGGGATGCTCAAGTCTTATGGTAATATTGAGATTAGAGATTGGTAAGAATATCGAAACTATCTTGAATACAATTTATGCAGCCCTGATCTTGAAATAACAATTTTAATCAATTGGTAAAAGAAATTATATAAGTATGTGTATCTGATAGAATAATAAACTCACAAGAGGACAAAATTGTATTCATATTATTAATTTACTAAAAACGTGTTCTCATTGTTATTTTTGTCTTAATAGACATGACAAACAAAATAGCATTTTTCAGTGGTCCAAGCCTTAAACAGGTTTTTCTAAATTCAATTTGAAATATTTTCACTTTAACTAAAATAATAAATTTTAAAAAATTTGAGGATTAAAGGTTCAAATTTGGAAGGCAATTCAAGAATTTTATTCGAGAAATATAGGGTTCAAACCATTTTTAGATTTTTTTTTGTTAGAACCTTGAACAAACCTTGACCTTGGTTGGTCATCCTGGTGGTGTAATACCCCAGAGCATGCAGAGACCAGTACCAAGGTTAGTCTGACTAAATTGAATAAGGGTGTGAGAAGATTCGAAAACTTAAACTTCATTTTAAATATTTGATCGCTTCAATTTTGATTTGAAAGTAAAATTTCGGATTTGACAATAAACCTTCCACCCCCAATAAGTTAAAACACACATTTATGTTGTGTATTTTTTTTCATTTTCCGCTGTTATTTGCATCAAAATTGGTGTTTACATAGATGAAATCTAAAATAATTAAATTATATTTTGTTATAGTAACTTAATTTATCATTTTAACATGAAATATACGTTAATTATGTTTAAAATATAGCATTTTGTATTTTCATCCTACATTAAACAAATATTCAGACTTTGATTCAGTTTCGGAAATATCATATATTATTCAACTAAACTTCGCTTCAAATTTAAAAAGTGGACTTCGCACACCCAATAAATTGAGTGTAACTTCAATTCCCAATAAGCAATCAATAGTGCATTACCTGTCTTAAATGGGGCTCCAAAGTGGCCGAGTAGAAGCCCATGCTGATTGCAGCGGCCGTAGTACAAAATGTGTCTAATACAACTGAAGGTACCTTTAGGATAGACCACAAGTTGCCTGAAAAAAGGACAGTAGAGTTTTTATAACTTTATAAAACAGTTAATTAAACAAACAGTATTATTTCAATTGTAACTAATGAATTCAATTTATACCCATATGATGTGTATGTAAACGTTTTACACCCTGGGATTTATAATTATTACTTTAATAGATGGGGAGAATTAACCCGATAAACTAAAGCTTTGTAGTCTTCTCCCGCCGCCTCCCTCCATGACAACCAATATACCCAACACAAAACCATTGAAATTTAAAATATAAAGTTTTGTCAGTTAACTTCATTATACACATACAATACAGGTTGCGAACAGTTCAAACCATGTGACCATTGTTAATTAACTATCACAGAATAACAAACCAAACAATTAAGATGGAAAATTTAAAATAGTGATACAACAAATATCAATGGCTAAGTTAAACCAGACTAGGTCCTATATTACAAGATTATTATTCAAAATAGTGAAATTAAAATAAAGTTATATAATCAGAATATATAACAAACATTAAAACTAATCTTTTTTTATAAATGACATAACATTATTCACAACACAGTGACTTGTCTTAGGGTCACATAGGCTGGTGTCTTGTTCTACAGAGCTCTAATCTCAGCACCCATTGTTTAATTTACTAAGCTAGTGTCTGGGAACCATTTATTGAAACTTCTGATATATGTTTTTATATTTAGTACGAGTTTGGTGGAAAGGAACTTTTAGAGAACACAAACTTTTTTTTTTGTGATCAACAATGAAAAAATTGTATTTTACTATTGGAATTACTTCAGCCATTTTGGTTACATGGTCTAAAACATTATTTTTGCAGGAGACTACACTTTTATTGATGAGGAGATTGAGTTTCAAATCTTGGTCTGGTGTAATAAGGTGTTTTTTCCTAAATGGTTTTCTACTCTCCCTCCATAAAAATGAGGGTACACTTACTCTAAATATAAACTTCCTCATCCCTAAAATCACTAGCGTAATTAATACATAAGATTGTAACCCGGACAGGAAGAAAGACGTGATGCTAAAAAAACTAAATAAAAAAGTAATATTTCATTGGTATTGATATTATCTTTTAAAAGTGACAGTAGAGATTAGATGACTTTACATAAAAAAATATGAAAATTGATTTAGTATATTTTGTAAAAATTGCTTTAGTATATTTTGTAACTCTCAAAAATGTTCCTTCCTATTTAAATTGGGACTGTAGATTCAGCGCTACAGTGAACCACCACTATTTGTGTGAAGGTTGTCACTGACACAAAAGAGGGTTTTGGTATGAGAATAATTGCACCTTAAATTGCTTTAGTATGTTACTCTCAAAAATGTTCCTTCCTATTTAAATTGGGACTGTAGATCCAGCGCTACAGTGAACCACCACTATTTGTGTGAAGGTTGTCATTGAGACAAAAGAGCGATTGGTATGAGAATAATTGCACCTTATCAAGAGATCTAGACATGAACAGTGGTAGTGAATCTCAGTCTCCAGCATTTCCAAGCCATAAGAGGAATTGTTTTGTTTTACCATTGCACTTTACTACCTGTTCAGACTATGCGCATATGTACTAATTACACTAATAAGTTAGTGATAGATGAAGGTTGAATTTAGAGGATTTGTGCCAGTGTTTGTAACGAGGGGGAGTGGAAAACCATTTAGGGAAAACTACCCTCAGTACACCCATAGCCATCGAAGCAGGTAGCAGTAGGATATTTATCAGTCAAGACAGTAATTACATAAGAAGAAATATAAATATAATAGAAAATACAAATAGAAACTAAATGTTAACAATTATTTCTTATAATCCATTCATATTATTCAGCAAAGTGTTAAATTACTCGTCTGGGGCATGGTTGTTAGGTTCATCCAATAATTATAATTGGTTATGAACCACCAATATGTATGTAATAATAGAGCTCTAAAACAAATTTCAGTTAAAAACTGAAAATGATTTTTTTTAAGGATGCAAGTCTCGAATCAGAAATTTTCTTGAGTATCCTTAAGGATTCAATGAATTTGAAGGGTTCGATGACCCATCTCTATTTATAATATCTTTGGTGCATATGATGTGAGTTAAATTTAAAACAGTGGACAAACCTGGAAGGCTAAAAATGTGCCCACAATCTTAACATTTTACTTTATTTATAAGGTGTATTAAATCCCCTTTTTATCAAATATGAATCTTAATTTCACCTATGAATTTGAATCTGAATCTTGTAAAACAGGATACACATAAAAGGTGAACTATTCCACATTTGTATTATTATTTTTTCCCCTTCAATTCAAATTTGGTCCATAAACATGTTTTAGTTGTTATAGAAAATATAAATCATAGTTAAATGATAACATGTTTTTTTTATTATGCATTCATTTCAGTGACAATATATTAATGGTCTAAGACACAGGTTCTTAAACTATGGGTCACGACCCCTCCGAGGGTCACAAAAATATTTCTAGGAATTGCAGTCAACATTGACAAACATAAGCTAGTTAAATATTTATCATGGAACTATTGAAATTATAACAAACTACAATATTTTATTTTATGTTTATTTTATCACAGACATTTAAGTAAACATTGGTATAATTAACTAAGCTAAACTAATAGTTTCCATTGGCTATCTAAATGTAATTATATAGTTTGTAAATAATGAAAAATAAATTAATAATATCAAATATAACCTGTATGCATATTTTCCCTCCAATAAATATGTTCACTATTTTTATTTATCATTTAATCTAAAATTTCTCAAAAACTGACACTGTAATGTAAAAAAAAAACTACTTTACCTTTACTGCCCAGGGTCACAGATAATTTTGTCTTATGAAAAGGGATCATGAATAGAAAAACATTCAAGAACCTGTAGTCTTAATTCTAGTTTTTCCTATTAATTAATTCGGGATATACCACCAGTTATCATATAGTAAGAAATTAGAATAAAACATTATTTAAAAAAATCAAATCATGAATCTGAGATTTTTTCAAGCTATAGAATAATTTGGTTTGTGCATGTTGAGAGAATGAATGTAGATCAAGTGACAAAGCAAATATATGAAGGTAGAATGTGTGTGTATGTGTTTATGTATGGATCATAAGGAAAGGGTAAGCCATGTAGGACATGGCTAAATGCTGTATACGAATGTGTGAAAAATAGAAACTTTAAGAATTATAAGAATAAAAGAGCATGAGTAACTCAGTGTATGGAGATGTTGAAGCAAAGGAACTGTGCAAGGATAAGTAAGTGCGGAGAACGATAGTGAGGATGAATTAAGAACAAAGTTGTTTATAAGCTATATACGCAGTTTCTTGCCTACCCTGTCAGGGAACAGCGTGATTATGTATGTAATTCAGAATATTCTTAGAGAATTAAGGATTTAAAAGCCTCACCTCTACTTTATTTTATTAAACATATTTTTTTTTACAAAGCTGCAACTGAAAGAATTTTAATGTCTATATTTACCTTGTGTGTCTGCATTAGTACTCTCCCAATTAACTTTAGGCAAGACAAGAAATATAAAGGCACTATCTAACAACAGCACTCCTCCTAGTAGCATAAATGGTAGAATATAACCACCAATCTGTAACAACAAAAATACTAACATTAGCTAGGTTGCTATGTTAGTGTGTCATTCCAAGCTTGTAACTATTCTCAAGTTATTATTGTATCAATAAAAAGTTGAACAGTATTACAAATAATCACATGATATTTTAGAAATTATTTAGGAAAACAGCACTCATGACTTCTAAAGTTGTTCCACAACTAGCACTTCAATTAATTGTTCAAACCCAATTGATTGTCTAAACGAGTAATAATTAATAAGATTTAAAAAATGCTTTGTTACCACAGTTATACGTATATATATATATATATATTTNTTTTTTTTTTTTCTAATGCATTGAAACTTCATACACCTTGTGATAATTTCATATTACTGTTAGGTACTACCTACACATTGTACTGTAAAGTTTGAAAATTCCCAAGTTCTTAGTCTTAATTTATTTTGTTTAACAATTTTCTATAGTAATTAATTTTTGCAAGACCAACTTTAAGAAGGAATTGTCATTAAAATATATTTTCAAATAAAAAAGATAGTTGAGTGAATGTATGGCTGGTTGCAGATCTTGTAAATTTTTATGAAAACGTCAAACACCAGTTTACCCCTGTTACATCCAAAATTATGAGCTAATTTAAACATAAGTGTTTGACATAAGCTTACCGAGTAAATTGCACCCCCTATCAAAGGTCCTAGTATGAACCCAAGACCATAGAATACCTCCATAGTTGCCTGGAAAAAAACAGAGTTAGATGTGTGCTAGTGTGTTTGACTCATATTCAAGAGACCAAAGTTTAAACCTCAATATATATATATATATACACACACACACACACACACACACACATATTTATGTTAGGCCTATCCTATAGATTTATTTCCCTAAAAATTGATTCCCCACTCACCCCCAAAATTGTACCTTTTGTTTACCCTGAAAGGAAGCAGTCTTATCTTAACTGATAACAATATGGCTCTATCTAAAAAAGGTGCACCACAATGTAACCAGTCAAGGTACAGTTGTTACCTTTCAGGATAAACAAAGTGTACAGTATTGGAAAAATAACATTAGGTGTAAAATGTGAAGAAATCATGACACAATGACAAATTACTAATTACTATTAATGAATCCCAATAATTCATACTAAAATGGTAATGAACTCATAAAAAAACTAGGGTTTTGTGGGATCCTAAACTTTGGAATTTTTTGGGGGGAAATTGGTTGTTCCCAAAACTCGGGCGAGAAAAGATATTTCCTAGGATTTTTCGGGGGGAGGGAAACAACAACACATATGTAATTAATTTTCATTAAAAATATTGTTAATTTTTTACATTTAAATTACCTTATCTTCTGTTAAGTATATGGATGAATACCCGGAACTTCAACCACTTTTATTTTATAACTATTATTATTAGCACCGCGTCTTACTACCCGTTCGGGTTATACGCATATTTTATAACTAACTATCTTATAACACAACCGAGCGCCATTAACTAACATTGCCACATTATATATAATTGAGGGAAATAGCTATCCCTGAATAGATTTAAGGCAGGAAAACATATTCTTAGCACAAACTAATGATAAAAGTTGGCTTTAAAATATCAAATAATGCATGAAATACACCTTCACCACACTTATTTGCATAGAGACAAGTCTATTATGTTAAACGTTATTATTTGAAATGGTATTGATTTGATTTTGTATAATAGATAGTAATATTTGGATAAACTAATATTTTTGAAGTCCAACATTACTGTTTGCGAAAGATTTAGTAACTAAAATGTAAGAGCCAACAAGGCCCACTGGCTCAGTTGAGAAATATGTTTGGTATTCTTATGAACAAAACTGTGGCTCACTTTTATATATTCATTTTAGTTTGAATATTTTGATGTTCTACTGTGTAAGTAATTTTTAAAGATCATGTCATTGGCCTGGATTTTTTAATTCACATTTGTATCAAACAAGTTGTCTAGGAAGGAGCCCCACATAAATAATAAATCACTAGTGCATCAACGGTTTGTTTTTTTCCTAGACACATAAAAACAACAACACCAGGACATCCCTTACTATTGTGACTCTGAACTACTGTGTCTGAGATAATAAATGTTCAAGATGAACTCTTTGGCCAGGGACTATGGACACACTACAAACTTTATGCATTTAAGACTGAAGCCACAACATTCTCAGTCATGATAAAACCTCTCTTCTGTTTTAAGATTCTTAGTGAAACAGATTTACAATAATTGTTAAATAACTAAATAGAGAGGCTGAATTTTTAAATAAATTTAACATAACTAAAATAACATGATATAAACAGAAAAATATTCAAGAAAAAATCAAATAACATATATCATCATTGTAATCAACTAATGCCTTACAAATGTGGTGGCAACAGTGTCAGGAAACACAGCCGCTATAATGGAGAAGGCTGCAACAACAGATGATGATGTACCCAGAGATTCTCCTATCCTCAACGCAAAAGAGAGGCCAATAAAGGCAGCATGTTCGTGGACAAAGTCCAATAACCTGTCAATAAAGAAGCCAGAAATTAAAATTCTTAACAGTTGCAGTATTAATTCAGAATGTAGATCTGCTTTCACACCCAATAAATCAATTTGAAAATATTTTAAAATGCAGGTAGCAACTTTTATCGTCACATCATTACCAATAATTTCATAAAGTTTGGGAACAGTTATAAACTATTTTTCTATAGCTGATTATGCACACCATATAGTTTAAATTGAAAATAGATTTGATATTATAAAATAGTATTTAAACTTTGTAAACTATTCCAGCAATATTTCAAGGGCATGTAACAATATTTTTTAAGGTAGTTTGGCCAAGAACTAAAACTATAATATACTTTATTTATGATATAAATAAAGAAATACTATTTAATTAATAAAATTAATATATAAACAGAGCCCTGCGTTTGTGGAGTTCGCGATAATTCGCGAATGTTAGATATGGCATTTTTTCTTTCAGATGTTCACATTTCAGGTTACCATGTTTGCAAATATATGCTCAGAATTGTAGCGATAATTCGCGAAATCGGCGTTTTAGCGCGATATTCGTGATTTTCGGCATTCGCGCTAATATTTTCGGATATTGAAAAATAAAAATTGAAAGTTTTGATGGAAGAGAGTGAGTGATGGCGTCGAAAGTTTAAAAATTGAGAATGTGCTGCCAGGGCTGAAGACAGACAGTATGTTCAGTGACTTCGCAACAAAGTGTTTGCAAGCGTTGTGGCTGCCGATTTCAAATGCAGATTCAGAACGATATTTTTTTAGGTATAGTTTAGTAGTAACAGACCGCAAAACCACAATGAAAGTGGATAACATTATTACCAGCTGCATGTGGCAATTTGGTGATGTTGAGTAGTTATTTTGTATTTTTTCTAGCCTAAATTGAGATTTAAAAATATAGTCACAATTTTTGTGAAGTAACAAGATGATTTATGTGTAATATTTTGTCTTTGTGACTTGTACATACTTTTCCCGGACCAGCTGCCGCTAAATCTTACTTTTTTAATAAGTTGACAGCACATTTTTTGCGGACTAGTGTTTTTTTACCGTTTTGTCCAAACAAAATGTAATTTTTTGTTTTCACTTCAATATGTTTAGTTTACCTGTTTCAAACATTGTCCTGGAAGTCTAGTTTTAATCCAACAAAGTCACCTTAATCACGAAAGTTTGGTAAAAACCACTTTTTTAATGCTTTTGTCTTAATTCGATAATTTCGTCGCAAAAATAGGATTTTTGTAATTCACCGCTTATTCACCACTTTTGGGAAACTTAAAAACGAAATTGGGCTTTTTTATTCACCATAAAAGCAGGGCTCTGTATATAAATAAGCCTACATTTTCCAAAATAAATGTCTCTAGTCCATATGGTTGGCAAACTGTGAGAAAACTTTATTTATGTCAATATAGATAGTTCTATGGAAAACAAAGAAGAGGAAGAAGAAGGTTAGGAGTACTAACATATATCAGGAAAGGAAGATGTTACAGAAATATGAAAGAAGACACTCAGGATCAAAGAAAATGGAAGATGTTCAGTTGATAACTGTCTCAGGACAGATTCACAGAATAAGATGTATCTGTGATTACTATAACATATAAGGCATGTGAAGTGATATTCTCCATTCATCTTCTGACAAAAAAAATTTAATTATTATTGTTTTGTTAGTAAGAAATAGTACCTAGAGTATAAAAATGGTCAAATATGTTAAGTGTGAAAAATGGTATAAGAGTTCTTCAGCAATAATTACATAATAATTAAACTTACCCAAAAAGCATACATGAAATTGCTGCCACGAAAATTCCAACATTGAGCATGGTTTTTGCACCAACTACATTGATCTAAACAAACCAAAACAAAATGCAAATTTACCATTTCTTAACAAACTTCTGGTTCCCTAATATTCTCCAATAGAACATAATTGTTTGATGAATATATTATTCTTGCTATTGTAACTGTTTCCAATAATTATAATTTGTAGACAGCACCAAATTATAATTATTGGTAGAACAAGCAACTTTCTTATTTTGGTTAGTTAGATTATTCTTATTTGACACCATTTTGTAAACAATAATTGATGTTGATCAAACCACTACAGATACAATTGGTTAAGGCCAACGTACAAGGAACGCACTGGGATAGAGCTAGCACAAAGGATTTTTGCTATGAGACAAACTCGAGAATTAGGTTTTTAGGGTCAAGATTTAACATGGAAAGTTCTTTTTGTTTCTGTTGGCATAAGATATGGGTAAACCGTGGTAAAAAAGGCTTTATTTAAATACAACTACAAATCTGATGTTATATAAGGATGAACAAAATGGATGGCTAATTTTGATTAAATTTACATGCACCTTAACAAACCATCATTAAAGATAGGAGTTCATTTATTTACCATGGGTTAAATTACTTTGTTTCTGGATAATATTAGGTATGTGCGAAGTTGGAAATGTTGGTATGCTCCCACACACAGCTGCTCTTTGACACAAACACACTAAATCATACTTAGGACTGTAAATATGTTTTAATAGTAAGCTCCCTGTGTTTTTCAAAAGCCATTCTCATTTTTGACAGATATTTTGGAGTGAAGTATTAAGGAATTACATTTTATTTTCCACAACATTGATTAGAGTGAAGTCAGGCCAATGGTGTTTAGAACAGGATGATTTGACCTTGGTGGGGAAATACATGTATGCAGGTGTTATACAACCTTATATATCTGAGTAAATAAAGGGCATGGGAAAGAAGGGGGAGGGAAGGAGAGGGTGTGATACATGTGTTCAAAATCAGCATGTTTAGTTTTTCAGTTAGATTTTTCTTCCAAGCAAAGGGAAGATTACTTAAAACTTGCAGTTAAATTTCTCAAATTCACAAATATTCCAATATTTTTTTAGTTTAATTTCGTTTTCTCAGTTCTCCCCATGTGTGGCAACCCTGGTAATAGATACCTAGAGACCCTAAACTTCACAAGATGACTTTTATATATATATATATAGCATTGCATCTTACTACCTGTTTGGATTACAGATTTAGGTACTAATTACACTAGTGGTTTTAGGGATTAGGAAGGTTATATTAGAAAATGTGACCCAAATTTGCACGAAAGGAGAGTGGAAAACCATTTTGGAAAAACCACCCTCAGTACACTCGATCAGGCTTCAAGCTCCAACCTCCTTGTCATTGGCAGTCTAATTTAGCACAAGAGTGACGCCTTAAACCATGTGGCCACCGAGGCAGGTAAACTGACTTCATTCCTAGTCTATCAATCACATGCAGCACTCACAATGTTTACATTACATTTCATGACATGCTCCGAGATGAGCATCAGTCAAGTAGTGCTTAATCATACCCTAAAGGTGAGCTGGGAACATTTACAGTTCATGGCAGTAGAACCTTCAACTATATCATACAGACCTTTACATTGTTTATAATACCAGAAGCAGTATCATCCAAGATTTGAAAACTTTATTTATCATTTTTACACTCAAAAAGTAATATTGAATAATCATGCCTATCTTTGATTACCATTTCTATTTTGTTATTTTATTAATGTATTTTACTGCTTGTTCAGGTTATATGAATGATAATTACTCTAATAAGTTAGGAAAGAGGAAGTAAGTATTTTTGACATAAGTTATCCAGATTTTCGAGGAAGGAGAGTGGGAAACCATTCAGAAAAAATCAACCTCAGTAGACCCAATATCCCTGTATTCAGTTGGCCAGTCTAATACAAAAGTGACGCCTTAGACTATTCTACTGAAGCGGGGATATTTTCTGGGTAATGTATCTAAGATTTACTACATCATTTGGAAACAGTTTACAGTTGCTATTGGAATAAGGGATTTGTTTTTATGTGTTGGTGTAGCCTTGGAGCTTCTCTTGTCTGTCACTACATACATTGTTATCAATGTTAGAAAGAGTAAATAGATAAAATGTAAATGTGTACGCAAATGAAAACATTTCCTGCAACATATGGTTATCTGATGAGTGCAACATGCCGCTGTGTTGATACATAAATAAACAACACTATTTATTGGTTTTGATAATTGCATGAAGGACATCCTATTCTCAGCAAAAAGATTTCTGTTTGTTGCACCATTATGACCCATGATATATATATATATTATATATATAAGTTTATTTTGTTAATAACAACAATTATTGCCACATGGTCTAAAGTGTTATTGACTTACAATGCTGTTGATGACAGGTTGATTATAGAGTGAGAATCTCATCGAGGTGCACTTATTCTTAACTACCTTTAGGATTCCTACACCTTAATCAATTTGGTGAGAGTGTGATTATTTCCCCAAACAGGGCAGATTCAAAACATATTTTCAAGCATCCTATACATTTCCATTCTAACACATGTCATTTTAAATGTTGTGAAAATAATGCAAACACTTGTAATTAAAACAACATTAAAATATGAAATGGTGACTTTTTTTTAACTTTAAACTACTTACATATTTTCCAAAAATAGGACAACATAGAAATGCCACGAGTTCAAACACTCCAAACACCAGGCCATATTCTGTGGCAGTGGCACCTTTTCTCTCTGCCTGGAATAGTACAAGAAAATATATTAGTTGTTTATTAAATGTTACACAGAGAGTATTGTTTCTAAATAAGCGTCATACATATAATTTATCTGTTAGCAGAGATAGTTAAAAACAAACATTAACATCAGATATAGAAGAAAGAAAAAATCTGTGTGCAACCTACACTGCACACACTTCTTAATCTCTATAAGTTAACTGATATAATTATATAATACTAATACAATAATACATTTCTGACAGGGCAATTTCAACTCCAAATTATAACCTAGCATTCTGAAGTTTTTACTTTTGCTCATCTTGCTCACTCTAGTGCCAGTGTGTTGGCTGTTCTGACACAAAATAACCTCAAAGAATAAAGCCATCTTCAAGGAAATATACCAGCATTTAACTAAAGAAACTATGGGAAACACCAGTGTCAGATAGTGACAGCAAACAATGAACTGAATCTGGCATTGATCCCTCTACATTCCGAGTCAGAATCAAGCATATGACTACACACCTATATCAATGTAACATACTGAAACCACACTGTATATTTATTTACACGCACATTCAAAAACTCTGTGACACATGTGGGCGAGCCCTTTATATAACAATTAATGTTACAATATTACTATACTTTGTTCAAAACGTAAGTTATTTTTCATTCATATTTTTTGGAAACTTAAAAATTACTAAAAATAGTTTTATTTTTATCTGTCTTGCAAACATGCTCAGTCCCATTGACAAGTGAAACCAATTTACATCACTTTTAATAGTAACAATGTAGTTGGGGAAATAGGTGAATATAAACCGTTTTAAGTAGCTTTACAACTGTGATAAAAGGCTAAAATTACTGTGAATGAGCTTTCCTAGTATGTAAGCACACTAGATTAATACTTGTGAGAAACCTTAAGTAGGTAGTGTAACTCAAACCAGTGGTCACATAGTGGTGCAGGTTTATGTATTAAACATGATTCATACGTTTGCCGAAAATAAAAAGCATAATCTGCCTCAGTTGCGCAGCAATTCACACACTATATGTTGACCTATGATGCAATGTAATGCTAATTTAAAACAGCTGATTATCAACATTTTTTATTTTCTAGTGGAAAATATATATTTTATATGATCCTACCGATGTATGTTTTCAAATTATAGCGTTGTATCGTGGCACAATCCAATCTATTGATAGCCACGCTTTACATTAATGGGTTACTTCCAATCTCTTCACAAAGGTAAATGAAGCTGTCTGCTCGTTTCTGGTTGTAAAGCGCATGCCTTGTCAAATTTGCATGTGCACTGATTTGAGATGGTTGGTTCTGAGATTTGATTGGGTCTCCAGTGCTGAATACCTCAGGTAGAGCAGACGAAGTAGAGATGAGTTGAACTTTGGCAGACTAGGTCGTGCCGATGAAGTGGGAATCTTGTGATTGGCTTATAGCTCGTCAAGTGACCCCATCTTGTTCTGCGCTTGTTTTTCAGCGAACATGTGAAAGCATAATTATATTGGAAATGAGATCTGTGAGTTATTCCGCAGTATTTTTTAAAATACAAAAAAGTTTTAAAAATAACAATTTTAAAATACAAAAACTATTTGACCAGTTACAATCTCGCTGAACTGTATATAGAAGAATGCAGAAAAATGCAATTCAATACATTTTATAGCTAGAGTGTAATCTTTTATCGAATTTCCTGGTTAATAAGATGTGAGCTTTTAAAATATTATATATTTTATTTCCACTGTAATAAATTACCAGTTCCTTTATCAGCAGAAAATATCTTGAAGCCTAAAATACCTAGGAAGATGAAATTTTACAGGCAGGTAGCTCTTAGCCAATAAGGTTACAGAAATAGCCGCTACGAGGAAATTCCAATTGGGGGCTTCCAAAAAAACCAACATCAATAAAATCTCAAAGCTCAGAAGACCTAAGATTTTGAGATTTTTCAGACAGGTAGGCCCTAATCCAAAAAAAAATCACTAAGACAATTTATGGTGAAAAATAAGTGCAGAAATTCCTTTGAGGGTCCCCAAACTGGGAAGGGGGGGTAGTGAGTTAAAAAAAAAAAGTTGAAGAAATCTTGCAGCCCATAAGACCTAAGAAACTAAAAAATTTTGGGCAGGTATCCCCTAACACAAATCTATAAATACAATTTCCTAATATGTGTGTGTTTCCATACCCTCCAGAAGCTGCTAACTCTAAGCGATGTAGAAAGGTGAAACTTTGTACACTTATAAAATAGACCATGGAAAAGAACAAAATGAAGCTGGATTTTTAATTATCATTTTTAATCTGCCTGACTGAATTTTTTTAAAAGCCATTCAAGAATTAAAAGAAAGGAGGGAGTTGCCTTTTTCAGCTTAAGCTAAAAAAATAAGTTGCATCCTAATTATTCATGTTTAGTTTAGCGGTTGCTGACAAGCTAAGCTTAGCTTAGGATTTTTTTTGTGAAGTTGACAGTTTCATTCATTAATAGTGCACTAAGACAAATTATGGTGAAAAAGAAGGAAAATGTTATGTGAATATCTCTCCCTTATTTTTCTACATAACATTTCCAGAAAATAAATTTATCATCTTGGACACCAGGGTAGGCTAAAAGTTGTATCACAGGTCTAAACTTTACCAAGGATTATTGTGTAACTCAAGTATTGGTTGTTAATTGCAAAGAGATATGGTCATAACAATTGACACACTGTGAGACCACTTGTCGTATGTTAAGTATCACACAACACAATTAGATAGGAAAGTGGGTGCCTATACAAAATTTAAATATTTATGTATCCACAATATAATTTTGGTGGAATTAAAAAAAAAAGTTTATAATACTGTTTACAATAGCAAGTATTTTTTTCATTTCTTTTATTACGAAGAGATAAAAGAGGTATGTTGGTTAAGCAATCGCCCTAAAAAGGGTGTATGACTGGCGAGAGTTTGAGAAACACTGCTCTAAATAGTTCCTCATGTTAAATCATGACCAGCATTTAAAAGTTTTAAGTGGCTAATTGATATTAAATATAGAGAAACCTGAATTATCTTTTAAGTGAAATTAAAAAGAAAAAAAATAGCATCTATAAAACGGAAACATTTTGAGGTACTTATGGTGTTGTGTATGCATACAAGTTTCTCTTAAAGTGTTTTCTAACAAAACATAATGTGTGTATTTTATAAAACCAACTTTCAAGGTGTCAATAAGTATAAATCTGCAGGGTATGTGTGATATAGGATTCATATAAAGATAGCACTATTTCATTAGTTTGAAATATTAAATTTACTATTTATTTTAATACATTTGTTATAAAAGGTTACAGTTTAATGTGATCTTAGAAAAAAATAAATGTTTTAATGAGTTTAATTTGGCATAAAACTTTATTTAGCTTAGTATTATTTTAAAACTCTTTCTAAGCAATTGTATTAAAAAATTGTCTTGGCAGCTTAATTTAAGGGGTAGGAGGAGGGAAGTTAATTTAGAGGAAGTGCATCTACATTAGCTGAGAGGTAATTGTAAAAATGCATGTGGGATACCACAGCTGGCTGAGATATAAACTTCAGCCTAATCATCACTGATAATACCGTATATTGAGAGACTGATGCCTTAGACCATGTGACCACAGGTGTAGGGGAAATTGAATTGATAGAATTCAACAAAAAACATTTTTTTACATTTTTTAAATGTTGCTATACCAAAGTTATAACATTTTTTTCTCTCTGACTGTACTAAAAGTTGTAACTCAACTCACCTCCTGGGGATAAAATGGCGCTTGGAGTGATATACAAATGGCACTAGCAAAATAAACACTTCCAATCCCAACAAGAGTGAGCCACTGTCGGCGGGAGAACTTGGCAAGACCACCCATCGCTGCTGGTTTGTTTAGTCGTGTCTCATTGCAGTCAGCTGCCTGTCAATCAAATCAGATGCCACAAGTTAACAAAAATCTGTCAAGACCAAATCAAGACTTGTCATATGTGTTATTTGTTAAGCACATCAGGAGGAAACAAGACTCAATGAGTGCCAAGATGCAAATACCAATTAAATTAGCACAATCTAGCTCAGATTTAAAGTTCTGTATGGAAAAGAGAGACAGTACAAAGAAATTAAATTTATTTTTTATTAAATTAACTTGTGTGAAGTTTTGTAATGTGCAGGGCTGTGGATTTGGAATCATGGAGTCTGAAGCAGTTTCGGGTGGAGTCGGAGTCAGCAAAAGTGTATCGACTCCGATTTCAAAATAAAAACCTGTAATGTTATAAAAAATATATGATAAATATATCATTTTAATTTTATACCTTTTTATGTTTAGAACCAATATTTATAATTCTGATTGGAAAATTTATTACAACATAAATTTACAGTAAATAAGAAACTTCCCATGAAGTCAACTGTTTTGAGAATTTTACTGCAGTAAATTTGTTATTACTAATTAGGATACATTATACATTTCTGAAGGAGTCAGAGTTTGAGTTTGACAGTAGAAAAATAGAGGGTTTGGAATCAAAGGGTTGGTTCTCTAACTCCACAGCCCTGGTAGTTTGTGTGTAAAACAGAATGATTAGAGCTTGCTGGGTAAATATCTGAAGTTGTTACACAGCCCCATATTTCAGGAGTGGGAGGCATATGTTCGAATCAGCGTGCTAGATTTTTTTTTTCCTTTTCTTCTATACAAAGTCCTGTTATTTAAAGCTTGCAGTTAATGTCACAGATTCCCAAATATTAAAGTATTTAATTGTGTACAGTTCCTTACATTTTCCCAGTTTTCATGGTATGTGGCAACCCAGACTATCTTGTGTAGACCAGTTGTGAAATTAAACCAATTAAACTTAAATTTTAATTGTTTTTAACTTACCTTTTTACCTTTTATCTCAATGCCAACAAAAGGAATGATGTTTTATTATTATTGTGATTTAGTCTTTAAGACCTATTTTTAGACATTTGACATATCTGGAGGTGATGTGTACTCGGCCAGGAGTAGAGACCAAGCCAGTTAAATAGTAGTACATATACAATTTGTGTAAGGGAGGGTAAGAAAAAGTGTTTAAAACTAATGTTCCCCAAGTCAAAGAGGGGTGCAGGAACTCAACCCCAGAATATGTTTGAAAATTTGACCCCTCTTCAAGATTTTGGGAGTGATACTATGCCAGAAAAGTTTCAAAATTTGGATGCCCTTTGACACTACTTAAAGTGGTCCTCACCTTTAAAATCCCAATAGGTGGCACAATTCAAGCACTTTTTTCCCCCCCCCCTGATGTACAAAATCCAAAATAGGTAAATTAGTTGTACCCGCGATCAAGGTTTGAATCTCGGTCGGGTGTACTGAGGGTGGTTTTCCTAAATGGTTTTTCACTCTCCTTCTATATAAATGCAGGTACACTTCCTATAAATATAATCTTACTAATTCCCAAAACCTCTAGTATAATTAGTACATAAGTGTACAACCTGAATGGGTAGTAACATACAGTGCTAAAAAAAGTAAATATATTTTGCAGGGATAAAATATAAATTTGTATATAATTTACTTCCAAAATCATCCCAATATTAACCTTGAAGTGTAATCTTAAAATGAATTCCACACTGGATGATATTTATTTCACTCCATCTATCAAATTATCTATATCAGTGATTCTCAAAGTGGGGTACACGGAACACATTTCGGGGGTACATGATGAGTTGTGGAATTATTGTACAAGTAGTATCCATATTATACAGTTAGCAACACTGCTAGTAACTGATTGATGAAGTGCAACCTTGTTGTGATAATGATACTTTTGTTAGATTTGTTCAATCAATTTTGTCATTTTTTGAGATTATTAATATATATAGTTGTGTAAAGTAAACTGTAAATAGACACAAATAAATATAGTTGTCTTATTGTACACGCATTATTATAGTAATATATTTTATATCTGTACAAGGGGTATGCCAGTCATATAAATATTCCCAGGGGATTCGTGAAGCATATAAGTTTGAGAACCCCTGATCTAAACAGTTAATTATTAATAGAACTTCTGCGCACAACTTAAAGTCTAGCACGTTCTTTGACATCTTCTTATTTGATATTTGAAAGTGGAGAGTGAAAATATTTATAATTTGCATCCTCCACCCCTTCTTCCCCTTTTCCCTTCCAAGTAAACTAGCCAGGTAGCAACCAGGTTATTGGAATAACACATATATAATCAGTTTCTTGGTATTTAGCTTAAGGGCCCTATACACACACCAACTTGTCGAGACAGCCGGCCAACAAGTTGATAAATTGTATAGTGTGTAGGCTTGTTGTCCAACCAAAAATATTTTTTTCCCAAGTTGGTCAGTTGGTTGATACAAACCGCCCGATCGTCAACTTCCCAACCTCATCGCCTGAAAAGTTGTTGTGTCTGTAGCGTTGTTGGACCAATCGACCAACCTAACGCCAGTCACTCACCGCTTTGAAAGCGTTTAGGTGGGTAGAGTCACAGTGTGTTCTTTTGTTCTATTTAAAAATATGTGACCATACTGAGTATTTCAGAGAAACATCCATGACACATTCTTAAATAATTACTAAAACCAATAAAAATTCATAATAAAATTTCATGGGTGATTTTTTTTTTTCTAACTACCAATTTTTTGCCCAAATTTTTTTCCATTGAAATATTTTTATGAATTGATAATGATGTTAGCATAGTTCCAATCTTTTGGTATATGGATATAGATGGAGGCATGGTGTGCATTCGTTCTGAGATCACGATAGCTACTGACAAATTGGACCGCTAGTCGGGCTGTGTGGAGGCTCGCTTCCAATTTGTTGTCTCGACGGTCGAGTCAAGTTGGTGTGTGTGTGTAGGGCCCTTAAGACTGCTTGTCCAACTAAGGTAGAGCCTACGTATTTCTCATTTCTAAGTATTCCCCCCTTTTGGACATGGTTGCTCTCACTCAAAGCTAAATACATCATCCAAAGTTATTAGCCTTAAGAGTAAAATGAGAACATTCTTCACAATAAGACAATATTCTTTCCCCAAGAATATGAACTAATTTGTGTTCACTACAATGTTCTCAAAAACTTTTATTTAATCCCTTTATAAAAAAAAATTCTCACAAAAATATAGTATTTCAAAATAAAATAAAGTTAAAGTAAGAAGAGCATGAAATTCAATTTTAAAAAGTTAGGACTGATAAGAACCTTTACTAACCTAAAAATATATATATTTATTTCAATTCTGGTTCTATACTTTCTAGTTTAGTAAAACTAGAGCTAATGTCTTAATAAACTTTACTTTTATTCTACGAACTAAAAATTAAATGTAAGATACAAACATTAAATATGAGCAAATCATTAGTTATTACAAAGCTTTTGATAAATTAACAGTATTTGATTTGTTATTATTATTTGCTTGAAACTTTTTTTTTTCTGTAAAGCCTTTTTATAATAATAAATAAGCTTCTATAATAATAAGGTTGTTTCAAATAAATGTGCCTTGAATCATGTATGTAAGGATGCCCAAGTGTGTGTGTGTGTGTGTGTGTGTGTGTGTGTGTGCATTACAATGACAATAAGTTACCTATTGTAAGCGTAAGGCCATACTTGTGACCTGCCCACTGAAATATAAACACTGTGACTAGGAGAGCAGCATACAAAGTCTTGTTATATATGAGGATGACCATACTACACAGCTACTGTCTGGCAATAACAGCCTGGTTGCAAAAGTGGGCGACCTTGGTTCATTCATACAAAAATAACATAACTTAACGTTCGATAATCCTGGTAACAGGGTGTTTGTTGTGCTGTCATATTATTCAATTGTAATATTATAATTATTATTAAATTACAGCTATCGTATCTAATGAGTGGGCCTGAGGTTGATGTATTTTTACTGAGATGTAAAAATCCCTAGCACAACTTCCTTTGGATGGGAAGTAAAGCTGTTGGTTGTGGCATGTAAAAGATCCCTGAAATGTCTGTCAAAAATACCTTTCCAGCCAAATTTGTAGGCCCTTTATCCAAGGCGAAAGGCAACGAGAAACTGGGCCTTCTACACTTTCAGGAGTTACTTAAGACAAGTTCTTTCCCCCAGATGGTGCAGGCAGCACTAACCGGCCAAAGGGCTGAGTGCATCCCCACTCTTGATAGATGAGAAGTACATCTGGACCAACCCTCGGGGTGAAGATTCACCATTATATTTATTGATAAGTTTGGCATGAGGAAGTGTATGTTACAGTTAATAAATATTTCTTAGTATATTTTTAAAACATACTCATAGTTTGTAAGCCTTTAGTAGTTGTTAAAGAAAAATTTCCATTTTGAACATTTTTTTTCTCCGCATAGTTAAAAATATTTATCGGTTGGTTCAACACAAAGAGTAAAGTGTATGAAAGAAACACCAGTAGTCTCTAACAATACTCAGACACTCTTCATTTTGAGAGCCGTTAAATTAGACCAAACTAATTCAATTGGGAAACACCACGGCTTTGAAACAAATATGTGTCATATTGTTGTCAGCGTCATCCAAGTAAAGTGATACTCAAGGCCAAAACAGGCAATTAGATCACTTGTCAACTAACAAACATCTGGCCTTCTAAATTTGAACAGATAGTATAGCAACATTTTTCAAACTCAGGACATTTGTGACACTGACATATACTCTTACAATAAAGCTAATAAAATAAATATATTAAAGATATATTAACTGAATACAGTGAAAGATACCTGTGCTTGAGAAATGTCGCTTTCCAACTCAGTCCCAATGTAAATTCCACAAAGAAAACATCATTTTCAATAATACAAATTAAAATAGTTAAAATACTAATTTGTGTGAAAAACTAAGGGAAAATGGTATTCTTATACAGTAAAAGGAGTATTGATTGGTAAAATATCTCTCATTGCGTCCAGTGCACTTGATATAATTGCTCAGTAAGAATATCTTAATATTGTCAGTGCCATGTAGGAGAGGGTGTTTTGGAGGCTTAACTCCTGCACCCTAAAAGTATGAATAGTGAAAATATGTATTCATCAATGCTTGAGGTACCGGTAAGTTTATTGGAGTCTTAAGAAATTCACAAATATGCAACCCCAAATATGTTTTAAAAACAATTAATAAAGAGTGATTTAACAATAAAACATATATTTTCCATCTCTCTTTAGAAGATTGTATTATGAGTCAATGCAGGTACATATTCCACATTCCTTAAAAAATATGGTTATGGCTCTAGCCAATTTGCTTGCCTGTTTTGCTTGATGGGAATCAATGACTTTTAAATTAGCAAGTAATAACTTAATAGATAGCTTAATTTGCCTTTATTTGAGGCAAAGCGAGTAGGAAGATCAACTATGCAAATAGCTCTTTGGAATGGTTCAAAGTAAAATTCTCTTTAAAATTTAGCAGTTTTGAAATCATAAGTTTGCATTATCCCTAAGGTAATCAAATTACTAGTGCTTGGAGGTTTTCTATACTAGCCAAGAAATGAGGACAGAAATGTTGACCTTGAGGGTAAGTACAAAGTAGCATGCATGGATGACTGGGGTTCTTAAAATATAAGTATTTTTTATTACATATTGGTTTTAAAAGGTAACAAACAAATTAAACTATTAATATCTTGCATCACATTCATTAAAAAAACTCCATGGCGTGAGCCGGCAAGCAAGCTATATTGACCACATGGCTGCCGCCATTAGTGATGATAGTGCCAACATTAGGGGAGTTTGACCTTGTTCCAAACCCAATGCGTCACAGAAAAATTCCAAAGCGCCCGGGATCGAACCAAGGATTTCTGGATCTATAGCCAAGAGCTCTCTAACCACTACATCATAGAGGTGATCAACAATTCTTAAAGCATAACCCACATCGGTGGGCACATGGACTGAATGTCAGACTCTTTTAGTCAGGTTTTCCGGTGACGAGGAATCCTGGCCCGGTGCACTGATGATGATTTTTTCATAAATGGTTTCCCATTCTCCCTTTGTGTAAATTTAAGTAAATTTCCTCTAAAATTCTAATCCCCTCACCCAATCCTTAAATCATCAGCATAATTTATTATTATTAGCACCACATCTTACTACCTGTTCGGGTTATACCCACTTAAGGTAATGTGTAATGGTAAGGTGATTGTGAGATGAAATGGAGGACCTACAGTTTAATGTGGAATCCGAATCCACGGTGGATGCCTGGCATTCCCCACATTCACAAGTTGTGATTAATACACGTCTTGTCAAAGGTGAAGGAAGGGTTTGGTAGTCAGATAAATCTGCAACGGGACCGAGGATTGAACCCCGGACCCCAGCACAGAAGTCCGACACCTTACCCATAGACCACCGGGTCACCCACTAGCATAATTAAAGTATGTTGTAACCTGATAAGAAGTGAAAAATGCTAGTGAAAAAAAATTATTTAGGTTCTATTCAGACCAAGGTTGACGCAAAAAATTTACACTAATTATTGTTTAACCAGATTTAACCCAAAATGTATGTTGGTTATATAAAACAAACAACGTTTGTTTGGATTTCTGGAACAGAATTAACATAAAAAATTTGTGATTTTTTAGCAAATAAGATAACTTATATTTAAAAGTTGACAAAATACATTATTAAGGAGAGGGGAGATGGACTACTATGTAATTACTAACACAGGGGGGGAGGGGGGGAGGAGGGGACACTCCATTACTAGTAATAGCTTCTCAGCCCTTGATTTGAAAGATTTTATCCAAGCTTCATAATGGGAGGAGCCTACATGTCCGAGGTAGTGATGATAAAAATAAAGAGTGCATGTTTCACCTACATTAAGAATATTTTTTTTTATCAAGACCACAATTTGTTATTAATAGATTAGTTCGCTCCCTATCAAAGACTAAAGTGAACCAAAATAGACATTAGTAAAAATAAAATACCTCTTAAAGAATGAACTAAAACATATCATATGACTTGGTGTAATATTGTTTATAGGCTATGGCGTGTCTTTAGACTTATTTTTAATATGTGTGATTACTATTCAGGACTAGGGTTAGTTTAGTTTTAGGTAAAGGTACATTACAACCAAAACATTACATACTGTATCTGTTAATGAATGAGAATCAACCCTATTTCATAGTTATTTTCATCCTCGTGGAAATAAAATTAGAGTTTTAGCACAGGTACCAGATTAGGGTTGTTATGCGTTTTATATTTGAAATCCTATAATTTTTCAAAATTTCCAAACAAAGATTGTGTATTCTTAAATATTTCATCCATAAAACTACAAATACAAAATTTAAGTATCTTCAATTATTAAGTAACACAAATGCTTTATAAAATTGGTTTGAAAAATTGCTCACCAATATATGAATCAGATTTTCATATAGCACCTTTGGAAATTCATTTAGTTTAGCCATTTCCTTTCTTAATTAGCCTATTACCCACAATAATTGATTGTGAATAGTAGTTATTCTGATATGAGCATATATTGACTAGGAACCCTAACCCCAGAATGATGTTATAAAGTAAATTAGGAACAACAAAATAATGATGCTTCCAAGAGCGGTTGAGAGTCCTCGGCCCCCAAATCTCTGTTGCAACTTTTAGAGTACAGCATACCTATTAATTTTACTCAGAATATGCCACTGAGAGGGAAATAAGTTTAAACATTATAACAATTAACACATTATGTGTGTGCTATTATTCAAAGATTTTGTTTAAAGTATGTTATTTAAAAATAAATTATTTTAAAGATCTTTATTTATTATTAATCATTAAAATAGTAGTAATAAAAATGATAAAATAAATTTAAACCTTAACAAAATTTGTGCAACAAGGTGAGATGCACACAACTTAAATTTGGGTAGTTTCATTAATGTTCATTTTCACCATTTTAATACTTAATGTGATTGTTTTAAGTATTAATAATAATTACCGTATATTAATCATTTAATAATGTTACCAATAACAATTAACATAAATTAAATTTGGTTATTGAGATAGTATTTACGTGAAAATAAAACTAGTAGTGACGTTAACATTGATTTAATTTCTTGAAGGGAGGCGCGTTCCATTACTGGATCCACCTCTGTTAGGGCAATGATTTATCTCTCTCATTTTATACCGAATAGTCAATAATTAACTATTTTAATGGTCAAAATTTATATAAAAAGATTGAATAGCAATGCGATAACCATAAGATGTGCATCCCCTAATAAAATGTTAAATATTTTAATACGAAGTGTTGACTATTGGAAACCCAATATTGATATTTTTTTATTGGTCCAGATGTACAAATGAAGACGTTAATTCTTTATAAATAAAATAATAAAATTTATAGCCACGAGTCAGTAAAATTGTTTGTAATTATAGCACAATTTGTTCACAGGTTCGCTAGTGTATATTATATTACAAATTTTGAGTAAATATCTACAATGTTAAACAATAGAGCGAGAAAGTCTGTGTGGAGTTCTGAAAAATTTATTTTTGTAGTGACATACATACCACAGATACCAATTAGGAACAAAATCGTTAAAGCCGCTTTCAAAATATTTTAATTTTTCTAAAATTACTCATCAGCCATTCAACTAATTTTTACCCAAAAACCAAATATAAGGTGTTATCGCACTTATTTGTGAGGTCAAACATAGGCTATACATCAATTTCAATCAAAATCGTTAAAGCCATTTTCGAAATTGGAATTCGAAAAAAGCACTCATCATCCTTAATTTGAGGGCTAGGGTGAAAATTAAAAAAAAAGGGTATAAACTTGTAAAAATTAAATATCAAGTTTGAGCACATACATAGAGAGATAGACAAGGAGACTGACAGAATTATAAAATTCAGTTTTTTTATTGTTTAAACTTTTTATTTTAATTTTTTCACAATTACAATACTTTCTATTTTGATGAGAAAGTAAAAATGAATGGGGCCATTTGTCTCAATGAACATTTTTCCGTGTGCACACTTTTAGTCTGAGCTTTTTTTGTTTGAACAATTTTCATGTGGATATTTTTCCATGGGAGCATTTTTCCTTGTGGGTATTTTTCCGTGTGGGTTTTTTCGTGTGGGGAATTTTTCCGTGTGGGCTTTTTTCTGTGTAGATTTCATGTGCGCTTCTTTCACTTGCGCTTTTTTCCTAGAATCATTGAAATGTTACACACATGATAAAATACTTACATAAGTTGTTTAAGTGACCGGGCATTACATTTTCACTTGATTGGTCTGTTTTCAAAGTGTGGCTGTGGAGCTATTTTAAACTCATGTCTTATTTTTTGATAGGAAATTCACAAATAAAATGTTAAATCATACTTATTTAACAATAAATAACATGAAGATTGAAATTTCATTAATGGAGATAAAATATCCTAGTGATGCTTAAAAAGGAAGTTAAAAGAATAAAAAGAAAAACCAATGGAAAAAACTGCCAAAAATCTCAATATTTTTTGTGAAAAGGTCTATTAGCGCCGTAAATTATAGAGAAACTGTTATTGGTAAATTAGAATCAACATTGTTTTTTTAAGTAATAAGTGTATGTATTCCAAAAGTTTTGTCTAGGCCTACTGCTTATTATTATGAAACTCATAAAGTTATTGTTTATTGGCATCTATGCAACACATTAACTCACACATGCTATTAGAGCTTGGACCTCTTCCAGGGGAAAATTCTTATATAAGGCCCTAAATTTTTCAATAGCTCAGGCTGGACCCCAAACACCTAATCCGGTATTGTTCAACTATTTTGGTAGGTGTATATTATTTTGTGTTTTAAATATACCAGTTTTAACCATTCCTCCAATATTACATCCTTGAATTATTCTATGAATGTTTAATTTGATTGATTTTTAATTAAGTATAATATCCAAAAAGAACTAATGGTTCCCGAGTTTGTGAGAAATCCAATATAGAAATGCTGTAATAGATCTACTTTCACTTCTTTATACATGTCATGCGATCTTAAATTGTCACTTTTGATAGATATTATAAATACACCTATAAAATAACACTGATAAAAATTGAAATGTTAAACCACCACAATTCTATGGTGTTAAGTGTCATATAAGATGCTACTCAATTGTAACAATGTATTCCCTATGTCTATGGGTTATTTCTCAAACACAAATTATGTAAGTGACAATGAACTGGTTGGCTAATTCAATGCCATGTTGATAGCAGTATATTCTAATTTTATTTATTTTTATTTATTGTTGTCATCACCCAGGACAGTAATATGCTTACAATTAAATCCAACCTTTAAATAAAACCCAAGACAATCCTTTATGTAATGGAAATTCCACCTGTTGAACACATCCCACAAAATTTGTTGGATGACATTGACCTCCCAGCTATATAAGCTAAATGGGACTGTAATTTCTTACAAAATTAGCTTTATATGTTTCGAGTTTGGTCTCACGGGAAGAAACTCTTTAAGGTTCACATAGTCTTGTCTCAGATTAATTATTTAACTGGCATGGTTGACCATGCGGATCAAACTTCAGTACGTCAGTAAGATCGCATGACATATTTATTGTGGAGAGTAATTGCTGAGTTAAATTATATATGAATTGCACTGCTACCCCTCCTCCCCATACAGTGCTTCCTGTCCAGATTTTACACATATCTAGAATAAGAGAATAAAAATGAAGAACGTAGAATTTGGAGGAAATACACCATCATTTGTGTGAAGAGAAAGTGTGAAACTATTTAGGAATAAACATCTTAAAACACCTGACTAGAATTTGATACCAGACTTCCCTGCCACCGACAAACTAAAACAGACAAGAATGATCCCTTAGTATCTATGCCCACTGGTGCGTGTAGTCTGTAATCCTGTTAAATATAACTCAAGTTAGGTGAGTAGTTGGCACGCTTGAATCAGATAATATAGCCTTAATTGCTGATAATTGTCCTGTTTCACAAGTGAGTTTAATTCCAACCCTTTCTTCGAAGCATGCTGACCAGTGAAGTTAATTAAAAAAGAGTTACCACTGTTTTCTTAATACATCAATTCCAACGAGTCTTATAAAAGTAAGACCATTTTCCTGACACTGTAGTAAATACTGTAAGAGAATGAAATTTCACTTTTCAAAAAATTGACTAGCATTAAGTCATGTCATTAGTGTTTAGAATTGGATACCTTGAAGTTGCTGGGAAAATAAAATCGCTAAGTAGCCTAATGTTTTAGGGAGGATGTAGTAGGAGTGATAATATGTGTTTGGATGAGTGTGTTTAGTTCATTTTTCTTCTTTTCAAATTAACAAATTCTGATAATCTTTTTGGAGGAGTTGTATTTTTCTTGTTTGATCCAGACACAAAATAACTATCCATTTTCCCTGCTCTCCAGTTCTCCAGGTGTGTAGCAACCTAATTAGAAATTTAACAATTTTTAACAGAACAACAAATTTCCTAACATTAACTAACTTATTTTATTTTTATTTATTTTCTTAAAGAATAAAATAGCCAAAGCTATTATATATGTTTTGGTACAGATTTAGCCGCATCTATATATCATAATCTGAAAATTTAAAAATTAAATGTGGACACGGGAATCAAATCCAGGTCCTTTGGTTTACTACGCCAATGATCTTACCACTGAGCTACCCAGGAATCATCCGGTACCCAGGGTCATTCTTCACTCATACTTTAAGGCAAAGTCTGTGATAGATATGTGAAAATTGTCGGCTACAAATGTGTGATTTATTAAGATCAAGAGCTATCAGATAACACATCCACCTTCGACTCGGTAGTTAGCTTATTGCTGCCACTTATACAATTATTGATATGTAATTGTAACCGACGATTTCCACATGTTTATCATATACTATGACTTAAAATATGAATGAAGAATGATCCTGAGCATGGGACAATTCCTGGATAATCAGTGGTTAGAGCATTGGCATTTTAAGCTAAAGGTCCCGGGTTCGATTCCTGTGTCCAGGTGTCATTTTTCAATTTTCAGAATATCTATTTGTTTATTTGTGGTATTTAATGTGCACTTTCAGAACCGACTCATGATAGCACACGACTCATAAACTAACTTACATATAGAAGAGACACAACACCAAGACCCTGGCCATTAATTCATCACTTTGAAAGGGTAGACCCACAAATAAAAAAATAAAAAGTTAATGTTAGGAAATTTGAAGCTGTCTAAAGATAGGCCTATTAATTCACATGGAGGATAATTCAACACTCATCAACCATCAAGAGTGATCCATAAACCACATTATAAAAAAATGTTCTTACCTTTTTGCCCTCCTCTTTCCCCTCTCCTGCCACATGTAACACCAAGTAGAAATATATCCTGACCCTTCCCCTCTTTCAACCCATGTGACATAACTTTTCACATAAAGAGTGAGTGTCAATATTTCGCATGGACACTTTTTTGACACTAAAAGAAGGACTCAGATTTAATACAACTCAGAATTGGAAGTTATCTATAAGTATATGTTTACTAACAGTGAAAACATGAACAATAATTTATTAGTTGTTAAATGTGACATTAGAATGTAAGTATAAGATCTGCTTTACATAACACTGTGATGTACCCAACCTCCCATGTAACTACACCTTTTAGATATAAGAGTACCTCCCCCCCTTCTCCCCACTTATAATAGCAAGATTTGGTTTGTGAATATCCCTCAGCCCACCAATCAAATATACTTTGTTTAATAAGTTGTATAGTAGCGCCTAACTCAGCTTAATAATGTGCATAGATCCTTAAGATATTAACGAAAATTTGGTCCGAGATCATGTGTTGATTCCCACACTCAAAGAGATTAGTTCCAAAATTGGCAATAAAAAGTATTTTTATGTATTTGATTTAAAAGATGGGTTTTACCAGGTTAAATTGAGTAAAGAATCAGCTATTCTATGTACATTCAGCACCCCCTTTGGGTGTTATCAGTTTTTATGCGCCTCATTTGGACTAAGTGTGCTTCCTGAGTACTTCCAAAATATGACTCACATATACTTTGGGAATATCGGGGGAGTATGTTTATATTTTTATGATGTTTTATGTGGAGCAGACACAATAGAAAATTTATGGAAAATAGTTAAACAGTTTATTCAAGCTGCTCGTGAAAACAACATAGTACTCAACCCGGAAAAATTTAAATTCCTTGTGGATAAAGTTAAATTTTTAGGTTTGGAATTTGATAAGGATGGAATTCGTCCTGATGATACTAGGGTTAAAGCTATTCAGGACATAGAAGTACCGGCTTCAAGGAAGGATTTGCAGCATATTTTGGGAAAAGTAGACTACCTAAGACCATTTGTGCCCTACCTGTCAGATATTTGCCCCCCATTCCATGAACTTCTGAAAAAAGATTCCAAGTGGTCTTGGAATTCCTCCCACAGTAAGCAGTTAGAGTTTTTGAAAAAGTCTATAGCACAACATGCCTTGTCGACTCCTTTTGACCCCTCCAAACCCATCAACATGTATGCTTACAGTAGTGCCACTTTAATGCATGCAAGATGGCAAGCCCATCACGATCGCTTACCACCACTGAGAAAAATTATGCTCAGGTGGAAAAAGAGTTGCTTGCTGTCTTATTTGCATTCAAAAGGTTTCATAACAAAGCTGTAACTGTTCATTCAAATCATCAGCCACTCTATAATTGTAAAAGCCATTGGTAAAATTACCAATAATCGCCTCCACCACATTAGGCTGAAACTATTGCCCTATTCATTCACTCAAATATTTAGCAGGCAAATACATGAATATAGCGGATTTACTATCCCGAAATTGTAAAAATATTTCTTCATCTGTAGATGTAGTATGCACGACATAGTACATGTTATAGGGACAACCTTTGATGTTCAACCATCCTTACTTGCAAAGTACAAGGAAAATACAGTTGTGGACTCAGTTTTGAGCAAAGTCTTTAATTATTGCATTAAAGGTTGGCCTAAGTCATTGTCATCAGATTTCTCAGATTTGAATCACCATTTTTCCCTCAGAAAAGACATCACAGTCAATGATGGGCTTTTTTACTATAATGAGTGTCTATTAGACCCATTTAAACTGAGGCGATTCACCCTTGAGATCCCTCATGCAACTCATCTCAGTTTTGAAAAAAGTCAAGGCTCAAGTGTCTCATAGCTTCTATTGGCCAGGAATCAACTCTGATTTGAAAAATTTTATACTTGCGTGCCCAACATGCAATCAATTTCAATGGTCTAAAATAAAGGACCCGCTGCAACATCATAACATTCCTGATTTTGTTAAAGTTGCTGCTGATTTTGTAGATTATAATGGCGATAGCTATCTAGTTATTGTGGACTAACATTTGCAGTGGATTGAGGTTGAGAAGGTCCTGAGTAAGTCTGCTTCCACTGCTATAAGTAAGCTTAAACCAAACTTTGCACGTTTTGGGATTCCCAAACAATTAATGTCTGACAACCAACCTTTTGACTCATATGAATTCAAAGTATTTGCTCAATCGTGGAATATTGAATTAGTAACCTTCAGTACTCACTACCCCCGCAGCAATGGTTTGGCTGAGAAAGCTGGTGAAAATGTTAGATTGATGTTGAAGAAGGCGCAATATGACCATAGAGACTTTCCACTTCTCCTTCTGGATGAAATAGCCCAGTGTGCAGGGCTCCCATACTCACCTGCTCAGCTTCTTCAAAGTCGCACCCTCAATTCTAGACTGCCTGTACAGGATTGCCGCTTGAGGCCAGAAATAATTATTGATGATACAATGACTGTGAAAGTATTGTTACATTATGACAAAATGGCTCGATTCTGTGAGCGATTCTTTTCTAACCCCGAGCAGTATGTCTTTATTTGGAACAACAAAATGTGTTTATGGAAGAGGGTAATGTGGTTGAGATATTGGAAAACAAATCGTATCTGGTGTGAATAAAAGAAAAATTTTACAGATGAAATTCACTTCATATTAGACCTAGGCACTCTGGTAATAATATTTCCCGTGAAGATCATGATAAGGTGAGGTGGAGGCGTTTTGGTGATGATATGGGTGAGCTTGAAGGATTAAAGGTAACACCACCATCCTCTCCTAATAACAAGCCGGATGACAAGATAGCTTCAACTTCTCAATATCCTAATTCAGAAACGAATATTATGCCTCTTGGAACTAGTCTGCCTAATATTGTTACAAGATATGGTAGATCCACCCACGTTTTCACGCATTATTCTGTATTGAAAAAAAAAAGAGAAAAAAAGAGGAATGTTTAATAAGTTGTATAGTAGCACCTAACTCAGCTGAAGGTTGATTTTTGTTGGTCAATTGGCCTCACTGTGTACCTGTGTACTATACTTTTAGTTTTGTTCTAACATTATTATCTATAACCTTCATGTATAATTCATTCATAGCTTGTACTGTATGTAAATGAAACATCTTGAAATTGCTAATTATGTCTGTAACCAATAAACCATTTTATGAACGTTAATTTGTATGTGATATAATAAAACATACTTAACTCAAGAGTTTTAGAAAAACTGGTGAAAAACACGTTGGCAGTTATAGCTTGAAAATTGAAATAAATGTTAAGAATTGAATATGAATTAATAAAAGTCCTGCACCACTGTATCGCAAATGTACCTTACGAACTGAAAAAAATCAGAATTGTTTAAATTGATAATATTTTAAAAAAAAGTGCTATTATATGAAATTATTTTAAAAGTTACTTCCATAGCTTATTCTGTTTTAATTAAATATTAGGGCCTATATCTTATGGTCAAAATTGCTATTTATTTAGTTTTTATGTTTTTTAACTGAAATTTCAAAAAATGATTTTACATAGCTTAAATAGTCCTAAAATTTTAATTGTAGGCCCTAAAGCAATCATAAGGTTTCGAAATATCTTTGCTTTGCTTTACTGTACCAAAATGTAGTTATAGTTTTTTGGGTTACACATCTTACCACCTTTGGATTATTCACAACTTATACTAATTTAAGGTTAAGGATAAGCCTAAAGGTGCATTTTAAAGAAGAGCACCAGCATTTTTCTAAAGATAGTATGTAAAAAAATTATGGTGAAACCCTTGTGCATTTGACCATAATTTGATTTGAATTCTGACCTCTTGAATCAAAACTTACTTACTGCATCTCTTAATGTCATTTTAGGTGTCAATTAGAAACAAATATACCTACACAGTAAATTAAACTAATGATAAAGAAGGGTAATTTTAAGAAAGTTCACCAGCATTCAGCTGGATATAGGATGGGAAAACTCCCCCCTTAAAATATGTTTTATTAAAAAAATCTCATATACACCTCACTTTGGTGCAGAAAATTGTTGGTTTTCTTTGCTGAAGTTCATGTTTTTAGAGTATAAAAACTTACTTTTTTAGTTGCCAATTAATGTAAATTTATTTTTATGCATTTAAAGATCCAATGGTTTTTTTACAAACATATATTTTACTAAGTTAGCCTAATAGGCCAGTTACACTTCTCTAATGTCTTAATATTTTATTTATTTAATATTTTTGTGAATATGTAAAACTGAATTTTTCCAAATAATTAATTTGTTTCTAACAATGTATTTTCTATTATAACTCTAAGCATTTCATGATATAGTAAGTTCCTGTGATTGGAAAACTATAAGTGACCCATAAGATAACTATTTTAAATCAGTTTTTCAGACTTTAAGTAATACTCCTAATTACAATAATTCTCTTAACGCTCTTCAAATATTTCCTAGTGAGATCATTAATACATTAAGAAATATAAACCCTAACAAAAGTTTAGAGCCTGATAATATCCCCTCAATACTTTACAATAAATGTGCCAATTCATTGGTACTTCCTCTCCACATTTTGTTCAAATAATTACTTATTGGAGGGATTTTTTATGAACAATGTTTCTGTTTTCAAAAAAGGCTCCCGGTGTAATGTGAAAAACTATAGACCAATTTATCTTTTCTTCTTCAAGAAGCAATGGTTCAACCCAAAAAAATTTTCCATGTTAAAAAGCTAATAATTACTATCAAACAGCACAGATTTTATACAGGTAGATCAATAAATACCAACTTGATGTGCTATACACAGAATATACTTAAATCTTTCACAAAACCTTAAGTTGACTCTGTTTATGAAGACTTTTCTAAAACACTTGATAAAGTTAATAAAACATACTTCTTGTGAAACTAGAGTCAATGGGAAAATATGTTAAGTTTCCTACTTTGTTAGCTTAAAAGTTACTATTCTATCGAAAATAATATATAGCTGCGTAAGGATATCATTCACTCATTTTACCTGTTAGGTACTTCAGCTGTACCTCAGGTTTCACACCTGGACCTTTATTATTTTTATTAATGACTTGATTCCTTTAATAAACACAAACTGCTCTATGCTGATGGTGCTAAAATATAACTGTGCAATGAAACTCTTGCAAATTGTGAAACCCTTCAAAATGACTTAAACAAATTAACACAATGGTGTAATACTAATGCAATAATTTTTCAACCTTGATAAACGTGTTTAGATAACATTTTCTGAAAGAAAAATATAGAGAGAACATTAATTAAAGTAGCCTATCATTTATCTGGTCATAAACTAGACAATGTAAATAGACAATGGCCTGATGTTAAATTCCTTCATAGGCTCATCAATGGCTCTATTGACTGCTCAGACCTTATTAAGAATTTAAAATTTGTTACCCCTAAAAACCAGACTAGAAGCTTTAAAGCCCACTACAGAGCAAATCAGATCGGAACAGATTGAAATGGTCAGAATCAGAACCCTACAAACGAAAATTAGTTTTGTCCGCGCACTGGTTCTGAATTCAATACATATCAGTCAGAAGACAGCATCCAAAAGGGTACATCAATTTTAGTGATTTGGTGATAGTGAGTGATAGCAGGATTTCTGTTGATGCCAAGGAAGGGGAAGAAGTGGCTTCAAAAATACTTTGAGTGCACGACATACAGTAAATGCAAAATAAAATTTCCAAGATTTTCTCCCATAAATGTTCCTTCATAACAGTTATACTGATGTTTGATAGCAATGTCATAAATTATAAGGTCCTATTCAACTAAATTGATTATTTTTTCATCCATAGACATTTTTTAAACTAAACAAAAATCGTTGAGTAACAGGAAACAAACATCAACAGGTGTAAACTTATCTCGAGTGTAAATGATGCAATAGTACAGTCTGCTGAAAGAATGTCCTGCAAATGAAAATGGTAACATGGTAACCCTATTTTAAAAATCATACTCTTTTAACAGCTATTTAAAATAATGCTTCTGCCAAAATATTTTGAAATTCCCTCTTCTGCAAAATTTTGATGCTTCTAAAAGTTATTTAAGGAGTGGTCACTAGATTTTTAGAATAGGCCCTATCTATTTGAAGTGGTCCTCACCCAAATTTGTTTTTAAATTTGGAATGCCCTAGAAACTATGGTATTTAGAGTGTTCTTTGAATGATTCCCCCTCTATCCCCCCACCACAATTTTTAAAATTGCAAATTAGATGCTCTTAGAAGCTACCTGGATTTTTTTTTTTAATTAAATTCCTTTAGAAGTTAATGGGAGTGGTCCTCGCTTGGATTTCTTTTTAAAATATTATATGAATTTAAAAACTATTTGGTGTGGCTCCCAATGGGCATTTCTTTTAAAAATGGGATGCCTCTAGAAGCTTTTAGAGTAATATTCATCTGTAAATTTGTTTTATATTAAATGCCTTTAGGTGTTATTTGGAGGGGTCCTTCCCTGACAAATTTTTTAAAAGTGAATACCTATGTAAGTTATTTGAAGTTTGATACAAGGCTGTCTTTAAGCATAATATTAAAATTTTCAGAAAACTTCAAAGGGAATGAAGGGATAGTTTGAACCGCATAAACTCCCTCCCTCCCTCCCTCCCTATGACCATGACACCACAAATAAGTGGACTCTATAATAAAGTGTTAATGTAGTTTGATGTTTTAATATCATAGATGAATGACTTCACAATATTTTGAGCTGTAGGCCTATATAAAAATGATATGGGCTAAACATAAAGGGAATATAAAACTAATTTTTCTAGGGTTAGGGAGCGGGAGGGGGGTCATCAGCTAAAATGTTTTATTATACCTTTAGCCATTAAAATTTTCTATACATAGACCTGGACCCCGCTCATGAGGTCCAGACCCCTATATTATTATTACTTACTACCCGTTCGGGCTATACGCACTTACACTAATGTGTAATGGTAGGGTGATTGTGAGATGAAATTGAGGACCTTCAGTTTAACATGGAATCCGAACCACGGTGGAGGCCTAGCATTTCCCACATTCACAAGTTGTCTTGTCAGAGGTGAAGGAAGGGTTTGGTATATCAGATAAATCTGTGCCGGGACCAAGGATTGAACCCCGGCCGCCAGCATAGAAGTCTGACACCTTACCCCTAGACCGCCAGATCACCTCAGACCCCTATAAACTTCCTCCCCCTTATATGCCCTTGCTAGACATATTTTGAAATTACTTACTTATATGGTTAGAAAATAGTTTATTTCCAGTAGTTCATCTAAGCAGAACTACAAGTACTATTACTGTACTATACCTAAATTTGATAATGATGAGTTTATATGCTTATATTGTGTTGTTGAAATAACATAATGCGTCACACCTTTATTTTATTTTATTTTTTTCAAAGTATTAGAGAATTGGTTTTTAAATTTTTTTTGCAGTTCATAGCTTGTGAAGAAATGCAATATTAATATCAAACCTAGAACAAAATGTAAATAATACCAAAGGTTGTTTTATTTACTGAACATCAATGGCTTTAAAAAAATATGTGTAATTATATATTATATTATATTTTGACTAAGATTTGTAGAGCATATGATTGTAACAATTATTAAGATTTGTAGACCATCTGATTGTAACAATGATTAAGGTTTGTAGACAATCTGATTGTAACAATGCAATATTATTGTGCTGTATTTTAATTTATCTGTTCGTTTTTAAAGCTTAGAAGATAAATCTTGAATGTAAGTTATAAATAGTACTTTTAACAATTAAAGTTTAAATAAATAATAATTTAAAAAATTCAAGTAACTTAAAATAAATATTCGAAAAGTAGGTTTAAGTTTGAAAAAATCAGCATACGCGCAGACAATAAAAATACACAGTATATACTTTTAAAAACATGTACTGGTATGAGATATTTCAGTAATAAAACCACAAAATCTAACGTTTATAATATTACAAAATTGTATGAGTTTTTTTAAAGACTCACCTATTTTTGAATTTATCTGTTTTTTGAATTCCCAAATATATTTTATGCACTCACAAACATAATCAAAATCACCTTTTGCCCATAAGTAACAACAATAAAATGTATGAATAATTTATTTAAAACTCACACGATTTTCCATTCTTGACACACGAGTTATCGTAAAAGCCGGTTGGCGGCATTATGCAAATGCAACATCGGCGTCAATGTTTCACACATTGTCCTAGGCTATGTCCATAAATAACTGCCCCTGGCAGCCGGCGTAGCGACGTACTGTCACCCACCACAGCTGAGTTGTTTTGCAGCTGTGCCAAATCATTAAAACGTTCGACCTGGACCGTGACGGTCAGGGTTGCCAATGTACTGTAAACAAGTCTGGAAAGTAGAGGACATTCTAGGGTTGTCAGACGTATAAAACGAGCATTATAGAAAGGGCCTTTATGAAGAAACTTTTTCTTGCGGTCAACATGAATAACATGTTACAATATTATTAGTATTAATTTATCAATACCAGTAGACCCTTGTGAAACTTTCGCATATTTCAACCTCCCAGCCCCTTCCCCCCCAAAAAAGATTTAGTCTTTTATTAGGTTGTTTAAATTAAATACTCAGAGAAGTGTATACACAAAATAGGAAAAATAGTTTATTTTCGGTAATTGATACAAAAATATTGTTAGATTTTTGTTAAAACGTAAACTTTAAACAAAAAATGTGTTTTTACGTAAAATGAGTATGCTATGTCAGAAGTCGGTAAAAAAAAATCATATACAATGATACCTTATTCATCACTGTAGGCTTTGTATTAGTTGAGAAAAATGGATGTTGACAACAGAAATAATATATAGGATGATACACACTATCACAAATTACAATTTAAAATCTCACGAGCTTACGAATGATTATCTTAAATTAGTTTTTAGTAATTTTTGTAACCACTTGCCATGTTAAAAAAAAAACCTCTACCAAGAAGCATAAATACTCTGCCCAGCCAAAATTAGACTAGGAATGAATTATTTATCTTTATTTTAAGCATAATTTGCAAACGCAATAGTATGGATAACTTGAATGTTTATGATATAGGCCTAGTATGGGCCACATATTTACCTTTAAGTAGGTATCTTGTTAGTACAAAAATAATAATTATTCAATATCATATCATAGTTATTATGTTAACAAAAGTCATCTATTATACCCCACCATTATTCTAAATTCCTCCCATCTATAGTATCGAGGTGATAAAAGGGCATAGAACGCTGAAAATTGAATGTCGATGTATAAGTTCAATCTCACCTCAAAGGAATTTGCATACAATCAGACTGAGAATTATCGTATTCAAAATTGATTCGTGGGCCCTTGCCCCAGCGGAATATGTTGGGCTTCAAAACGATGTGGCTGCTATGCCAGTAATGAGGATTGGCAAACGTGGAGAGGAAGATCGATATAGAAGAAAAAAAATCAATCTTGAAATACAATTTCAGTCATACATGATACAAGTAATTCTTGCAAAATATTCATTCCTTCCCTACAATGGGGGAACCAAACCATTAATTAAAATCTAGAAGACGATTCAGCGAGTGAAAATAACTTTGGTAATCGTCTAGCCTTTGTTAGTCGGCTCTGATAGTAGCCCAGTCCATTGGAAAAACATATTTACGCGGCACAACTCCTCAAAGCTACCTTCACGCTTGGATAAGAAAAACAATAACAGTTGGGTGGCATAGTTCCACAAAAACCCACCCTAGCACTTAGTTGGGGAAAACATGTAGCAATAAGCAGCAAAGGGAAAATAGAAATGAAATTAGAGTTCGAATGGAGGGATAATAATTCGCTCTACATTTCTTGTAACAGATTAATCAACTATATGAAATCAAAAAGGAAGTAGTAAATAAATAGCAAACGACAGGTAAGGTGATGTATACATCAAGAGAAAAACATAAAAAGAAAGTAATAAATAGTACGTGACAGGTAGGGTGATGGGTAAAACTGGCTATGCATTGTTAAACAACTCTCCCACCCCCTCTTGGACAATCACAGGGAAAAGGAATACGTATAGAAACGCCACTCTATTGTTGGCAAGTAGAGCCACATCGCTAGCGCTCACGGCGTTAATACCATCAACTAAAAGATTCAAACGAGACGTCACACTTCGAACATAACTTATTTTCTAGTAAGGAATGTTAATTAATCAATTCTATATCAAATCTAATTATATGTAACTAAATCCATGGTTTTATAAATAAACCACTTTATAAAATGAAAATATAGAAAATTTAGCTAAACTCCTTATTTAAAATAAACGACGAATTGCTAACAGAGATCTTTACATAGACTTCACATTTACTTTTCCATGTACTTCATGTCCATGCATATGCATTCCTCTGTGACGTAATTGCAAGCCGCTCCTAGCGATAGTGCCCCAAACTAGTTTGTGGGACCAGAGTGCCTACCCTATGGTTAAACCGCATGACTGAAAATTCAGGGAATACCTGACAAAAGTATCGATACAGCTTAATCAAGCCTAGGTGTGTGCATTGTATAGAACATGGGGCTACCAGCAAAGGAGGGGATTATATCACATAAGGAGGTAATTTTATAGTCAGATGGATAATGTATTGGGCATGGGGCTAATGCGATGATATTGTACAGGATGGGGCAGAAAGTGTTGACACACTTTATCGTTACTATTTCAAATACTAAATGCTTCGAATTACGTTTAAAATAACAAGAAAGATTGACAATTTTCTACATAGCCTTGAATTAGTCTTTTTCCCAAACGATGTCTTTAATATGTCAACCATTATATGCAATACATAGTTGTATGCACTTCTTGAATCTTGACATGACTTTGCGCAATTTATCTTGTTGAATTGCTTCAACGTCTTTAAGTTTCTTAAATAGGTTTACTTAACGGGTTTGTTAATGTGATTGCCGTAACTTATTAGTTATGTAATAGGCCTAATTTTGTAAATTTTCCCGGAGTACTACAGTTGTGATTTGTGCTAACATAGTTGCGTTTTTTGTAAAGTTGAAATATTCACGTAAATGCTTTTAGGTGTAGGTTGCTATTAGGTATTTGATCTATGACCCAACTAGGTCATGGAACAAAGCTATATCTAAAGGTAAGACCATTTGGAACATGGACACAGTATAGGGCGTCGGGTAATTGCCCCAATATTTTAGATTATGTCACAGTGGCATGGAAAAACAAGTCAGAAACTCTGACATACAAAACTATGTCTTATGGACATAGAAGAACCGTTCAGAAACTCTTACATTCCAAGCTATGTTTTATGGACAGAGAAAAACAGGTCAGAAACCTTAATATTAAAATCTATATCATACGGATATAGTGAAACAGACAGTGAAAACCCTATCAATAATACTATATCTAAAATCACATAGTGTCATATATTACATCATCTGTGGCGAGGAGGTGAGACCGACGCGTCAAACATCATAACCACAGCATGTACGTCTACTAGTCCTCGTTGACTTCTAGGATGTTCCTACAACGAATCGTTAGAATAGAATACAATATATGACACAATCACAATCACAATAGCATGCTCTGATGCACCCTGAAGGGGAGCACGAGAGCAAGTTACAACACGTACCGACCAATTAGTCTCACCGTGTGGCTTTGAACTCCAAGACGGGTTGTCGCGTTTCGCGAAGTTCTGGAACAAAGTAAAACATATTATTAATATTGCTGGGGGAAAACGGAAAGTATGTTATGAAACCGAATAAGGGTTTTTAGAGTTGCGTGTGGAGATACTACTCTATGGGGGGATGGGTGAGAGCCTACCAACCACTCTTGACACATCTCGCTTATCCGATAAGAGCTTTGGGACGTCGATGGCACCCTCCAAGGTCGATGACGTAATTCACAAGCCCCTAGATAAGAGGATTGGTGGCACCGGAAAGTCTGTCGTAGAAAGACTGCACCAGCTTCTGGAAGTGGTCCTTGATGGTAGGCATATCTAGGACACGATGCAAAGTCTCATTACGGACATACCAAGGTACGTGCACAAGGACCCTCAGACACACGCTCTGGAACACCTGCATCCTCCTCATATAAGTATCTGCCAGGTGGCCCCAAGAGGGACACGCATAGTCGAGGATAGGTCTGAGCAACTGCTTGTACAGTGTCAGACCGTTCTTTGTAGACAGGGTGCTACGCCATTTAAGCAGTGGGCCTAGGATTCCCAGCCTTTGCCTCACCTTGTTGAGTCTCTCGTTACAGTGTTTTCTCCAGGTCAGTTTGGTTCCAGCGTAAGTCCCAGGTACTTAACACTGTCCACCCATCTGATCTGTTCTCCGAACAGCCGGAGTGGGGCCAGCCTGTATAACTTTCTTTTCCATGTGAAGAGCACAGGGGTGCTCTTCTCCACGTTAATACTTGTCCTCCAGGTGGTCAGCCACCCCTCCAACTGCGTCAGGTGCGTCTGGAGTCACCTCTCCACCAGCTGCCCTCGCCACGACTCCGCTACTTGAGCCGAGTCGTCCACATGCAGTGCCAACTTAGTGTTTTGGGATTTTGGAATGTCGTTCACATACAGACTGAAGAGCACCGGGCCCACGAGGAAACTCTGCGGCACTCCAGCCCGGATGCTTCTTACTTGGGAGGTGGCGTTCCCAAAGGTAGTGGAGAAGGTGCGGTGGGATAGGTAAGATTTACAAACTTAACTAAGTAGAAGGGTTCAGGGAGGAGAGTTGGAAATGAGACCTTCGTGCCAAACACTGTCGAAGGCCTTTGCCACGTCGAGAAAGACAGCACCAATCAGCCTTTAATGTTGAAGTTCCTCATGACCTGCTCCACGAGCCGGATTATTTGGTGAGACGTAATGATCCCACCTGAAAGCCGAACTGCTGGTCCACTAAGATGCCCACCTCGCGAACATGTCGGGTCAGTCTCGTTAGTAGTAGTCTCTCGAACAACTTGCCCAATCAGTCGAGCAAGCTGATCGGTCGGTAAGACGAAGCTAGGGCTGGGTCCTTACGCGGTTTATGAAAGTAGAGGACGTTGGCGTGCTTGCAGAGCTCTGGGAAGTGACTCAAGAACAGGATGGCGTTGAATAACTCCACGAGTAAGTTAATCGCCTCCAAGGGCAGCTTTCTGAGGACCACGTTATTGATACCGTCTCATCCGGGGGCATTGCTTAGTCTTAGAGGGGATAACGTCCATGACACTTCTGACACCAGCGGGTTTCAGGTTAATCCAAGGATCTGTACGTACGAGACCACACCGATGTCCTGGGTTTTTAGGGAGGTCTATGGAGGACACAGCGTGTCCCAGGTTCACGAGAACGGGCTTGCGATCCGAATCTAGCTCAGCCAGACTTCCGCACTAAACGCCTTCTAATCCCTCTGGAGACAACGAAGTTTAGGATGTCCGGGAAACCACAGGAATGGTGAGGGAAGTGGGTAGGGGTGGGAGGGCCGGAAGCCACCAAGCCGTGTAGATCTATGACGTCGCGGAGAAATCTGCCATGAGTGCACATAATCCTAGAGCCCCATAAAGGGTACGTTGAAGTCACCACCGATTAAAACAGGCATAATATTCGAAGCAGCACCTCCATGACATCCCTCGTAGCCCAGTCAAAACGGTAGTAGGGAGATAAGTAGATGGAAATGAGACGCACTGGGCTGGCCGAGGTCACCAGTTGGATAGCCGTTGCTTCCATGTGTTGGAGGGGAGAAAACGAGATGAGGTACTGGTCAAGGCCCCTCCGGACCAGGACCGCCATCCCACCTCTTACCACATCCCCCGCTCGGTCGCTCCGATAGCAAATGAACTCTGCTAACGAGAACCTCATTGCGGAGGGAAAGTGGGTTTATCCCAACAGCATTACATCAACACGATGCTTTGCCAGGAGACTTTCAATCTCAGCCTTCTTCCCCACGACTCCATTGGCGTTCCAGAGTGCGACCGTGAGCTCTTTCAGCACTGGTAGTCCTTTATTCGGGTGTACTACCATGAGAGACCAGGTATGGAATGATGTGATCCATGACCAGGTGGCCACAGTTACTCCTTGAAGATTTCTGGACCTTCCTCAAGAGACTCGATGAAATGTCCCATGGATCCAGTCCCGGAATGTCCTTGAGAATCTCAACGCAATTTTTGAGCTTTGCGGTATCATCCTCAGGGGTAGATGTGCGGATCGGGTTGGATGTGGGGATGGCAGGGGTGACAAGGGTAGGAGTTGGGAGTGGTAGAAAAGGGTTGGAAGGGTGCAAAGGGGTAGGGATAGAGGTGCGACGTGCGGGAGTGGGGGTGGTGAAGGTTGGGATTGAGGTTGGGTTGGCACAGAACCACAAGTACCAAGCTGGGGTGAGGCATGGCTTGCGTTGATACCCTTAGATTTCCGCAGCTTCCCACCTTTGCCCAACGCAGGTGCACCCTGGCCCGGGCCACCGTTTTCTTTGCTCTCATCACCAGAGCTACCACTTAAATAGTTAGGGTTACCCTCAATATAGGAAGTGAGGGGTGGTGGTTTTAGACAAGATGCACTGACGTGTTAGGAAAGGAAAACAAACGGGTAGGGAGGGGGTAATCTTCCAAAACAAATTAGAACATCTACTAACGCTTGGAGACGGTCACTGATGACCACATTGGTATCGGACAGTCATAACAGGTATCTATGTGTAGAGAACTTCCTCCGGAACGTAGCCGTCCACTGTAGCAGGTTTACTTGAGCTTGGTCGTTTCCAGCAACACAATTTCACGGTAAGTTTGTATCTGCCACATATTATTTGAATTTATTAGTTCTATTATTTATAGTGATAATCATAAATAAGGTATTTTGAGTGTATGTTCTAATGGGTAATTAGCATGTTACAATAGTAAATGACAAAGGCGTGGACCAATTTAATCTTATTTGACATGGATATTCTTTGAACCTAGCCTGAATGGTATTGTACATTTCGTTAACCTTAAAGTTAGCAGCCCTACCTTGACGGACTTAACTATAGCATTCTCTTAGAGAGTGTATTAATGCAAGGCAATCCTACAATATTATAAGGTAAACAAAACGCACATTTGAGGCAATTTAGTGTGGGTTTCAAAAGTAAATTAATAATTGGTTTATGAAAACAGCCTGTGTGCTGTCAAATAGGTCTATAGACTTAACACGGTTGCTTATTAAATTGTGTGTACGAGATAAGCGAGACAAAGGCGAGTTGTAGTAGTAGATTTTCTATCACAGAATAATGTATTAGTGTTAATTGTCAGTTTCGAATGCATTAAGAGTTTAATGTGTCCAGTAGCGTAGGCTATCACAGTATATTTGTCCATTTACAAGTTTGTGAAGAAATTTCACATCAAAATATGTTCGGCGGGTTTCTAGATGGAACAAGTGAATATAATTTTGATTATTATAGGAAAATGATTTAATAAACTCGTATTATACTTTTTCAAGCAACTGGGAGTATTTTTTATGGTGTGGAGACCAAATAATAAAATCAAATTCCAAGTTTTTGTGTATTAGAGAATAATAGAGGAAAATTTTCCTCTAGTGTCAGTAAACTCTTTTTTTTTCTTTTGACAAACCCTACCAATAATTTAAATAATTTTTTAACAGTCATATTTATATTTGTATAGAAAGTCAGTTTAGAGTCTAGAATACCTTATATCTAAATCTTTAATAGTGGATACTGGAGTTATATAGTGGTCAGATAAGATATAGTCAGATACAATATCACTTTGTTTCTTTGAAAAGTCATGTTTACACACTCTTGTTCGGGTTAAGGGAGATATAGTTAACTTCACACCACTCTAAAATGTTGTACTAGTCAGATTGTAAAATGTTTCAGTCAGTCAAATTAACGGTACATTTTCAAGTCATCAGCTAAGAGTAAGCATTTTGAGGCAAGATGTTAGACAAGGCAGTTTATAAAAATAATAAAGAGTAGTGGTCCAATATTGGACCCCTATGGGATTCCAGAAGTGAGTGTAAAAGTGACAGATCGAAAACCAGTGTTACATATTGTTTTCTACCATTTAATTAGCTTTTCAGCCAGTTTAAGAGTTTTCCGCAAATACCAAATAGTTCAAGTTTCTGAGTAAGGATGTTGTGATTTACTTTATCGAATGCATTGGAGAAGTTTGTTTAGATCGAATCTACTTGTAGGTGTTTGCTAAATGAGTGGTAAATTTAGTCAATGTAACACAATATGTTAGGTAACAATCGATCTGCCAATGAACCATGCTGTCTAGAGGATATAAAATCGTTGACGTACAAAAAAAATCTTTTGGTACACTAATGATAATAATTTACTAACTGAACAACGTAAGGAAATGGGCCTATTGATTTTACGTTAGTCTGGTCACCCTTTTTGTGCAACGCTTCTCTAAAATTAAAAAGGGAATAAAGAAAATAAGAGGAAAATAAAGTTAGAACAAATTATTATAATTATAAACTTCTCCAATAAGTATACAGAGATTAGGTGGCAGCTCTTCTTTATTAAGAGCAAGCAATTATTTCTCAAACTGACCGACCACCCAGCTGGTCTCGCTCACTCTTTATTCCGCCAATCGTTTGGTTCCGAGTCTGTCCAGCCCTCATTGGGGAAAGTGAAGCAGCGTTTCCCAAGGCGAGTGTTAACGCAGTTTACTAACATGATTGGTGTAGATTCATACATTTAATACGGTTAAAATCTTATTTTTAGGTTGTTATTGAGCAATATTTATTGTTTATAGATATAATTATGAGCACTCTATTCCAAAATTATGTATTTATCACCAATTTACAGTAAGTTTAGTTTTATTTTACAAGAATATTGACTCCTGCTTGATCCTCCTAGGGAAGCGATTTGTTTCTTTGCGTATATTAGTAGAATGACGAGTGTGTCAACAAGTGCAGCAGGGGAAGATAAGGACTGCTGTGTCAAAATTCATAAATCATAAGTAATATTTTGAAGCATAGTTTTTCGTCCCAGTCTTTTTATGAGAAAATGAAAATAAGACGTGAAACAGACTGACCAACTCTATCTTCAGGTGACCTATATATATTAAAAAAAAGTTGACGTTCAATACCCAATTTTATCACAGTGTATAGTAATTATCGGTGTGTTGGGTTGGCGGAAAATTATATAGTTGACCTTACTATTTACTAACGATAATAGTGTGTAGAATAAATCTGGATTCAAAGTTAATATAAAGAAGGCCCAAGGTCATACTCATTAGCAGCCCACAACCCAAGAGAAAACTTCGGCAATCGTAAATTGACCATTCTTATTATTATTCTTTTTATTTGAGTTATAATTACAATTATTATTCAAATATCTCTAGATATAAAATTTAATGATTGATTAATATTTCTAGGATCACCAATTATTTTGTTTTATTCCAGGCATAGTTTGTGTCACCATCCTTCCTTTCTTCCCCATAATACTTTCAACCATACAAAAATCAAAACAAAGAAGGACCAGTGTGAGCTTTCAATTAAACTAAGGTTCATCAGACCCCCTTTTTTTATAGCCTCATTACTTCCCTTTGTCCAGAATCAACCACACGCCACTGCTTATGAATATTAATCTAACTTATATTATTTATTCATTTTTGTTTTATTTGGATTTACATGTATCGAGTATTGACATATTCAAATTAAGTTTATTATCAATCAATAATCTCTTTAATAGAACAGGATGGACATCTGTGGTTGAAATTTTCAAGCCTTCATCTGCACACCATTGCCTAAGAGATAAGAAAACCTTTGGATATATCGTTCTCTCCTATACACTTAAAAGACAATGCAGCATTTTGACATAATTTTGTATGAATAAATTAATGAGATACATCAATTTATTATTAGTTAAATGAAATAAAAGTTTTAATAAAAGATTTGAACAGTATGACTAATTTTTGACATTCGTGACTTAGTTAAATAAGATGATATAGGCTAATGAAGGAATAATTCCTACAAGCATATAGCCTAAATGATCATTTAAAGTTCAAACCTAAGAATTCTGCACTAAGTTTGTCATTCAAACAAATGTAATCACTAATCAAGTTTTAAGCTACCTTATTTCATTATAATTATATAACTTTCTATATAATATGGTTTTTGAAATCAGTGTACAAGATAATGGCACACTTTAAATATATTGTAGTCCTGGCAGAATGTAAGCAACATGGATGCAGGTCATCCCTATGACACTCTACTCAAAACTCTATGTAAAAGCTGATCAGAATTTGAAGCTTATTAATTTCACAATTTTCTGCTATACGAGAAAGCGTTGTGATTGTTGCGGATAGTTGCTACGTTTTATAACAACAGCTGTTCAGATTTATAAAATTTTATTTTTTTACAATGGCTTCATATGTCAAAAATAAATGTAAGTTTCTAGATGGTTTTAAAACTGACATGTCAATGCTTATAAGCCCTAAAATTTAGAGATACGTGGCTGTGAGAAAAAAAAATACAATACAGATTTCTGGTCAAGAAAACTTAATAAAAAATATTCTAATCATCGATTTTGTGAAAAAACATTTTTAGTCAAAAGATATTCTACGAAAGTTGATTGTAGCAGTTAGTGATGAAAGAATTTTGCAAAAGGAAAGTGTGCAATTGCTAATCCAAGATTAGTTTTCTCTTAATTATTTACACGTGGGTTGATCAATGTTTGCAATAAAACAAATCTGCTAGTTTTCAGTTACCACCACTCCTATGTCGTTATCTACTTGTATGTTTATTTCTAGCAGTTATTTGTCAATTGCCTTAACTCTAGACATTATTTATATAACAAAATAAAAAAAGTTTATTTTTAAAGGGGGTTGGCGCTCTAAAATTGATACAAATAAAACACTGTATTTTTTCAAAACAGAAAATCATTAATAGATTTCTCTTACCATTTATACTTGCAAGTAAATAAACAAATCAAATTATACTATAATCATATTTAGGTATATTTAATAAATTTGTTTTTGTAATATTCAGAAATCTCACTAAAATCAAAATCCAGACGAAGGGCCTAAATGAAAAGTTGATTATTTTGAACAACATTGTTCAAATTTTGAATTTATTTGCACATGAAATGTTAATCAAGAAGGGAACGATGCTAAAAAACTTTACCCCTACATATTTAACTTTTTTGATAAAATATTAAAAAAATGATAATTTTTTTGTATCTATTCACTCACAAAGAATGGTAGAATAAAGGGAAGTTAAAATTATTCGAAAGTATTTGACAACATCACATTAAAAAAGTAACACTATTTGTTTAGTGTTTTTAATGGCACTTGCCAAAAAGTATTAAATTATTCAAAGAGGACTGAAACTACTAATATTCTGACATGTTAAACTCTCTTAATATGACTGTACTACAGTTTGATAGCAACAATCGAAATGTTGCTGCAAGTAATATTACTACAGTAATTTAGTTAAATAATATTTATAAATGATACTATACATAATTGTCTTGGGGATTAAGTCAAATATAGTGTTTTAAAAATGTCTACTTGAAGGCGGGAAACAAACCTGGGACCGCTGTAAAGATGGAAGAACCAAAGTACGGAACTATGTTTAAATCTATTTTTTAAAATAATAAAACTGTATTGAGACTTTATAGACTTTATGCAAGAACGAAATGAGTAAAAAGGTGAGTGGTATTAATTTGCCTCGGTATTGAGCCTTCTGCAATAAATTAACCTCTAAGATATCTTGAAAGAATATTCCCTACAGGGTATCCATTTTATATAAAAGAGAATTATGTTTAACAACATATAGATTTATTAAAATAAAACAGAAATAACATAATTGAGGTTTTACAATTATATTACAGGTAATACTTTGGAGTTTGATGCAAATAATCAGACTTTGTGAATTTGAATATTCTGCTGTAGCTACTAGGGCTGTATAGGAGCCGGGCTACTGGATGAATTGTTCTGAAGAAGAAAATAATCAAGTAGTTAATAACAAATTTTAAACAAGATATATATAACTCTTAATCAGTTATGCTAGACTGGGTTGTAAGACAATCTTTTGATACTTTTTATAAAATGATAAACAATAGAAAAGCTCCTTGACTACAGTGGTCGATGGCTAACAAACAGGTGTCAACACAATAGTACCATGGCTGGTCTCGTTCCCTTACGGTACTGCCAACGAATTCTATAGTACACACAAACCTAGTTGCAATTAAACTAAGAGTAGTACTAACACAATAGGACCCTAAAAACCGGACAAAGAAAAAGGTTATTATTTTCGCGAACCCAACTATGACTCTATAGCAGTTCCCCGGTTTGCTCACCGAAGCTAATACCACACGAGAATCGTGACTGCTGGACCAACACAAAATAAAGAATTCCACCAACTTAACTTAGGTATGTAATCCAATATAGACAACCTTGGTTGTAGCCATCCAAAAATTAAACAGGTGTACATGACGTTTACGGCGTCATGCGAAACATTGGGTCAAGTTAGACTAATGAAACTTGTGGAAGTTTAGCAAGTCTGTAACTAAGACATTACTGTATTTCAAGCCCAAGGCTCGTAACGTAAACAATGTATGGTAAATATACAGAGCAACATAGTCTCTATGACTGATGTAACATACATGAAACTAGCTATTATTAGACTTGTCCCTCATTCTGGAGGAAACAATATTTAAACCACAAAATAAACCTTTAAGTTAGGAAGTCAACCAGACTTGCCATTGATCCATTGTCAATTCGACAAACTATCAACACAAATGAAAATCGTCTCCGACAATATACAGAAAAACTAAAAGGGTACAAACAGACATTTATTATCCTTTTCTACAAAAATTAAATTCTTGAGTCATAAGGACTTGTTGATAACTTTGAAATACTCAATTAATTGAAGTCCGTGGTCCTATCCATGGCTGCGGTGGATCCAACGGCCAAAACTTTATAGTTGTCATCGAAGTGCGTCATCCTGTCCAGAGTGGTGGTGTTTCCGACGCCTCAAACTTCATGGTCGACGTGGTCTTCGATTCGTGACGATGCAGGGGTTCTTCCTTCAACGCTGGGTTGCAGTAAATTGGCTCTAATGGGAACCTGGCTGGGGGTCTTTATATAGTGCTAAATCTGATAATGAACGGAACAAGGCAGAGAAGGTGATAAACACAGGAACATAGAAAGGAGAAATACGGACGAAGGCGGGCAGAAAGTGAAAATAACAAGAGAAATTCAATTGCGGGGAAAGGGAGAAACAAGCTTCCTTGGCTCACCGCTAGAGTCTCTTGACGTGGAGTGGGTCATTAGGTCGAACTCGATATGCATTCCTTTCCTTAGTCAGGTGTTATAATGTAAGCACGTGTGTCTGCCATCTTTGAATAATTTTCTCCTACCATGTGGCAATTTAATCGAAGAACATCTTGACAGGGTGAGTAGATATGAAAGCAATTTCTATTTAAATATCTCTGGTATGATTATATTATTTAGGATCCGTTATTATTTTTATGAGAATTTGTGATATAGATGTGCTTTACTATTTTTTCTTGTGGACAGCATGGCAAGCGTAAGTAAATTTATCCGACATCATCCAATGGCAAAGGGTCTGCGTTAACGTATTTTATTCATAAATATGATAATATTAATCCTCTTCTTTGATATCTACTACAGTATTTATCAAAAGACAATATTTTTGACCAATCACGTGTTTGAATGTATGGAGATACGTAATTTTATTAGACTGCATCTAGTCAGAGAAAATAAACGTCGATTTAGATTCAATTAAATGTATTAATATAGTTTCCTTCTTGCATAAATTATTAAAATATTGATTTTTTAAATTGTAGCTGTTCAATATATCTGATTGACATGTTACAATCTAATTAACACACTTACCCTTTCAAAAGTAAATTAATATTTTTTAAATCCACTCAAAAATCACACTTCTCATTCACTCTTCACTTTTGCAACAATCGAAATTTTGCTGCAAGTAATATTACTACAGTAATTTAGTTAAATAATATTTAGGAATGATACTATAAATAATTGTCTTGGGGATTAAGTCAAATATAGTGTTTGAAATATGTCTACTTGAAGGCGGGAAACAAACCTGGGACCACTGTAAAGACGAAAGTACCAAAGTACGGTACTATGTTTAAATTTAATTTTTTAAATAATAATACTGTATTGAAACTTTATAGACTTTATGCAAAAGCGAAATGATTAAAAAAGTGAGTGGTATTGATTTGCCTTGATAAGCCTTCTGCAAGAAAGTACCCTCTAAGATATCTAAGTAACACCACTCACCCTTTCAAATGTAAATTAATATTTTTTAAATCCACTCAAAAATCACACTTCTCATTTACTCTTCACTTTTGCTTATATCATTCGTGCATTATACCATATCCCTTTATTAATGAAACACTCTAATTTTCGTATTCAGACAAATGACCCTAAATGCTACTCATCAGGACTGCCAGATCACTCTGTCTCTGCCATGGTATGTATTTATTTATGTTCTTCTATTGCTCATTGCTTCTAAAAGAATTTCTTTTTGACCACTGGTAGAACTGTTTTATTAACAAAACTAAACATTTGAAATGTTTACAAAATTGGACTCAAAGGAATGTTGATAAATCTATGAAGTTTATTTGAAAAATGTCAATATCTTTATTCATCGTTATACTATTTTCTTTGGTATCTTCTTCCTTGTGTTTTGAACGAAAGGTAACTTCTAGCTCTATTATATGCCTAAAATACATGTATTACACACATAACCCTAATTGGGACATATTATAAAACCTGCCAAACCTTCCTTAACTAAAACTGTTTTGAGGCAATGAAACAATTCCATTCAAAATATTAAAGGGAAATTTATAACCTACTAGTGAAAATTTAAGACAGCTCATACGACATTAATATGAAAACTATGAAAACACACTATTCCCTAACTACACAGTATAAACCCAAATATTGTAAACATAATGTTTCACCTACATGTTAAGCATATCATTTGCCTTGCCTGGAACATTCTAAAACTCTCAAGAACCCCAATATTTAAAATATTTGAATATATTAGAAATCATAATTGGATACTGTTAGTACTCAATATAGGCTCAATATCGGCAATGAAGTCTACTCTGTGATAGGTAGGCTAACTGATTAATACAAACAACTAATATTATTCTTATAAACTATTCTGCACCTGAAATGGTTGGTATGTTTCTGAGTCTAAGCACTTCATATCTAAATGGTACTAAGTCCATTGTCTCTAGGTCTGTTTTGTAATATATTGACCCCACAGTATGCGAGATACACAGAGTCTCAATCATTCCAAGTCCCTACTCCATAAGATAATTTAGAAGTTGGATCTAGAATTTCACCCATTTCTAAAGGCATTGCATATCAAATTTGGCTACTGAATTTAATTTTCTCAGCTTCTTTTGATTGAACAAATTAACTATTAACTCTTCCCACGTTACTTTACATCCATTACTGTTTCCAGCTATTGGCCTCGGTCAGTATTTTATTCAAACCATATATTTTCCACTATCGGCTTGTTAGGCCTGTTGTAGCTTCATATGCCTTATAGAGTTATTTAACGCCAAATCAACAAAAACAAAATAATTCCACCTGACCATTTTGTATTTAAATGAAATTCTTACCAATTATTTTCCCCTTAAATCTAACCACAAACATTTTAAAAGATTGTTTAATGACTTCATTTTTTGAGAAGTCGATTTTTTGAAATTTAAAAATGTGGCATGAGTGAATTTTTTTTGTTATTTTTTAAATTAATTTCTCAAAAACAGGGCAGTTAAATAATCTTAAAAAAAATATTTTGGTTAGATTTAAGAAAAGAATAATTAGAAAAAAAAAACTCCATTTAAATACAAAATGTTCAGGTTAAGTGACTGGTTGTTTTAACATGGATTGACCCTATCATCTAACTTAAGACTAGGACGAGCACAACATCTAGTCCACTGCCATTAATTTGTCACTCTGAAAGGGTAAACCCACTGTATTTCCCCAAAGGTAAATTTTTTGGCCATGCCGGGATTTGAACCCAGGACCCATAGCTCACTAAACAGATATGCTACCGACTGAGCTAAGGTGTCAGATAATCCTCCCTACTAGTTAACACAAATCCCATGTTTAAGGATACAGAATCTATGCATAAATATAAATAATTTAAGAACATCAAGGGTACACAGTATGCAGACTTTGCGCCTAGCTCACAAGAGATTAAATTTGCAGATTCTGGTGAATATATGGGTGGTGGGGAGTGGGTTTCACATGTTAACTACTTCTGTAACTTATGCTGATGAGCACGTAGACCAAGACTTTTCAGTATTGTATGTTTGCAAATGATGAGGTCAAGGTTTGTATCCCACCTGGGTGTACTGAGTTCTTTTTACCTAAATGTTTTACCATCTTCTCTTTACACAAATGTGGGTAGGCTTACATATCCTCCAAATCAAAGATTTCTCATCTTTCTCCCATTTGTAGAAATATGCAGATAGCCCGGATGGGTAGTAAGACATGGTGCACAGATAAAGTTTTCTTCACTAGGTAGGTACTTCTCTAGATACTAATGCAGGTGTACTTCCCCTAAACAACCCGTTTAATATATATTCCCATATACAAGGTGTCTACCATAAGGGAAAATCAGGGAAAACAGGAACTAGCCTGGAATTTGAAGTGATCGGGAATAAATGGGAATAAGTCGGGAATTTGCTAAGCCATAATAAAAATCTGGGAAAAGGTTTTATTCAAAATATGATTTATAATACTTATTAAAACAGTAAATAATAATGTTATTTAAACTGTAGATTTTTGTTTGTAGCTGTGTAATATATTGTATAATTCCTAGTAAACAATGTTAATTCAAATTTAAAAAAATCGTTTCTTTAAATTTTAAAACTTATTATTATTATTCATAAAAAAGATTAATAGAAAAATAGGGGGGTATGGGTCGGGGGTAGAATGATGTGACATACTTTTTGTCTGGAATTTTAGCAAATGATCAGGGAAAAGTGGGGAATTTCATTGGTCAAGTTGAGTAGACACCATGTTATAGATAGAGTATTGATTGTAGGCCTATTAATGAAAAATAAAACTTTTTTTTAGTGCTACATTTTACTACCTGTTCAGTTTATAAGCATCTTGTAGGCCTACTAATTATGTTAATGGGTTAGGGATGAGGAAGGTTGAATTTAGAGAAAGTGTACCCACATTTTTGCGGCAGGAGAACTGGAAACCATATAAGAAAAATCGCCCTCAATACAGCCGACCGGGATTCAAACTCTGATTTTCCTGTCATCAGCAATCCAGTATATTGCAAGAGTGACGTCTTAGACCATGTGGCCTGCAAAGTAGGTTTTCTTGTTATTAATATCATCACTATTCCCTAATGATTTACTATATAAAAGATTTAGTCTTTTATTGTGTAGTTAGGATTATGTCTCAGTAATGACATGTCTTTTTGTTATCACCAGTGGCGTAATAAGGGCATTTGATACCCAGCGCAGGTCTAAATTTTGACACCCCTACCTAGTGTGGAAACCAAATTCTTATAAGATGCTTGGTAAAATCTTAAATAAAAATAAGGCTGCAAAACCAATTCTATAAAAAAGCATCAATGTAGCAAACTTCAACCTAATAAAAGGCAGTCAACAAAGTTGTGAACCCCTAATCTAACAGAATGCAGCTAAAGAAGTGAATGCATAACTTAACAGAAAGCAGTCAAAGTAGTCAACCCCTAATCTAACAAAAGGAAGTTAAAGCAGAGAATGCATAGCATAACGAAAGGTTGCAAAAAAAAAAAAAGAACTCTTGAGAGCTGTTTTACACGAGGCAACTACTACCCGTCAACTATTGTTCTGTTGATTAACATAGAGGTAGAATGAGTGTTTCACATGAAGCAACCAAGCTTCCCGCCACATCCTCAGTTGCTCATCCCACTATTGGTGATTTGTGGCCTAGTTGCCAGTCAGGCAAACTATCACCCATCCGGCTACTGCTTGGTAAATCACGTGTTTATATGGTGTCATTCACACGGGGCAACAATTGCCGGCCAGTACCCCAAGTGGTGCCTACCTCCAATCACCTGTTGATATTTATTCGTATTACAGAAGGTTATCTGGTTATCTCCTCTTGGTTTGTTTTGGACTACATAGTCATATCTTGTGCAGTGGTTTTGAGATGAGTTTATTGGAATTATTAAAAATCGATTATTTTATATCTGAAATGGAACAGTGACTGGAAATTTGATGTCAGCGGATGATTACTCACTTCAAACAGGATAGTAAAGAGGGTGGCTTGAGAAGACATCAGGAGATTTGTTCCGGGCCAATCGTTGTTCTGGTGCTATTGCCATTTGCATTACAATGTCTGTCTTCATAATTTATTCTATCACATTTTTGAGAAGTTCATCAAAAGATGTGAATGACATCTGGAAATACTTAAAAAAAAGTATCATAATTTGATCAGAGATTTTCATAACTAGTATAGAAGAAACCTTTTTCCAACCGCTCACTAATAAACTGATGTTCATAAAATATCCACACTTGTCTTGTGGTTTTCCTTCGACTTCGCCTTCTCATAAGAAGTCATTAAAAATAAGAACCTCATCCTTCAAATCCATAATCACAATTGGCCTATTTTTGTGTGTACTCTAATTAGGTTGATACTGATTTTTCTGTTACGGAGTGATAGTTGACCGGCGATTTTTGCTGGAGGATAGTTGCCTTGTGTGAAACAGTTCTTAACCTAATGAAAGACAGCTAAAGCAGTGAACTCCTAACCTAAGTTGCGACTTTCTGGAGAGCTTGGAAATATTGAGTTACTGTCTGCCTGTACTGGAGGGCGTAAATGTGGCACACCTTTCAAATATGTACTTACCTTTTATTTTAAGGACTTAGAGTGAATACTTTACAATCATATTAAATAATAATTAATAACAATAGGATTTCAATAGTCTTTATAATAATCATCATTGTGGAACTCCTCCAGCATTCCGGTTAGGATGTTTGCTGTCTATCCAGGAACATCTTACCTCTCTTTACATGTACAACTTACATGGGGTGTTCTTGTGTTTTCCATTTTTTTACATGATAGACGAACCATCTGAGTCTTAGTGACCTTTTTAATAATAATAATAATAATAATAATAATAATAATAATAATAATAACAATAACAATAACAATGTTACTGTATTATTTTTTAACTCACCTATTATAAATATTTTTTCAACTTATTTTAATTTACTTTGCTTATTAAAAAAACTACACTTCTTACACTTATCTAATAAATAATAATTATTTAATAGTAGTTCCTAGTGAACATATTGTTTTTATAATCATACAACCTGCTTTGATGGCTGTATGGTCTAAGGGGATACTCTCGTGGTAGACTAGACTGCTGATGACGTGAAGATCGAGGTTCGTATCTTGGTTGTGTGTACTGAGGGTGGTTAAAACAATCGTTTTCCACTCTCTATGCAAATTCGGGTACACTTCCTCTAAATATAACCTTAACCCCTAAAACCATCAGCATAATTGGTACAGAAGTTTATAACCCGGACAGGTTGTAAAACGCTGTGCTAAATTAACTATTTTTTATATAGCCATACTTTTTTTTAACTAGGACTATATGGTTATTAATAGCTTTTAAACTAAGAGCTAGAAATGAGAAAGGTTGTTTATAAAAAAATGTACTCATTAGCATGGAGAGGGAATGTAAAAACCTCAGCGGTAATTCATACATGATAAGCTATCCCTTGGCACCTGGCCGAGATTCAAACTTAATACTTCCCTGTCATCGACACTCCAATCTCTTGAAGGACTGACACCATAAATCAGGGATCTGGAACCGTTTAAGGTCCAAGGGCCAAAGCTTGGTTCTTATTGGCTCGCGGGGCACATGACAGTACTGACAAAATTAGAATTGAACACTTGATATATTATATTATTTTTCTTTTGGCGTCATAAGTCTCTCAGTGGTATTGTGAGAATTTGAACATTCCCGACTGTTTGAACACACCCGAAATAGTACTCTATCTCCCTTGTCTACTAGAGTAGTCATTTGCAGATTAAATTTAATTTTGTACAAATATGTAATATTTTTCTTCACATATTAAAAAAAAAAAGTTTATAAAATAATTTAAAATATGTGTTTATTTTATTATTTGATTATTTTCTCTTGAAATAATTATATATATTTCATAAGCCGGCAGGCGGGTCACGGGTTGTAGACCCCGGCTAAACCATGTGAGCCCCGTTGTTGGTACAGTGTATTAAACATTTTATATTGTTTTATTGAGGATTAATTATAATCTGGGTTGATTTCACTTTTTAGCTCTCCTCCTCGGTGAATCCTGGGTGCAATCCGGGTGCAAGCTACTGTGACAAAGTGACCCTTGTTCATGTGAGGGCAGAAGGGCCAAATGACACTCTCCATTACTTGTGGGGGTTCACAGGAAAACCATCTATTATTCTAGCTTTGACTTCACCCAGTGCAACACTTACTATCAATTGGAAAGATTTTATCTTTGCGAGTGTCCAAGCTATTGAGTTCAGCGAGAAACCTATCTATAGCTTTGGATTGGTAGTTAACAAGGCAAGTTTATACTGATCCATTTTGGCTAGTACCTACACTATGTATACCTATGTGATAGTGAAGTGATTAGATGTGCTTTGTACTCACTTGGTATATTCTTGTCAAAGTGTGTCAATAAAATTAACTCAAATAGGCTACTCAAATTTCTTTTGAAAACTATGCAAAAGTTTGTATATGTGAAAGAGCAGATTGAGGTATACATGCAAATCAAATTTTGATTAACTTTAGTTTTATCTTGATTTCAAATACGTAAGTCAAATTTGCACTCACTAGCTGTTCATTGATCTGTATGCAAGTGCATAAACAAACTACAGATCACAAATTTAAAAAAACATTAACCCCAATATTTATTGTTCACTTTATTAGGGTGTTCAGTTACCTAGAAAACAGGGAGACATCAAGTAGATATTTGATCAGGAAAAAGTCATAGAAAATTTTTTGAATTCTATCAAATTTCTGGAGTATTATTATGTGTTTACTAAAATAAACACAACTTTTTTTTACAACAATAGTCAAAATAACATTTTTCTTCCAGCTTATGCACATCATGAATCTCTTTTAATACAGTTGAGAATACTATTCTCAATTCTAAACATGTGATTTTTGTGTTGTCATTCTACCCCTCTACTGATTGTCTTTAGTCAAAGTTGAGTCATGGTTATGCACATGCTAGAGAAATTGATTACATTTTAGAAAGAAGAAACTAAAAAGAATCTTTCTCACAACAATTTTAAGCTATACTGGTACAAGGCGATCTTTTAATGGCTCAACATTATCTCAATGAAACATAACTTAGATTACACTACCCATTAGGGATAGCCCATTTAGGCTGATATTCCTTAACCCCTTCATAGAGTGACATAATTTCAGAATGTGTGTGTATCTAGAAATATTATTGCATTAAGTTGTGATCATCTTAGTAAAATAAAGTTTGTAACATACTTAATATATTTAGTGACTGGAAAAACACATTGGTTCTGAAAAACTTGGAAAAGGAAAATTATTTTGACTCTAGAAAACCTGAAAAACTCAGGTAATTTTAAGAGTCCATTTTGATGGCTAATAGCAACACTGCTTGGTGATACATGGTTTTAAATGGTAGGGCTTCCACGAGTATGCACTGCTAAATTAGCAGTGCTGCAGCTGCGCATAATCACCTGTCCTCGTGACTAGTTGTGAGATTTCTAGCATCACAACCAGTGTAGATATATTACTTTCAATGGTCATGTTTCTATGAGAGGCAGAAATATGCACAACTCTTTCAAAAGAGAGACATGTGTTGTGCTACGCTAGCCATTGCGGGATTATATATTGTTGGAAAATATTATTTCAACAATTCTTTTAGATTTTATATCGAGAGATGGTTAGTATTTAGCTGAAAATGCTACCAGCTCTCTGGAATTCAATATTATTATGTAATAACTTAATAAAATACTATATTGACATGAGAAAATACTTGAAAAATGCATTTTCATCTTTCCTTATTTTGCTAAGATTCTACTGACATAACAAAATAATTGAAAAAGGTGTTTTTTTATCTTTCCTTATTTCACTAAATGTGTTTTCATCCTACCTTATTTTGTTGAATGATTCTACTGTTTGCAAAAATACTTGGAAAACTTGTCTTTTCTTATTTATATTCTTTTACCGTATGTTATAACTGTAACTAGCACTTATAATAGCTCAGCTATTTAATCCATCATGATACACATATTTGTTTAGTTGTCATTATACTATTGGAAGCATAAGACCCTCCGAATCTAAGTTTGCTGCATTATCTGATATCTCATGATATTAATTGATCACTCATATGTAGCTGATGATTTCCACATGTACATCACAGATGTTGCCTTAAAATATGAATGAAGAATGATCCTCGGCACATGACGACTCCTGAATAGCTTATTAGGTAGATAATTATCTTGCTAAGCCAAAGGTCTGGGGTTCGATTCCCTTGTTCAGGTTTAATTTTTTAATTTAAAGAATAGGATATTTAGATGCAGCTAGAACCGCAATCAATAATTATAATAGCTTGGCTATTTAATCCATTTTTCCTTATTTAGATAAATGATTCTACTGACGTTCGAAAATACTTTGAAGATGTGTTTTCATCTTTCCTTATTTGATGGAATAATGTATGGATGATCTGTTCTATTTCTAGTCTCGTTGAAAGTAGTACTTATGTGAATCCAGTACTAATGACACCATATTTTAAAACAAATTATTTTATTTAATAAAACAACTGCAAGTACTTTTTCCTCAAAGTACATTTTATCGTTGAAATCTTAGAAAAAAACATGGGCCAGTATTGGCAGCACTTTAATATGATTTGACTGGACAGCCTATTTATTTATTATCAGAATTTATCCCTATTTAAATTAATTACTGTGTGTTTAGTTATTGCAAAGATTTTTTATTTAACAAAATATTATTTTAAATCTTTATTATAATTATTGTTGAGTGATTTTATATCAAAAAGATTATTTAAACTTTTTATGCAGACTCTGTTTACCCTGAAAGGCAGGATGTTTTTCTTGACAGATTACACCATGGAGTATCTTTTAAGATAAGGCTAGTATAATACTTTATGTCATCCTCCTGTATACATTATTTTCTTTGTTTTGTTATAATATGTCTCTATTAACTTATTATTATTACATGGTACATAAGAAGGTGGCACACAGAATAATAGCAGGTTTAAAGTTTGATAATTTGGAGTAGTTATACAATTAAAACAACAAGATAAATGTTATTGCATGGTTCTAAAAAATATTCTTCAGAATATATATATATATATATTGAGGTTTATTATGTGTTCGCGAGTGAGATGTACGATCTACATATAAACATGTT
>CABFOW010000845.1:7390-26056 GCA_902141385.1 Timema californicum | reverse complement strand
CCCCCCCCCCCCTTTTTCTCTTTATTAATTCGCTGATTTTTTTTCACTAAGTAAATTATATTATAAAATAGTAATATTTTGTTTGAAAAGATAAGTCATATAGGAGTGTGATGATGGTTAGGGCTTACCATCCCCAGGGCTACAATATGTCCTCTTTTTGAGACATAAAATATGGAGGTGTTGATTAAAGATTCACAAAACTTGACTCCCAAGAATTGACCCGGGAGCGTCCTTGGCACAAGCCCGACGAGACAATGAGTAACACGTCTCCTAATCGACTCAACTGATATTTTTTTAAATATCAGGAAAACACTCTCATTGGTCCTCAAGATCCAACATGGACGCACCTAACTGTACCCCGGACCGTTAGCATGGTCCAAGACGGGAAGAAAGCCACTCCCCTTAATAGCTTTTAGGGAGCTATTGTTGTACTGGTGGTGACTCTCTCAATATTCCTTAATACCTGGCTAGCAGTTTATTAACCTTGCAATATCCTGTTACTGCCTACAAGGTTGATAAAACATCTTATTTTCTAATGTGTGAATAAAGAATTGCAGCAATATGTAGATGAATAGTCTTCCCATTAAAAAAAAAATTAGGTCCTTCGCAAGTACTTCAGTGTGAGGTGCTGCACGTTTTACAGCTTCAGCGAAATCATACTTTGTTGCCCATTCTTTGCATTGACAGTTCGACTCTATGTTGAAAAGAATCGGCCGCCATAAATGTATGGCCTGGCTCAAAATATCTAACTATAATTTTCGTGGCAGCTCTTTCATCTTAGTCGACCATATAGATAAAAAGAGGAAAAATATATCAATTTATGTATTGTGGCAAACAATTATCAAGCCACAGTATTATTTGTTTAGTATCTCTATTAGCTATCAAAAAATGATAGCAATTGCTGACAAGTTCATCCTTAGATCGCCCTAAAAGAGCTTCATGCCATATGGGTGCAAACTACTTAGATTTTTTTTGCTTTTTACCTGCAGGAACAAAGCTTTCATTGTGCACTGTTATTCTATGAGTGAATATTGCTGATTTAAACATCTCGTGTCTAGGCACCATTATTACTGTCTCCATATCTGCTCATTATATTATACGATCTTTATCCTCTTTGTCTTTATTTTTACCATGCATTTTTCTAGCCTTTTCTGCTCTTTCTTTATATTTTCCCCACTTGTTGCATAAACTATGGCATTAAAAAACTGCAATAAGCCACTAATAACGTTATAAATTTATTTACTATCTCAAAACAACTCATCAGGCAGCACAGATCATGGTAAGCCAAAAAGTCGGATCTCAGAGATACTACTATATTGTTTAGGAAATCATGATGCTGCTAGTTTGATAAGGATTTCAATAACATTTTGAGATAAGGCATAATATATAAACATTTTTCGTCATTTCCTAAATGAGATATTACTATTTTGCTTAGTAAAATAGGTAGAGTGACCCCTAAGGAATACTAAGGGATACAAAAAGGTCAAACTTTTTTTTTAGCTACACCTTTTTGGCTTATATTGGTGTAAAGGAGCTATTATGGTGAATGGGGCAGTCTTTGTATTAATGCTTTAGTTACTGTGTAACTAATTTAAACACATTGTTGTGGGACTATTATTCAAAAAGTTGTGTTCATTTTAAGAGAAAAACCATAGCACTATATTTGGGCCAATATATACTTAAAATTCAACAAAGTCTTTGATTATGAATTATTGATTTATTTATGTTGGCACAATCCCAATATTTACTCTTACATATGACATAGGCCTTCATTAATTTTGTAATTCTAAATTAAAAAATGTCACCGACACAATTCAAAATCTCTTACAGTATAGTGTTGTTTTCTAGATTTGGGAGTACAACGATGTGAATGATACAGGCTACCTAAATATGTCACTTGTCAACAAGAATTATAAGAGAGCCTATGACACGGAGTATTTCCACTGGAAAATTGCAAAGTTTGAAAATGACACTGAGGGTGCAATACTTCACATGGAATCTGCCAAATATAACAAACCTGGGGATGTAACGGCTGTTGAGAAAGGCAACATAAAATTCATGGTAAGTTGATGATAAACGTGGTAAGCCTACTTAAGAACTATTGTTATTTTTATTTATATGGTTTTAGACACTTTACACAAGCCTGCCAGGGACAGCTCTAGTAGCAAACACTGAATCACTTCTACCTCACTTCATTTCCCATAACACTGGTTCGAATCAAAGTCTTTCAAAAGTTGATTGGTCATTGTCTCGAGTATATAATTTTTATGCTCTTTTAACACAATGACGCAAGTACATTACATGAATTTAAAATGATCCTTGTTTGTTTAAAATTAAGGATTATCACATTCAATTTTGAACTTAAAAAAAAATACCAATCACCTTATAAACTGGTTGCGAAAATGCTATCATGATGACCAGTAATTTTACTGCATCAAGTAAATTATCACAAATGAAATAATATTCAAAAACCTATCGATTACATTTCCATGGAAATGTAGTACTATCAATCGTCAATGTTAAAAATAATGTGGCTCTTTTAAGATAAATGTCTAGTTGAGTCTTGCCACACACGGACACAGATAAATTTTACATATTCTGTTTGAATAGATACAAAATAATTAACTAACATATGTACTTATGGCAGAAATATATTTTTTATTAATTTTCTAGTATTTGTACTAATTGTCCTATTATGCAGATACAATTTACTTGTTCACACACTTATGGAGCCAAGAATGTCTTCAAAAGAGTATCCACATAAAAATGAACTTATTTATTGAATTTACTTATGATTGACTTCTTTTAGACTAAAACATATCTTGCTGAGGGACATTTGAAAACAATAGATGCACACAGTTTACAATACCTGTATTTATTACCAGGAGCTTGCACAAAATATATTTGGGGGGAGGAAGAGCTTGAACTCGTGTTTTTCCCTATTCTAACCATTTAGAAGTTAGAAACATTCCCAGGAGGCTAAGAAAATACTAGAGCAGCGATGAAAACAGTTGGGGGGTGGTTCGAGGCTCCCAGGAAAATTTTGCGCGATAATCAAGCCTTTAACTGAGGTTTTAGGAAGATGTATTTCTAAATTGATCCTGGATTTTTCCAAGCTACAAGGCTTTTTCACTGCATAAGGAAATAACTTGCATTATTATTTTGTTCAATTTACTTGAATTTCAGCTAAATATCCAATTGAGCTTGAATATATTTATTTAGATTTGCAGATATCGTTTAAATAGTGTATATTTAGATTAAAAAATATAACTGACTTTATTAGAGCAGTTACCAACATTTTGTAGTTTATGACCACAACTTTTCTCTCGGCGGCCATTGTGACCCTTTGATAACGTACAATGTTTTTTTTTCACTGTTTCTTACTACCACCCCTAGCTATCTACATTTAACTACACCATTGGGATAGGTAAAGCTTAGAGGAAATGTACCCTTATTTGCATGGAGTGACATTAGGATAAACTGCCCCTGGCCAGAATTAAAAACCTTACTTCCCCTTCACCAACAAACCAAACCAAAAGAGCGTGATGTAAAACCCGCATGTCCACTAATGCTTGTTTTAATTATTATAAATTGCTTATGATAATGATTATATGTGACTAATATGTAGTTCGAGTACACTCCCCCAACCCCACCCGGCGCGACGCCCCTTTTTATTACATCATAACCAAGCATTCACAAAAGATTAATCAACATGTTAAATGTCAATTATTACTTTTTCAAATGGGCACAAACACCTTGGTTAAATTTTATTTAATTTATTTATCTAATTTGCACTTTCTGAACCGGTTGATTATATCAGCACATGAGAATTTCTCTGAGTGAGAACAAAAGAGCTTACCAATTTTGCTGGAAAAGGTATTTTAACATATCTCCCATGGCTCTTTTACACGCCACAATCGACATGGGACTGACGAGTTTACTTTCCCTCTGAAGGAAGTTGTGCTAAGGATTTCTATTTCTCAATAAAAGTTCGTCCTTAGGCTTGGTTTAACCCACAAACATTGCGTCCTGAGATGAGCACTTTACCCCAAGACCACCGAGGTCAACACCTTGGTTAAATGCCACAACTGAAACCAATTAAAGAAATTGATTCAAATAACTAGTTTTCTTATTGACAACCATTAGCATTTCGTCCAGTGGAAGCATTGTGAAATGTAAACTGTGTTTATCTCATTTGGTTGTTACCCCTTTTGCCTGTTCTTTCTATACATTATATTGTGTACTAGTATCTCAAAGGTTAAAAGTGTTTTTACTCAAAAAGTAACTTAATATAGCTTTGAGAAAAATTAATTTTGTCTCTCTTGTTTTGTCATTTAGGTTTCAGCATATGGATACAATGATCACAGCGATATATTACCACATCTTGTTCACACGCAGAACTCCTCGCTAATAGATCTTGTCATAGACAAATTAGGGACCAACTCCCATTTCTCACATGCAAGGTTTGCCGTCGACTTAATTCTAGCCAGTCAAGACCCTAAAAACACCACCATGACTTTTGAATCACACAAAAGTTTGGATGATGAATACACACCGGGAGTTTTTACAGTAAGTATGCTTCCACGGGGAGAATTCTCTACAGTTAGATACTTATGAATTTTTACTTGGAATGAAGTTTTATAGATTTATATCATATTCCATTTCCTAATATTATCATCGACGTAAATACATACACTTATCCCAGAAAGCCCAAGGATATATCCTTTTGTTCTTTTCCGGTTGTATGGAGCCCACAATTGCTTGGCTTCGTGTCTCCTTAAACTTAAACTATCTTCATTTTTTCACTGTGTTTTACTGGCTGTTTAGGTTATACACCTGTATGATAAATACTATAATGGGGTAGGTATGAGGAAGGAAGAATGTTAGAGGTAATCTATCCACATTTGTGTGGAAAGAGAGTGGGGAAAACATTTAGGGAAAACCACCCTCAGTAGACCTGACAGGAATTTGAACTCTTATATCTCCCTCATCAGCAGGCTAGTCCAACATGAGAATGATGCCTTAGATCATGGATTTACAAAATTACATATATGAAGGCCAAATGAAAAAAAATTGTTTTAGCAGACCAAAGACTTTTATTGATTAATTTTTCTTTGAAAATTATAAAAATTAATAAACAATCATTAAATATAATAGAATAACCTGAATAAGTTTAAATATCTGGATAATTTATAACACTCACCAATACCTTAGTGACTTATTATGTTTTTAAGTTCATTCAGAAGATCTATATGTTGGGGTGTGAGATGAGTGAAACTATAAATGAGCCTACATCATTTGTTCATAATCTGGATTAAACTTAACCAAGAGATAAGACAAATGCTTAGCAATAAGTTGGTTTCTAAGATCACTTTTCCTAAATATCATGGTTATAAATACCTGTTTGCATGAATATAAGGATGCAAACATTGACATATATTTTCGGGCATGATTTACCAAGTTTAGTAATGTTGATTTTGAGATAGTTAAAAAACTATCCAGTTTTGTTATGTTTAAAAAAAGCCTGCTTCACAACGCAACACATTTTAAATTATTCATCAGGCTGAATTGAACACAACGGCGGGCCATATATTTATTCTGCAGGCCATAGTTTGCCCATCCATGCCTTAGACCAGAGGTGGTCAAAATTTTCTCCCCGGGGGCCACGTAGACATCTGTAAGTTTTCCAGTGGGCCGCATGTGACAATAATCTAAATTAACTAAATAATGAACTTTATTTTCACATAAAAATACTTTAGTCATATAACTTCTGTAGTTACCGTAAACACAAGCTTATGCTTCTACACATGTAATATTATAAATGAGCTTGATCATTTGGTCACATGTTCAAAACTATACACTGATTAAATATTTAAGTTGTCATTTTTGTGAATAAAATCATGAAAGTTTTAAATTTGTGTGTGGGCTGTATAAATTAAAGTCACAGGCCGCATGTGGCCCATGGGTTTTAGTTTGCCTACAGCTGCCTTAGACCATTTGGCCAATGAAGCAGATATATACCCATCTCTTCACTTTGTACTTTGTAAAGAGGTTTTATTTTACAATGGGTAAAGATAATCTGGCCCTATGAAGTGCTCTAAGGGGCCTATTATTGGGATGCAAAATGGCAAATGGAAGAACTTCATTATGCTGGCTATTAGCAACCAACCAATTATTTATGTTACCATCCATAAGGGTAGTGAGAATTTAATTTTGGGAGAGGGGTTTAGACTGGTACAATTAGGATACGGGTATGCCTTACTACTAAACTCCAAGAAATAAGAAAATGCTTATTTGATATATGCCTATTTGATACATCTCAAGCTGGTCCATCACATTGCCATTATTTATTTTTGTTCAGTTGTTTGTGCTTAATTTGTGCTTGTTGGGCCTGAACACGAATATTTGTACTTTAAAATTAGGCTTTTTAGAGACCCTTTAACCTAGTGGGTCAACTTGAGTTCAGGTCACATCGAAAAACACAACAAAACAAAATTATGTTTGTGCCATTAAATTGTGCTTTGTTTGTGCTCATATTTAACTGAACATGAATATTTTTGCTCTAAAAAGACATTTCAAATAATATTTTATGTGGCAAGCCAGTTTGTGCTTTCCCAATTTAGTAAATTGTATATAACTATAATAACTACTATTATACTTCTTTGCTCTGCACTGCGTGTTATTTGACAAACAGATATAAATAACTTAATTTGGTGGCAAAATAGAGTTATATAGTTATTACAATACTGCTTCATTTGATAAGTGATATGTTAGCACTTTCTTATTTTAACTTATTTAAAGAAGATAGTATATTAATGTCAAAGCTCGGACTTTTACTCGTGGGTTGATATATGAAAATCCCACTGATGATACTAAGATGTCAGGACCTGTCTTTATCTCAAGATGTTGAGCATAAAAACCCCACACTTACACCAATAATGAGAGGGCGCACATTTTACAATCACTAATAAAGACGCAGGCTTTACGATCACCAAAATGTGTGTGCGCAACCCTTCTGTCCCTGTGTCAGACTACAATGTGATGGGATCAGTCAGGATAAGTTGAGTAAATGGCCGATGATTAATAATATTGAGTTTATTAAATTTAAATGAACTGATACACGGCTGTCTTAGCGATGAGGGTAGATCCACCTGTCATCTGGTCGCCTGAACTCAATTAACATTTTATATTTCGGCCTAAGTCCGTAACTTCTTTTAAAAGTTGTCACATAAAAATATGTACATGGCATTTATTCACTTCCGGACAACAGCCCACAATCAACTCTCTAGCCATGTCATAACCACTGTCTTAACCATTAACCATTTATCATACTTACAGTGATCATCTGCCTAGAACCAACTCTAGGAACCCAACCGCCCAGAGCTCTGCTCTAGGATACACATGCTAGGCTTACCAATATTGGGAAGGTCGGGGTTTGAATCTCGGTTCAAGTGTACTGAAACTATTTTCTCCTAAATCGTTTGTCATTCTTCCTCTACACAAATGTGGCTACATTACCTCTAAATTCTGTTTTCTTATTCATAAGCTATTAGAGTAATTAACTATGGATAGCTCAGCCAGCTAAAAATACTTGATGAAAAAAACAGATTTTCAAAGATCTTGCAAAGAGAAGTTAGCTAGTATGATAATATATTTTTATTGTTTTCCTGCATTTTAATTTTTAATGTTAAAAACTGTGGAAAATACCAAATTATACGGTTCATTTGCTTGCTAAAAATTTTCAGACTATTTTAATTAACAAACCCACAGTATGAATATTCCACATAGTTAGAATATCAAGGAAAAGCTATTCCAAATGATTCCTTGTCCTTAGGCGAAGGTACACAAATATTCAAACTAGTGCTCACACAGTCTAAAGTGTCAGCCTCACAATAAGCTGTATTACCGGTGAGGAGAAGGTTGAAATTCAAATCTTGTTCAGGTGCACAGTGGTTGGTTTTCAACATGTAAATTAAGCTGTTAATAACATTGGTGTTACCCACTTCATTGGCTGAATGGTCTAAGGCATTACTTTCATGGTATACTGGCCCATTGATTAAGGGGAGATTGGGGTTCCAATCTTGGTCGGGTCTACTAAGGGCGGGTTTCCCTAAATGGTTTCCCACTCTCCCTCCACACAAATGAAGGTATATTACCTCTAAAATGCTTCCTTCCCATCCAATTAGAGTAATTAGCATATATGCATATAACTTTTAACAGGTAGTAAGACGCCATGATTAGAACATCGGTGTTAAAAGATAACAGCATAATCTGTTGAATGTTAGCTCAGCAATAAAAAATCCATAATTTCTGTGAGTCGTACATACTCATCGTTGGCATTGGCCAAGAAACTCGTCATAATGGCTTATGACATTTATATATTTGCTAGCATATTTTTAGTAAATAATTTGGTTTGTTAAGTACACCCATATTTACAGAGTGTTCATTGACTTGTATGATGAAGAAAATTAAAAGTAATTTACGATTAAACTAAAATTTATTTTTACAAGTTTACTAAAGTCTTTGAATTTGAATAACTCAAATTATGAAGGATATTAAAGATTTGTGTCTCCGGCAAACTGCCATATTCAAGATAAAAAATAAAAAATGTATATTTATAATTCTTAGTTGGAATATTTTTCGGACTTACGATGCTGCTTAGCCACACATAATTATTAATTTATAGGACAAACCTAACAAGATCCCAGTTAATTAATTTACCACTTAACTGAATGTGAATTCACATTATTAAACATGTACACATTTATTTACTATTTTTATTTCCTACAGAAACTTAAGAAATAATGTGAAAAAACTAGAATTTAGGAAACAAATCTTACCAGTATGGGAAAGATAACCTCTTATGTTACCATGTTGGCAAGATTTAAAGTTCGATTCAGGATTCATATAAAAAATGAGAATTTAGTCTCAAAAAAACCAAAGTGGCCTCCTCTCTTATTAATTGATGAGGAATGTGTGGTAACTAAGAAGAAATGGACCAAAATCTCCTAAACAGAGGATGGAAAATATATTAACACAGCATCTCTTACTGCAGCTTAACAGCACATTCTACTGTTTTATTTAACTATCTTGATAATTACAATTTGACAATGGATTTATTTGTGTCAGATGGTAGACCTTCAGACCCCCTCCAGTGTCTCAGGGGCCAAGGGGGGCTACATACAGTGGAGGCCTGTTGCGTATATTGCCAAGGAACGAGACCTCACCAACTCAACAGATGCCAACAATTACGGTCTGTCTAATGTCACCTATCCGAGCGCCGTCCTCAACAGCTCAGCTTTGTATGCCTTCTTCTCTTCTTCTTTGGAGAATATGTTAGTCCAGGAGACTGTGGTTTCGTTTGGGCTCAAGGAGGATGGGTTCTATAAGAAGACCAACTACACTTCCTGGTAAATTATTATAACTTACACACTACTACTTAACAGGAAATTAAAATAGGACTAGGAGATAGAATTAAGCCTCATATTTATCCAATTTTTTTTCCATAGTGGTTACAGGCAGGGAAAACAAGGATAACCTCTTACAGCCAGGGAATTTTTTTTGGTGTCAGGGTACACTGGAAAATGCTGAAGAATTCAACAAAAATAAGACAAAATTAGGAAATGTAACATAATGGAGGCATTTTATTAAATTGACCCAGCCACAGGCTGGAAACGATGATGATGATGATGTTAAATATAATTATTTTCACATCTAATCACTAAAACAAAATTAAGATATTTTGTTTCTTGATGTTTAAGTTTTCATTTAATTTATTTGGTGTAGGCTATTTAAAGTGCACTCTTAACTAGAACTGATTATATCACCACTTAACTTAAGTGACTTAAATTTCACAATAACCAGCCTCCGGCCATTAATTCATCACTGTGAAAGGGAGAACCCATATTTCACAAATCATACATTTTTCGGCATGCCGGGAATTGAACCCAGGGTCCTTAGCTCAATAAGAAGACACACTACCAACTGATATAAAGTGTCAGACTTTCTCAAGGTTAACAATATGGCATTCTAACATAAGATGACTACAGGATTTGTTTTTTATACAACACTTACATGCTGCCACAAATAATACTTACACATTAAATATAGTAAAAACGACCTTTAAAAATGTGGGTACTTAGTAGTTGTTAGTATTTAAAAAATAAATATATTATCAATTCAATAAATGTAAGACTCGTCATTCACAAAGGAAAACTGGGTAAAAGGATAGATCAAAATAAATTTTAAAATGTTGTTAGTAAACTCTGGAAAAGTCAGAAAATTTTACATTATTATAGGTTCTGTAGCCATCCTTTTATAGTTCAAATCCTAGCACCGAACCCGTTTTTCTATCCTTTATGTGAAAAAGTCAATGCATATTTTTTAATTGACCTTCTCTTTACTCTGATATGCATCAAGGTTAAACATAAATTATTTTTGTAATTCAGCACAACAAACTTCCATTCTCACCAAATATAATTTTTTACTCTATTAAGATTTTTCTCCCACCATTTAAAAAAAAATCTACTTTTACAGGAAATATTTGCATGACTGGACCTACTAGTAAGTTATATTATAGTAAACTTTAATATCTAGATTTTTTTCACCATTTAGGGATGGTCTTATGACTCCTGGATAAATATTAATCTGGTAGATAAATATTTCTCTCTGGTGGATAAGTTAAAAGTGCATCTTATGACTGCAAGATAGCATCTATCTGCCAGATAAAGAGTATTTATCCATCACGTTTTTATCGGGAGGTTTAAGTACATGATAACTTTTATTTGAAAGTTAAAATGTTTGTTGTCATAGTGACGCATTGTTTTTAATGAGGTTTTCGTATATCAGAATCTGTTTTTAGGTTAAAATCTCGGTTCACGTGTTTAGTAAGCAAAGGCCCGGGCTCTAACTATATAAAGTTAAAACATTTAATCCACACTTTTATATAAACTGACAAGCTATTTGTAGAGTTATATTTATATAAGAACAAATTATCAAAATGTGAGTACAATGAATTAAATTTTGTAAACGTTGTACCCAACTATTGACCACATTTTGTAAGACACTGAAGTTAGTACTTGCAAGACATCTTGGCTTCCTCGCCCACATGACGCCATCTGTTTCCTCGCACTCGTTTATCCGCCATTATTTCACAAATGTTGAGCATTCTCACCACTTGCTAGGTTGTAGCGGTAGCATCAGGGCTTATACGCATACGTGCACCAGTAAAAACCGTACCAACCTTGCATTTTCTGGATAAAAATATATTTATCCCACATATAGCTATCCGGCAGATAAATTCAGTTGATAGTATGCGTAAAAAAATCTTTAACAGGTAGCTAACTTTAACCTCCCGATAGCAATATTTATGCAGTAATCATAAGACTGGCCCCTAGAGGATATAATTTTCAACCCTACCAAGATTTGAACAAGTTTCTCAGACTTGGTCATGATCTGAAACTCCAACAATCTTGATCATGGACAAGATCTTCATTCTTATTGTTAGTTGATATACTTTATCAATCTAAAAGGCATTTTAAAATACCTCATTTTTGTTACATATTACATATGATCCCAGAATGGTTGGAGTAAATTTTCAAGGATGATTGAAGATATTATCTTGTCAGGGTCATTAGTGATGACAAGTTTAAGAAGTTTATCTCTAAATACATAGCTCAGTGATTCATATTTACTATGTTTAACTTGAAAATAATGTGTCAGAGCGACAGGAAAAATTATTTTACTAATTTGTGAATTACTTTTCTTTGATAATGATTTGAATTATCTTCATAAATTATTTTGAAAATAACTTTCAAGATTGTGTTTTAATGTACAGACCTGCGGCTTAAAACAATTAGTTTGTACTGGAAAATATGATTTCAACTGTCAAGAAATAACTAGCGCAATAATAATATAAAAATTATGACAAGTTTTAACAATTAATTCTTCTCATTTCTGTTTAGGAAATATTTAATATAAAGACAAAAAACAAAACAACAGAAAACAACACCTTCTAGGAAATGTTTTGTATGTGTATAAATTAAAACTTTAATGGGAACTTTGAAATGCTACACCACATTTTCATAAATATGATTACAACTCTACAAACATTAGATTAATACAACTTTCTGTAGTAATGTTTTTTTAAATACCAAGATATTTTTGTTTTTTATTTGTTTGAAAAATAGAGAATTCATTTCTAAATGTGCTAATGTTAGTATATCCTTAGATTATGTGCTTAAACTTAAATGTCTCAGATATATAATACCTGTGCTATCCTCAAATTACAAGTTTTCATGTTTGCTAGAAGTTTTGCTAATATCAGCAATGATGACTGCTCACTCACACAGTACTAGTCAACATGCATTCAATTCATTACTGATAAGTGTATATACAAAGTGTTTGAGGTCTTGACAATCTTTGAGTGAGAAGAATGAGGAAGCAACCAAAGTGAAGGATCATGTCATAGCCCTGGAAAATACAACTAGCATACACAACACAATTACAAATTATCTTAATCACTACTCGCGGATAAATAACTTCATTATAAATAGGTTGTCCAAAGTGGTTGATGGGTAGGGATGCGAAAAAAGTATAATTACTTTACTAATAGTGATATTTTCCTTTCAATACTAATATTTTTTTACTTTATACTTTTTTTGCTAATACTTTTACTGATATTACTACTCACACTTTGGTATTGGATTTGTATTGGAAGAAACAACTTTTTTTGCTATCTTCACTCATCCTGGGATTAAATGTTTACTATGGTGGTATGTAGAGGAAGAACATTTGACACTATTTCTAATTTCTCACTCATTTTATGCATGACAAGCAGTGTTTGAATTAAAATGAAAATACAATTATGATGCAAAAGTTAAGATACATTTCCAGATTAAAATTTTGACACTGATACTTACAGTTATCGATTCTTTTCCTTCTATACTAGTTCGTTATCCATATTTTTCTTCCAATATTTTTAATAGGTACAGTATTGATACTTTTCTTTCGATACCACATCCCTACTGTTGAGTGTGAGTACTAATATCAGTAAAAGGCAGTACAGTCTTAGAGATAAATCAAACACTAATTGCATGCATTGACCTAATAGACAAAATTCAAATTGCTTTGGACAGTAGCCTGAGCTCATCTGGACTATTCATTGATTCGAAAAAGGCATTTGACTGTGTGATCACACAATCTTAACTTAGAAATTATCCAAATAAGGTATACTTGGAGTTGTTATAGACTGGTTTAAAAGTGATCTATCCAACAGGTATCACCCTGTTTCAATAAATGGCTCTATGAGAATGCAGGAACAAATCGGGTGTGGGGTCCTTCAGGCTCAGTTCTGGGACTTATTTTATCCCGAATATACTTAAATGATATTTCCAAGGTGAACTTTAAAAGTGATCTTAAGTTATATGTTTGCAACACGTGTATTGTATATGTTGAAACTTTTTTACAAAACATGAAGCCTGACTTTCTATTCCTAAATGATTGGCTAGGAATGAATCGATTAATGCTGAACTTAAGTAAAAGTAAGTTTGTGTTCTTCGAAAGGCCTTAAAGTAATTTTGACACCATTATTCAAATATACTTCAAAGATAATGCATTGAAACAGGCAAAGGAGGTAAAATATTTAGGTTTGCTAACAGACTCTTGGTTTGACTCGAAACTGTATATACAATTCATAATAAATAAAATATCTTCTCTGGTAGGTCTACTTTAAAAGTTGTCCTAAAAGCTTCTCCCAAATGTCTTTAGCCCATTATATTTCTCTCTAATCCACTCCCATACCAGTTACCTTCATTTTATTTGGAACTGTGCCTATCTAAATCATCTTATGCCACTCATAGTTTTACAGAATAGAGCAATTAAAAACTTATACAGACTCTCATACTGCACACATACTAATGATTATTCAGTATCACTAACATTCTGCCGATGATGAAACAAATCATATATGACTCGACAATAACTTCTTTTTAAATAAGTAATGAATCATCCTTAATTTCAATCAAATCTGATAAAATCAGATACATGGCCACGTAACTAGAAGGCATTACAACCTCTGCACCACTCATTCTAATACAATACACTTTGGACTAAACTCCATTTTTGGTAAGGACTCATAATATCTTAATAAAATCCCTCTGGGTTAAAGAAGCTAAATAAAAGAACTTAAATCTTGGATAAGGAAGGGTAGCTTCCTTTGGAGTCTCTAATATAAATTGTTATTTACTACAGTTTTTTTTAACTCTTTATCTATCATTCTACATTAATATCATTAGGAATACACACTTGGATTTTGGCCTGTACAAGTAGGTCTTACCCACATTTGTAGAGCACATTAATTTGTGTGTTGTTTTAGTTTATGTAAGTGTATAGTGTAAGTAGTACTAGTACTGCAATGGTATTATTTACTGGTGTAGCTTTTACCTATGGTCTTCTATTTATGAATTTACATCTAAGCTTTTTAGGTGTCAGCTAAGCTATCTGTGCAGAGTTGCAATCATCCAATAAGTTTATTATAATGATGACCTAATCCACATTTTAGTGGATTTTGTTACTTATGGTCACTGTATCCATCCTATTTTAACTACACCATTTGTTTAATGTATATTATCGATAATGGTTTTGTTTCAGGAAGATGCACTGTTGTATAGTTCTTTCACTATGTGTGTTTTTTTTAAAAACTTTTTAAGCTAAACATACATACATACATACATACATACATACATACATACATACATATGTATATTCCATTCACGGTAGGAATTGACTTCTGAAAGGCCTTTTTCCCTACCATAAATCTACTATATAGTAGGATATTGGTAGGAAAAAAGACCTTTCAGAGAGTAATTCCTACCGTGAATGGAATATACACACCTAGTCATGCCATTCCCTTATGAGGTAGGCAAGAAACTGAATATAGCTAAAAAAACTCAGAACTTATCCATCTTCAGTAACTTTCTCCACACTTCCCTATCCTTGTGTATATGTATATATGATTATTTTATTATTTTTGTTTTGGGTATCTTTGAAGTTGTATCATCTTTTCCAAGGTGTTTAGCTACTTATCTTATGTGGTTAGTGAATTTTTTATGACTTTATTTGTAAGTTATTCTCCTTTCTATGTAATTTTTTTATATTTTGATTTAAATCACTATACTGGGTCCATCCTTCTACATGAAAGATAATCCATAATATAATCTTCTTATTACATAACTTATTTGTTACACCCTAATCTCTGAGTCTGCACTGCTTTTCCTCCCCCTCCCCCATCATTCTTACTATATGTAAATATATTGTAATTCTTTCTTTTTAGGTTACTGATCCTTTATTGTAATTTTAATGTAATGAGTTAATCACTCATTTTAAAGGCGAATTAAACAAGCAAACAAACTGAATTAAGTAAGAAAATATGGCCCATGTGTACAGGGTATAATGTTGCAAGGTTACATATTATGTTCAACTTTGTCTTCAAGCCTTGTCCAGGCTATTAGTGATTTACAATTATAATGAACTATGAGCCACTTGTGCCTTGTCACTTAAAGCTCCAGTTCAAGTCACCAACCAAGATTTAAACACCTATCCTTAGAATTTATAAAAACCCACACCCATTATTACATGGTTTAAGGAGCCAGGCTTGTGATGGACTGGAGATGAGGTAATGAATCAAATCATGACAGGATTCAGTTTGGAAGAATCTGTAATATTATGATTCTCTTGATTCATGATACAAATGTGACACACCCATAAACTTTTTTTTAGGGGTAGGGGTGTGGATAAAATGTACCAACACTATTATTACATTTTATAAATTGTGAATTTTAAAAACATTTTTAATTTGTATAATGCTTTTGAATATTAAGTCATAATTTTGGTCTTCAAATTTATACTTTACACATTCGACACATCTTTTAGTGTGATCTGGGGAGAGGGCGCATGCTTTTGCTGCCTTCTGATGGGTGCTCCACTGCATGCTACATTTGTAAAAAACAAACTTTAAAACTTTATTTGTGTAAGGTTATTTTTGTGCACGTAGATGCATTTGTGAATGTGATATATTTTTTCAGGACATTCTTGGTTGGATATGGTCATCCACCAGATGAAAAGTTCTCCCTCCTGGTGATTTTAGTGATTAGCATTGGACTAGGTCTACCAGCACTTCTCATCCTGGTCAGTGGGATTGTCATGGCCGTTCGTCGCGTTTCTCACAAAAATGATGATTTGTTTCTAAGTAGGTAACTTGTCCACCACTATGAAGATAACATATTTTTCAGTTTGTGTCTTTTTCAAAGTTTTGTGAATGATGGTTTATTGTTCCTTTTTGCTTTTGAGCACCAGATTGTTAAAAAGTATCTAGAAGTGTTGTAGATTTGACACTCTAAACAGATTGGGACCATGATAATTTCAAAGAATTGTATTGTAAGTCCACAGGATTAAAATTATTTTGCTGGCTCCTTGTCATTCACAATTATTTATCAATACTTATTCTCACTGCTTAGAAAAAAATACACTGCTAAAATGTCCATATTTAAGTCTTTGTTCAAGGTTTCAGTTGCCAATTTTGTTTGGATTGGGGCATTTGATTTAATAAATTTAAAAGAGGAAATGATAAATCATCAAATATTTCTAACTAGGGTTTCTATTAGAATGTTGAGGCCCTTAAACGATTATTTGTTTATTGTTCTTCTTAAGATTATTGTGCCTAAAGAACGTGTTTAAGGATAACAAAAGCTTCAGTTTGTGAAATCTGTCTGTGCACTACAAACACTCTTTTGGGAAAATGTAGGAAAGTAATGAGTTAATTTATTACTGGCATCAAGGTTGAGCTCTGGATTATTTATGAATATATATTATTTGTTGCATAAAGTTTCTAAATATTTATTAGATAATATTATGATTTTGAACATTAATTTCACATATCAACTAAATTATATTTCCTACTCATGATGGAAATAAAAGTCAAAATCAATGTAAAAGATTCCAGATCTTCTTTAGTTATTTCATGTGTGCTTTTGATGTAGCACATATATTAATTATTATTAAGTAATAAGTTTGTAACAAACGAAAAGTGACCCCAAATGGTAATATTCAATTAAGTATTGAAAACAGGATAAAAGGACAAGGCCTACACACTTACCACAAAATTGTAGGCCTCGAAGTTTATGGTCTGTGTTTTACTCTCTTCTTCTTCTGAAGAGGACTAATGTACCCCGAAAATTTCATAATTATATGTTTTGTTTTTAATTGTGAACTTTGAGGCCTACAACTTTCTAGTAAGTGTGTAAACCTTAAATTGTATAAATGAGCTGCATCATAAGACAAGATTTTGAAATCAATTTTCTCTTATAAAATAGATATAGCATATGATGTATAGTAAGTCTTATACAACAAAGTCTAATTTACAACTTATTCCTCAATGTCCTTAATATCCTAAAGTTATTTTTCCTTTTCTTGTACACTTTATATCCTTATGATATTATGTCAGCTAGTGAGAAAATAAAATATGTCATCTAATATATTTCATTGAAAGAAAGCAATTTCTTCAAATTTGTTAATAATACACATCACCTTAACTCTTTAGTTTATAAAATATTGATTACCTTATAAATGGTTACAGTCCAACCTCTCAATCTAGGTTTAGTTAAATTGCCATATGCACAAATATATATTTTTATATAAACTGTAAAGCTGAGATATTTATAGCTTAATTTAACAATTTACAAATGGAATAAAGAAATTGCTTGAATTTAATGTTACGCTACTTAAAGTAGTGTTAGATTTGTAACTGCACAACATATTTTATATCAAATATCAATACTATGGAGTTAACCTTACATTTATTTTAAAACATAATTTGTGTATTAAATGCTCACATGTTCATAACTTAAAAACTAGCTTAATATACAATACCACCCATTAAACATAAAACCCTAGTGCACAGACAGACTGGGGACTGCTAAAGTCTGATTTCGGTAGGAAGAACAGTAGAAAATTTCTAAAAAAGTTACTAGATTTCGAAATGTATCCCTATATCAAAACATTTGATTTGAAAGACCATATGTTTAGCAGCTGTCACTTTTGACAAGCAAAGTTTTGAAAACAAGAAAAATTATAATAATAAAAATAAATGAAAATTTTAGTTTTTTTTATTAAAACTATTTTTTTTTTTAAAATGCATTTTTTTACATATGATTTGAAAGACCATATGCTTAGCATATAATAATTTAATGTCCAAGTTGAAGATTCTTAACTAAAGCTATTCTATTTAAAATGTTTTAATACAAAGTTAAACCACTAAAATAAGTTATGTTACATATATGTATTACATTATAAGTCCATATAATTAATAATATAAAAACAAATTATAAAGTAATCCATAAGAAGGTAGTATTAAAAGTGTTATTATAATTTTATTGATGAAATATATATAATAAATCAATCAAATAAAACATATTTCTATAATGTCAAATGTTAGTAACTTCTTATCAATGTTGGTGAATTCTACTGTTCCTATAAAAATTGGACTTTAGTTGCAGTTCTCAGTGATAACAGCACTTCCAAGTGAAACAATTCACTTTCAAATTGTTTGTTGTGAATTGGTTGTAGTCTGAACACAACTGATCGTGTATTAGTAATCATACCTCCCCCCCC
>CABFOW010000844.1:179438-190911 GCA_902141385.1 Timema californicum | reverse complement strand
TCTGACAAGACATCTTGTGAATGTGAGGAATGCCAGGCCTCCACCGTGGTTCGGATTCCACGTTAAACTGTAGGTCCTCCATTTCATCTCACAATCACCCTACCATTACACATTAGCGTAAGTGCGTATAACCCGAACGGGTAGTAAGACGCGGTGCTAATAATAATATTAAATATATTTATCTTGTGAAGTCGTCTGTTGAGTTCTTTTTACTAATTTTCGTTGTCGACCATAGCTACTTAATTCATAAATATCTGATGATAAGTGTAAAGCGAGTCTCACTCGCGTTGAAAATAAAAGTGAGATATTTATTTGAAAAGAGTGATTTTAAACAGAGGATATACATTTGGACATAGCTGATCCCACTCAAATAGAGGAAGCCTGCGCAGGAGATCTTGGGAAAAGATGATTTATTTACCTTTAAACTAGCGTGAGTTTAAATTTTGACAAATAGAAGTAAAGATTTTAACTGTCTCGTTAACATTTTTTATATTCATTTTTAAATATTTCCAACTTTTACAGGAAATTTGTTATATTTATCCTTATCGCATGGCTAAGCCTTTTACCTTTACTATGATATATTAATATTCTCCTTGGACCTTGGTAAAAGAATGGTTTTTAAATTTTGTTTTAAAAGAAGATACTTAGAAAATTGTTTTAATAAAATTAGGGTCGTCTTCTTGGATTCTGAAAACTTTCAGGACAAGATGTGTTTTCGTCCTTGCCAAATATATTAAGAATTATATACAACTTTGGCTTATGATAAAAAACAACTTAACTTATACTAACCTTATACCATTCTGTATTTAACTCACAAACTCACTTTAACTCAGCCCAAGTAAAGTGTTAGGCGAATGCTGAGATAAGGACACTGACGTCAGGTTGTCAGGGCAACCACCCTGTGACGCATGCAGAGCTTGGGACGTTGGGACAGCCTGCCACTAAGCACATGTTAACATAAGTGCACTTTATGTCACGTGTTGATGCGATTATGATTTTACTAATTTCCTCAATAAATAGGGAGAATAATGTAACGAATTTTTTAAAACTTATTTGTTTGGTTTTTCATCATTTAATGAAACAAGATGAAAAATTGTTATAGATTTATATATATATATTTCCATAACCCACCATCAGAAACTATTATAACTTTTAGAAGGAACATCTAATAAACTGATTATATATTTTAATATTCCCCAGACAATCCATATTTTACTTGAATTTAACTCACCTAATAGATATTATACATTATTTTACACTGGTCAAACGATATTTATCTTTTGACCCATATGGCATTTACAAAATTATGAATTGCCACTTTTAATTTGATTCTCCTATATTATATAAATGGCATATATACCAAAGACATACGTATATATATATAATTTTTATTATTATTTTCTCACCTCTAATCTTAGACATGTATTTATCCGGACGGCCATAAGTGGGATTTGGATATGGAAACTTTGACATAATATTAACGACCCGTATAAAGATGTAACTATGGCGTATTTTTTAAATACAGTAGTTACACTTAGATTAATTTCCTTAAGTTAATCATTTTATTTAGACTGTTCAGTGTTGTATTCTATGAATTTTCTCCAATTCTTCTAGGGATGTTGATCGTAGCATTTTTGTAGGTAGCGTCATTACTAAACAATTTTAGCACCGTCCAGAAAGCATTCCCGAGCGCAACTATTGGTTTAGAATTTTAAAGGGCATCGTGCCATCGCAAGAGTTAGCTGAGGAAAAGATTTTAATTTCTCCTCAGTTTAATCCCCAGGAGTGGCGCCCACCAAATTTAGTTCAAACCCCACACACATCAATTTTACTATATACTATTTTCTATTCTATATAGGTAGTTCTAATAGTAATAGTCCTTTATCGGTTTTGAAATATATTTTATTATAGACTGATATTAACTTTTTTGACATTTTGTTATTTATTGGCCAAATTTTCATCTCCACAACATTAGTAATCCATATTGCAAAGGGGTGACCTGGCGGTCTAGGGGTAAGGTGTCAGACTTCTGTGCTGGCGGCCGGGGTTCAATCCTCGGTTCCGGCACAGATTTATCTTATTACCAAACCCTTCCTTCACCTCTGACAAGACATTTTGTGAACGTGGGGAATGCCAGGCCTCCACCGTGGTTCGNGGGGTTCAATCCTCGGTCCCGGCACAGATTTATCTGATTACCAAACCCTTCCTTCACCTCTGACAAGACATTTTGTGAACGTGGGGAATGCCAGGCCTCCACCGTGGTTCGGATTCCACGTTAAACTGTAGGTCCTCCATTTCATCTCACAATCACCCCACCATTACACATTAGCGTAAGTGCGTATAACCCAAACGGGTAGTAAGACGCGGTGATAATAATAATAACATATTGCAAAGGAGCGCTTCAACAGATGATTTTTATGTTCTTATTTAATTTAATTAAAACCTGCTTCGGTGACCACATGGTCTAAGGTGTCACACTCCCAATATACAAGACTGCCAATGACAGGAAGATCGGGGTTCGAATCCCAATATGGTGTATTGAGAGGAGTTTTCCCTAAACGTTTTTACACTCACCCTTCACGAAATTAAGGGTACACTACCTCTAAATTCAACCTTCCGCATTCCCAACTCATTAGTGTAATTAGGACAGATGCGTATAACCTGAACAAGTAGTAAATCGCGGTACTAAGAAATTAACTAAAAATTCATTTGAAATTTATTTTAGAAATCAATAGCAAACTTAAGTGTAATATTATATTATTTATAGAGTAATGCTTAAATATATCATCCCAGTCCATGTTTCAATATTATCAGGATTATTTTTTTTAAGAAATGCGATTTTCGGTATTTTATTTTAATTGTATAATATGAGTGAGTATATCACTCGTGGATGAAAGAAACTATTCCAAACAATTATTCGTAGCTATTTTTCTTAAAATCATGATAAATAAAATTACATAATATATGCCAAAGAAACATTGCAATTAGCATTGACACTGACACTGACATCACTAGTTAGATTGTAGGCTTATAATCTCCTTTGGTAAAATCAATTTGATTGCAATACAAATAAAAGTGGGTGACCTTCATAGACATCCCATTATCTTTACGACAAATAATTAAGGGTGGAATAAGGGAGTGCGAGTAAAGTTCCCTACTTTTGTTTGTTTTAAAAAAACTGTAAAAGTTGGGGGAAATTTAAATCAAATGGTTAGTTAAATTTCCTACTCATATTAATCTCAACAGTTTTTTTAAATATCTGTGTTGGATATCATGTAATTTGAACAAGAAATGTTCTCATCCTTCAAAAATATTCCGTTAGAACTCTGCGGGGTTCATGATAAAAAGTTTAAAAACTTAATATTTCTATGTGTAGAAAATTAAACTAAGCCCATCCACTGTATAAATATTTAATTTATTATAAAACCTGTAAAAATACTTTACTTAGCTCAAGTGCCCCTACAACACGAAAATGTTCACAAAAATGCCATTTAAATAAAAATTAATCATTAATTGCCTAACATAAGATTTCAAGAACACACTTATATGATAGAGTTGTATGTATTATGTATAAAAAACACTTGGCTCTAATTTACTCTTCTCGTTTCACGCCTTCCGTAACCACTTTATCTAATAACAGAACGGAAATATTATGAGAAAAACAATATTTAATAAAGAATCCTACCTTCTAGAATTTCCACTCTAACAAATATTTTAAAATACCTCCTCTAGTTCGTGCAAGCGCCGCTCGTTTTACGGGCAGAGCTAGGAGAGCTCTTATAAAAGGAAGCGCTAATGTTACTCTGTGTACCAAGAAGCCACATTTCAGACAGAGCGTAGGTTGGCGAAAGAGAGGTGAGTGGAGGGGAGCATCGGAAGTAAATAAAAACCAACCAACCGGAAGTGGATGGTTTCTCCCTCGGGAGTTTAGAGTTGAGATTTCAAGTAAGAGCAGTCATCATTACAAACATTTGGGATTTCCGACAATCTCCACCTTATTTTTTTCCCATCTGGCTCCGCAAAGATACAGTCCAATTTTATTGAAAAAGAGCCTTATCTGACATCTAGAAAAGTTACTGTATATTATTTTACGTATTCATACATCAAGTCGTGTTAACTGCAGTTGTCACTATTGATTGATATCATCAACAACTATAAATTACCCAAATAATATAGTAACATGTCATCAATGTTGATATGTTCAGATTTTCTAAAATATCCCTCTCGTTAAAATCGGAATGAACTAGAGCAGTGGTCCCAACCTTAAGGTGACCGCGGACCACTCAGTCAAAAATTGAATAAAGCGCAGACCACTCTTCTCCCCAACCCCCACCTGCAGTTAACATCCTTCCTCTAGCCTAGGAACTTCAGGCAACTAAGTTAAATTATTACAAAAAATCATAATTTTTTACAATACTTTTTTGATAAGAAAATATGTTTGAAAAATATGTTAGAATGTTAGATAAAATAAAAAGTAAAATTAACTCACTGTATTTATTAAGATTTTCAGTGTGATTTTTGAGCTTGAATTTGTCTCACCAATTTAGAAATTCTTGGGGTTATAACTCCGGCTCAAAGCTAATCTCAATGTCATTGCTTGCATCCAGCCGATTTATTTGCTTGTTTTTGATTAAAAGTTAAGTAGAGAATCCCTGTTCACATAAAGAGGTTGTCGAAAACACCATTAGATACAGTGAGGCGGCTCACCGAATATTTGGGTAAGCTATCGCCTTCTTACACAACTCTTCCATGTGTACACCAGATTCAAACGAGTCCCTGAAGTTACTATCCTTTTGAAGTTCGATCACCTCTTCTTGGATTTCATCAGGCTGGTCCCTGGGTTTGACACTGAAAGAATTTCAAATTAGTTTCTTAATGAATTCACTTTCATTTTTGTAATTATCTGAAAATGGTGTGTGAATTTGTGTTTGAGTATTTGTAAGCGACACAACACGTTATGTTGGTTGGACCTCATCTGTGTCGGTAGCGTAGTTATTATCGTAAGCAAGAGCTTTCAACGTCGCAAATTCTGAATAGTTTTCTCTTAAACTTTTTCAGGCCACAGATCAATTTTGCACACAAATGTGCGAAGTTTGTCTCCAAACAAGAAAATGTTGGCGGCACCTTCCAAATTTTCATTTCCACAACCCTGTAGCTGCAAATTTAGGTGATTAAAATGGGAGAAAATATACACGAGAAAGGCCAGCTGTATCTCAAATTTTTGTTCACAAAATTTCTCCAACAAATGTCGCATTTTCATCTCAATAAAAAACACTTTTATCTATTCTCTTAGCTCATACAAGCGTCTAACATATTTCTTTTGGAGAGACAACGAACCTATGAAAAAGTAGGGTCTCGTGCTTGCCGTCCAAGACTGCGCATAATATTATTTTTAATACGAGTGTTCAATGCACTACTTTAACAGCATTCACCATCTTTATGGCCAGGTCTTCTGGCAAAGTTTTTGACGCTAATGCTTGGCGATTAATGATGCAGTGCATCGTCAACGTGGAGGAGTTTTTCTCTTTCACCAACGTTGCTAAGCCCTAACGAGATCCTATCATTGCGGGAGCTCCATCTATACTAAAACCAGCGAGGCTCTTCCACTTAATATCATGCTTCTCAAAATAATAGCAGATTATTTTCATGATATTTACCTTTCGATGTCGTCTCCAACTCTCAGGATAGTAACAATTATTCCTTAGTTGTGTTATCGTTGTCTAAAAAACTATCAAACACAAGCAACTGACAGCATTGAGCAACGTCGGTACTTTCGTCACATTGCAGACTGAAAAAGGGAGAGTTTTTAATTCCGCAAACTAGCTGTTATTCGATATCATTTGACATTGTAATGATCCATGCCTTGATAGTGTTGTTCGACAACAGAATTTCTTGAATTTTCTTTTTAGCCTCCTCACCTAAAACTTTTTCGACAGCTTTAACCAAACATGGCTTCACTAGGATTTCCACCGTTGTATGGTTTTTTTCACCCTAGCGATTATCTGAGAAACCTCAAAATAAGCAGCAAAGGCTTTTCCAGACGATTCGAATCTTGTACCAGTTTTTCTTAGTTTTATTTTCTTCAAGTTTTATAATTTTCCTACCAAGTATTCAGTAGGCCGACCGCTCAAATTAGGATGGACTGTCTTTAAATGGCATTTCAGTTTTACAGGTATAAACGCTTAAATGCTGAGTACCATAGCACAAATCACATACTGGGGTCTCACCTACTTATTTACTTAAATTGCAGTGAACCCGAACTTGATATAAACGGTAGCATCTTTCCTCTTCCGAGCCATTTTCCACAAAACAATACAGAACACACACAAATAATGAACTGTTAATTGACAATATCACGAAATTAGACTTACACAAGAACATAAATCGAAATCAACAACACCGAAAGACTAACGACTGGCTACTGAGTACAGACCGGTGTAAGCGGAAGAAGTACACAAGTACGTCACGGCACACGTCGATAAGACCGTCTAACTTTGAAACAATACCACCATAGCATTTTAATCTGAGTTTGTTTTACGTCTAGCTATGTGTGTTTGAAAGTGGATATTATGTCGGTGTCAGGCAATCTAGACCCCAAACAAACGTCACAAGCTAACCGATTAAAATAGAGGATCCCAATATGGGGTCAGTGAAGAGCTCTGTAGATATTCTCAAACCAAATGTATATTTTTAATACTTCTGATTTTTTACTTTTTTTTCCACTTACTATAAAAAATTGTAATTTGCTAAATAAATTAGTTATTTTTTACTACTATCCAATTCAAATCAAACATGTTTTTTTCGCTACTATATGATAAACCAGTATGAAAGCAACTTGTCTTATGCCTATCACACTATAAATTAATGACGACTATGCAGCGGCGTCTAAAAAGAATGGTCGTGTTACGAGGACGTCAGGAGTTTGAGATAAGAAGTCAGAGTTGGCAATAAGAGATGGAGAAAAGATACTTCTTTCCGGCCACACCAGCTTCCACCATTGATATCTATAATATAACTGGATGGACATCTGTGGCAGAAATTTTCGAGCTGTCGTTTGCATACCATTATGTAAGAGATACATAAACTTTCAGGTATCTTTTTCTCTCTTACACCAATAAGGCAATGTGGCATTTTGACAGCGTTCATTAATTTGATTGAATATCTGAGATGCATCAATGTGTGAGTGGTTAAATTAAATAAATATGCTAGTAAAAGCTTTGAAGAGCATACCAAATTTCCAAACTCAATAGTTTTTTCTTTAAATAAGTTGATGTAGCTTAATATATACTATGATTTTTGAAGGAAGCTCGCTTGTAACACTTTATCTCATACCAGAATCCTACCCTATAGTTGTGTTTAGTTAAGATAAAATACCTTCCATAAGGAAATTTCTAATTCCGTTCTAAATGGCCGTTCATCCTACCAAAATATTATATATATATATATATATATATAATAGTATTCTGGTACGAAATAAAGCCTTACAGATTGGAATTATTACTAAAATCAGGGTTTAGTAGATACTATACTTCCTACAAGCCCATAACCTAAATTATGATTTGAACGTAAGACTTCTACACAAAGTTTGTCATTCAAATAAATATAATCAAGTTTATACCTTGTTAATTATATTTATCGAACTTTCAATATTATATGGTTTCTGAAACCAATATACAAACTAATAACCAACTTTATATAAAAGTGTAGTCGTGACCGACTTTTAACAACATTGATGACAACTACATATTTAAATATGTAAGGTTTTATTCGTATTTGTACAGTATTACTTGTAAAACTGAATTGTATATCCTTTAATGCAAATGTTTTTTCAGGAAAGTGTGGGATAATACTTCACTATTTTCAACCAATAACACTCCTATTCATCAGATACATGTTTTCGTATAAGAACATTGAAAGAAACCTTTAAATATGTCCCCCTCTTAGTCTAGCAGACGATAAATTTGAGCGTCACGCTTTTTTCCTTGGAATGTGTATGTGTATGTCTAGTAGGTTAGATTATATAGATCAATGGCAAGCACAGGCATGCGCAGCTATTTTGACCTTCGAAGCCAACGCGCAATACAGGCATGCGCAGCTAGCTCGACCTTCGAAACTGGTTTCTTGCCACATCTCAGTAGTGGGGGAACGCGCGGCTCAGTCGCTCTCCATTAATTGAGCAGATGTTTACGCCGTTCAGAGCACGCGTGGGTGGGCACCTTGACTCGCGGACCACAAGTTTGGAATCATTACACTAGAGAAATACATATAAGTATAAATAAATTAAAATAAAATTCAAATCTACATTTACTCAGTACAATTAGCATAATTTGTTTTAAAAAAGAGGATGAAATACCCGCATGAGTTAGCACATAGACTAAACGTCATGCTCATCTATACTGCTTTACCAGTTACAGGAAGGTAGCTCAAATTTTGGTTAAATGTAGGGTAATTTTTTTATGAATAGTTTTGTATTCACCCTTGACGTATATACTGCTCCATTTCTTTTAGCTATGCCTTCCTCACCCACATTATATTAAAACCTCATGGATTAAGCCCACAAGCGAGTTATACCGACCGAACGAACAGCCGCCAATTGATATAGAATATAATGCCAGTTTTTTGCTGATAGAGAGTGTCATTGTGATGAGCACAAAAAACCTTCTGGCCATTAATCTAAGTTTTCTAGCCCATAACCGATACTTTTACATTTAAGTAGCTTCTCATTTGTCCTACGAGGCTAAGTTGACCCCTTTCCAGACCCATAGCTTTACAGAAAAATCTGGAAGCGCTGGGGATCGAACCCAGGAGCTCTCAGGAATTCTGACCACTAAATAACTGAGTTGGTCCATCCTCAATCTATTAATGTATTTAAATGTGGATAATTGAGATGAATAATTATATAAGGTGGAAAATAAAAATAAAACGTACGAATACTGAATAGCAACAAAATGTTCTTTAAATTCCCTACGTGCCCTTTCTTTGTAAGAGTGAATTATGTCGACCTCGGTGGTATTAGGGTAAAGTGCTCACTATCTACGTATATGTGTTATAGATGAATAAGGTTGAATTTAGAGGAAATATATCCACATTTTCCCGGAGATAAAGAGTGCTAAACCATTTAAGGAAAATCGCCCTCATTACACACTACAGGGATTAGAGCCCCGATACCACAAATTATTGGTAGTCCAGTAGATTGTGAGACCATGAAAACATTTTTCTTAGAATCTTGACTAGTATTCCTGGCTTATGAGACACCCTTTTTATCCTGATTTGTATCCACGTGCCCACCAATGTGTGTTAGGTTATTAAATTCATTGGTGTTAAACGCACCAATAAAAAAATGTAAACACCTTTGTTTAGCTTAGAGCCATTAAAGGATTCCCTGTTAACTCATAATTTTACCAACACAACTCGAGATTGGTAAAATAAATGGCTAATAGATGAGAAAAGGGTTGGAGGTTAAACTAATCATGTGTATATTTTTTTATTGTAGTTTTAAGACGCTTAAGCCAAGGGATGCTATTAATATTTTTTTTTTCTGGGCCCTTACCATTGATTAAGGAGCTATAGAAGTTGAAAACCAATCTTGGGGAGCTTACAAAAATATTTAACATTTTAATACGTTCTTATTTTATTTATTTATTAGATACCGAGATATAAGTGTATTAATTTGATTTTTTAAGCCATGGGCTGATTTAAAGTGGGGTTTAAAAACTATAACTTCACAGTTAACGTCTGTTGAAACATATTATTTTTTAAGGCACTAATTACCTTTATATGTATTAAGAGTAACTTTGTTTAGCACAACGTTTTGCTACCCGTTCCGTTTACACACTTATATAATAATTACACCAATGGTTTTATGGATGAGGAAGGTTATATTTAAAGGATGTGTACCCAAATTTGCGGGGGGAGAGAAAAACATATTTAGGAAAAACTCTGTACATCCGACCTAGATTCGAGCCTCGATCCCCCTATCATTGGCAGTTTAATCTATTGCGATATTGACGCCTTATAGCATGCGGGCACCGAAGCGGGTCATAGTAAAATCCCTGTAGGGAAAAAATATAAATAAGATACCGGCTACAGACTATAGTAGTTGTATACATTACATTGAACGGGTAGTATAAAATATCCTAAAGATGTTAAAAAATATGTCTAAATATGAGACAAAGTCTATTTTAAATACTCCTCAAGAGTGTAACATATACGGAAGTTAAAAGATTACACACGTTAAAAACTAAAGGCACCGAAGGCCTGAGTGATTTTCTTGTCAAGTTTAATACAAGCCAGTTGAACACCTTTTCTCTATCGGTAACGTGTCTGCATACTGAGCTAAAGGTCTCAGGTCTGATTCCCGAAAAGGTATAAAAAAAATCATTAGGGAAATGTGGGTCTACCCTGCCACATTATAAACTAACGGCCGAGGGCTGATTGCTGTGTCCGCTCAAGATTTGAGTTTGTTTGTAAGTCGTGTGCTGATATAATCAGTTGATAAAGAAAATGCTCGCTAAACATCACGAATATATATAAATTTAAACAAGGAATTGATTCAAACCATTTTTAAAACTGTATTTTTTTACACAATTATTTTGAAACTCATGACCGAGCCATGTTGTGTAATTTTTCTTTTTTAAACACAACAAGCTCAAACAAAAATAAGCTTATTTCAAGAATCAGATAATACTTCTAAATAAAAAAAGTAAAAACAAACACCTTTAACACTTTTCAAGTAAAGTTGATTTAATTCTTCTTTTTTTAAACAAAGAAAATTTTACAAACGTTAAGCCTAGGTTACATTAGTATAGGTATAGTTAGTATTAAAGTAAACTAGTATACAAATCACTCTACTCTATTACTTTTGGTAGAGTAAAGGTTCACACGAAGCCAGTAATTTGGCAGAGAAGAGTTCAGCTTAAAGTTGGTTACAATGAACATTGCACGGTGCCATCATCGTGCTATTGTCAATAGGTGATTAAAAATAATTGCAAATGTCTTGTTAAATGAAGTTTAAAAGGTTTTAGAGGAAGAAACTGCTAGGTAAAAAAAATGGGTTAGAGACTGGATTAGAAGACGAGATACACTAGGGGGGACGCCAAAATTTTCTTTTGACATAATATTTGTACGATTTTTTAACAAGCTGCTTCTCTCATTCGTTTATTTTTATAGTTAACACTACTAATGTTCCATATGCATCCGTAATCTTTATATCGCTCCACTAATTTTATAATTTCAGCTTCCATCCACTTAATTTTCGTACGTAGTAAAATAAAATATTAATCAACTATGCAATAATTTGACAAGGGTTGCGGCCTCGAAGAGCACTGGTACAAAACAGTGCAGGTACATAACAGCGTAACCTCGTGGTCCCAAAATAGAGCAGGTACAAAACAGCGCAAGTGTACAGTTGTACATATCACGCAAGTGTTTCGTGACCGTATAGTACCCTCTTTCTTCTCCAGAACAGCACAAG
>CABFOW010000844.1:58104-179324 GCA_902141385.1 Timema californicum | reverse complement strand
TCTGTGTTCAACTGGGTAGCAATTGTACAGATTGCGCAAGCAGCCTTAATAGCCTTCAAGTTACTGGCATTGAGCTTTTAGGGTAGGTATGTTAGGTTAGGTTGTGTTAGGTTAGCTAAGGTTATAGAACAATCAGGTTCCAAAGGGTAAAATTGGACAGATGTTAATTCCAGTAGCCAACGCATTTCTGCCGCCAAACAAAAGAAAGGAAACAAGACACTCGACTTTTTACGGCAATTAAGAATTACGCTCCTATGTACCTACATTCTTTTGTACCCCAATCTTTTGCGCTTTTATGTACCCACGCTCTTCGGTAGCATATTCTTGACCAAATCCTCCGTATTTCTAAGCAAAACTTGTAGAAACACGCCCGACTACTTTACTGCAAAACCTGTTTCTACCAGTAGAGTGCTGGTAGAGTAGAGTAAGGATTGTGGTGGGGGTAAGGGCGAGTAGTCTATATTCCACATGTGCTATCCACTCTACTTTGCCCGCTACTATCTTTAGTACTCTATTTTCCCTATACCAATAGGTCTACATTATGCTAGTAACGGAATATTAAGCACTCTACCTTCGTACTCCGGTACTAAATCTACCAACGTAAACCACGCTTTAAGGTTAAAAACAGCGCTGAGAGAACTTGGTGATGAGCGCATTAACAATAGTCGACATTCATTTGTCAAGTGTCAGTGCCGGAATCTTGTCGTAATCCTTTCTCACCCACCGCTTCACCCTCCCGCTGGAGACAACTACCAAACCCCTGCAGCACCACACAGCGGACAAATTATTGACTTCCTGTAACTTGTACCAAGGTGTAAAGATACTTCCACTTAGGAACTGCCAGTGCTGCGCTCCTAAAATTTTAGTCAGAGGAGTACCCTTTTTGGGAGCCATGACCTAGCTTGGGGTGTGCGAAATGAACTTTTGTAAATGCGAAAAGAAGTCGAAGTGAATCTTAGGGACACGAGAAACAAAGGCAAAGTCGAAAGTAATATATTTGTTGTAACATAATCCTACTTTTTTTTTTAATTTAATTTATTTGAAGAATTTAACTTTAACTTTATGAACCGATTGATAATATCAAGACACGAGAATGTCTATGAGCGAGAGCGAAAGAGCCTACGGATTTTGCCGGGAAAGGTATTTTCACATATCTGCCAGGTTTAATTTACATGCCACGACCGACATGGGAACGACGGCTTTACTTCCCCTTCGAAGGAAGTTGTGCTACGATATTTGTATTGCTCAAGAAAATGTCGTTGACTCCGGCTGGTTTTCAACCCACTACCATAATTCTAGTCCTGAGGCGAGCACTACCTCAAGACCAACAAGGTCGACTAATTTCTAAATTATCCATTTTAATGTATCTAGGTAAAGAGAAAGGTTTACAGAAACAAAAAAACCATTAAATTATTTTATGCTAAAATATCTTAATTTATTAATGGTTACGTTAATGAGACAACCTTCGTGGTCTAATGGTCGTAGTTCTTGGCTTCAGATCCAGAGGTCCAAGATTCGATACCAGGCGATTACAGATTTATCTGTTCAGCAGTGTGTTTGTAACGGGATGACTCAGAATCGCGACCTGGACAAATGAGTAGCTACTTGAATAAATAAGTATCGGCTCCGTTCTAGACAGTTGAGATTAACAGCCGGAGGAGTTGGTTGTGTTAACTACATGACACCCTCTATCTGCAGAAGTTGATACTATCGTCACCAATATAGAGCAGCCACTTGGTCAGTATGTTTCGATTGTGGGCTGACGCCATGAAGTTTTACGTTATTGATGTTATATAATCAGTAGGTTTTGCTAAACTAATGTTCATTATCTCTTATAAAATTATTATAAGTAGAAATAAGTTGTATTTGATTAAATATTTCAATCTGTTAATAATATATAATAGTTTTATTTTTCCTTAGAAGTGTTTCGAAGAGACGAAGGTTATTGTGGATGTCTGAGTAGAAGATAAGGTGGCAAACTTTGACTTTGAGATTGCAAAGCCTCACTTCACACACCCTTAAACCCCTACCCCTTAAAGGTCTTCCTAAAACTAGGAAACCAATACCTGCACAAACTTTCAAATATTAATAAAACCTTAGTAGTAAAGTGATCAAAGCATTAATGGATGGGATAAAATACGTATAAAATTCTACAGCATAAAGTCAAAATCTGAGTAAATTTGTTTATTGGGTTTGATAAAAAAAAAGGTTTTTTTTAAATACAATTCATTGGTATGTAATGTTTTTGCCGTTTTTATAAGAAAACATTTTTGGTCCAAATAAATAACATATTTTTCTAGTAGGAACATTCAGGATACCCCGACAAATATTTAGGAACTATTTATATCAACGTGTGAATAAAATTAAACTAAACGTTGCTACTGGAAGAATATTTTATTTATTCTGGTCAAAAGAAAAGTTTTGCTGTAAAAACTGCTAAACCACTGATATTTTCTCATGTTATCTACCCACCTAAAGCTCAACTATGGCAACTAATACTTCTACTTTTCCTCGACACCTCAGAGAGAAAGTATTGTGACTGTAAAAAAAAATAACAACTCGAGATTTTGATAAAATGTCGACGTTTCGATACCTTGAAAAAAAAAGTTGTTTTGGCAATGCCGTTTTTCATTCTGCCTCTCGGGCCTGGGCCGAAACTATTTTACCAATTGGGCTAAAAATTGGTATCTGAGGTTTCTATAAGGTCCCCCCAGAGGGGTTTTTAGAAATCGATAGCTATCCCTCAATTTAAGGGTTGTTTACTGAAGGACAAAAATAGACAAAAAAATCTATTTTCTCAAAATTTGATCTAACGGTTTTGGTTTAATTTTGCATCTAGAAACTGTTTATCACTATAAACAAGATTGAAATTCACATTTTTTTCATGAAAATAACTTTGATAGTACTTTACATGAGGGAATTTTCCAATTTTTATCATTTCTCCGTAACTGTTTGCGATTCGAAATAACTTATCATTTTAAAGTTGTAGTAGGCCTGCTATTAAAAATTAAAATCTTTTATTTGAAATCTATTTTTATAAATCCAATTAATTCTGATCTATAAGCAATATATATATATATATATATAAATTTGAAAACTAATTTGGTTCTTATACTCTTTGGTGGATAGAGATGTTTATTTGAATTTCATTAATTTTTCTGTAACAGTGTTCCTAGTTCCTAATATCATTAATGATCTTTGGTGTAAAGTTTCTACAACAACGTATAGAGAACTATTTTTCGTTTCACATAACTAACGAGTTTTTATTAAATGTCTATTTTAAGACAAAATCGGGAGAAAATCTGTGCGATGCACCATACCATTTATTTATATATTTTTTTCGCCACCTATTATTACTCGTTCCGATTGTACGAATGCATTAACTAGGCTGTGGTATGGCTAAGTAAGGTGAAATTTTGAGGAAATGTATCCGAATTTGTTTAGAGGGAATAGGAGAAACTATTTATGAAAAATCAACCTCTTAAAATCCATAAACACAGACAACCATAGTACAATAAAAGTGAAGTTTCTTTTCGTAATATTGTGATAAAGAATTATTAAAGACGTGATTTTTGGCAGGGTTACTAGAATTTAAAAAAATCTTGTATAACGCCTGGAAATCCAAAATAGAAAGGGATTCGTTAGTAATTAAAATCTCTGTCGGGTGCACTTTATTTCCTAGATGGTTTCTTCCTATCCCTACATGCAAAGTTAGATGCATTTCCTATAAATTCTACCTTCCTCGTCCTTAACTCAATCGCAAGAATTATATAAACAGCCCGTATGGGCATTATGGTACGATGCACTATATTAGAGTTTCTCTTGCATGGTGCAACCTCATAGAATCTCTGTTCCTTGACTCCGTGGCAACCATCCTGCTCTTTCTTGTAATCAACGCAGACATCTTGAATAGAACTGTTCCGTTCTACCTTGGCACACACACACACACACACACACAAACACACACATAATGGTGGAGATTTGACGGCATGTGTGTCATTACTTCTCTACTTGTGACAATCGGATTATATTGTTGGGATCGTCATTACCTTTCCGCGAGATACACGTTTGACAACTATTCAGTTGAAGGTTAATTTGGTTTCGTTGATTTCCCTCTGACGAGCATGACAATGGTGCTGATTGGAGGGACAAATAAAATGTAATATCGGGATTTAGTTGCGTACACTCCGGTTACAATGAAAGATAGCATCTTACATTAAGGTAGGAATGTACGGGACGCGAGAAAAGGACAGTGTTCTTTTCAGTTTTCTCAAATAATTTTTTTCAGCCCTAATTATTAAAATATCTATCCAGTAGAAACATAAGGGTTTAATTTTATTCACATGGTGATATCAACAGTTGTTGAATATCTGTCATGATAAAAGTATGTAATTAAGTTCCAGGACACCCTTGACAGATATTCAACAAATGTTGAGGCCACCATGTGAATAAAATTATATTATGTTTCTATTGGAGTAATATCTGATTTACGAGTATTTTGGCCAAAAAAAGTTTTGTCATAAAAATTTCAAAAACACTGTCCTTAACTCATGTCCCCTACAACACCACCTTAGGCTGATTTAAAATAAGAAACGCCCACCCTAACAAAACCTGACCTTAAAATGGTAGACGCGTTGAAGGCTAGGTTTGATTATCTTATATTTAAGAGCGAGCATCACATGTCCATCAACTCTGTGATACAGTCGGCTGAAATCGTAAATTTATACGAACACTATTGCACTTAAACACAAACAAATAAGAAACAGACACTCAACCTTACGGGGTTTTTTCTGCGCTCCTTTTACCAGCTTGAGTCCTTCAACACCGGTCTTCGCTAAAAAATATATTTTCCAAAATAATACACACTTACATGTTGTAAGTTCCTAAATCCTAATTGCATGAAAGAGTAATCGTTCCGTTCTGGGTATCAACTTATATTTTACTTAGAATAATGGGGGAAAATTGTAGGGATATATTCCATGACCAATAAAGTCATAATTAGCTAGTCAGAAACGGCCCTCTCATCGACGCCTGTTCACAAAGTCGAGAGGATTACTATGAGGGGGTAGGGAGACACACGTGATAGCACTTTTCGCTTGTTTCCCCAAGCTTTAGCGCCTGCGCAGCGTCCTCAGGTCGGGGATAAGCGAACAGGGTCACATGACATTCCGCGTCTTCATGATAGTTTCCACGCCAACTTGAACGATGGACACTGTTCTTTGTTGACGTGCGTGGAGGATCCATAAAAGGCGCTGATTTCCCGGTAAAATGGGGTAAGTGTGTAGACACCTTTTATAGGTGGCGAAGGTTGACGGCGAAGATAGTTTGTAGCCACGGTACAGTACTTATGAGATTAAAGCAAAAGGTTGGAACATAAATGTAGCCTCTCCCTATCAAACAATTATTGTATTTAGGCACACAAAAGAAAATTTTAAAATATGGGATTGTTTTGTAGGGTTTAATGTAAAATATCAAGATTTTTTTAAAGAGGGTCATGGCCTACATTATAGCGAAAACACCCGCCTCGGTGGCGTAGTTAGCAAACGTTTTAGTCGTGTTGAGCTAGACTGCCGAGGAATGAGAGATCGAGGTTCAAATCTTGCTCAAGTGAACTGGAGAAGGTTTTTATACATTTTTTTACTCCCCCCTCTAAGCAAATTCGGGTTCACTTCCTCTAAATTCTACCTTTCCAATTCCTAATCTATTAGCGTAATTTGTATTAAGCGTATAACCCAAACGGGTAGAAAGACGCGGTACTAAATAATAATAATGTGAACATACTAAAATATATTATTATTATTATTAGCACCGCGTCTTACTACCCGTTCGGGTTATACGCACTTTACGCTAATGTGCAATGGTAGGGTGATTGTGAGATGAAATGGAGGACCTACAGTTTAACTTGGAATCCGAACCACGGTGGAGATCTGGTAGAAGATATTAAACCACTTCATAAATAATACGTTTGCAACTTTCCCAACGCTCTACCATGTAGCCCTCTTAGGCTTGTAAAAGGTTGATAAGACTTTTAAGGTGATGTCATACCAATTTGAGAAAAAGTCGGAAGAAATTAAAACCAACGGTATGAAATAGATTTTTCGTAAATGTTTGAAAAGGGTTTATTTTTCTCTTCTCTCTTTTCCACGTACGTGTTATTTACTACAAGCTTCTAAAAGCAAAATAGCCAACTCCACTAGGACCAACCTTTTTAATGATCCAAATAAAGCTGTCAGCTGGTGTTGTTAATTGCGTGTGAAAGCCCCGCCATTCCTGATAGTCCTCATCTACAATTCAAAGAGCTTCAAAGGGAGAGGGGGGAGGCAGAGCAGCCTGACACTAGATCCCCCCTCCCTCTTCACCCTACACCCTTCCCTTGCCCGTGATATGGCCACTTCCTGTAGGAACGAGGTGAAAGCGATGAGTGGGCCCCTCACTCCTCAATTATTGTGAATTTATTCCAAAAGGCACCGTTCGGACGTTTCATATATTTACAAGCAATCGATGACCATCCCAATGGTCACTGGTCGACCCTTAGTCTATAGCAGGGTCACCCAAACTCACGTACTCCCTATTGCCCAACTGAAGACGTAAGATTAAAAACAAATCCCTCAACTAATTTTGGAACATTTTCAATAATTTTACCATGGAATATATTTACAGCCGTTTTATTTTTTCACTGCGTCTCACTACCTGTTCGTATAACTAATTAGTCACTTTGCGTAGGAGTGGTGGTAATTGACAGCTAGTAAAAACTAACAGATATACTTTAATGTATACAGTCGCCAAACTTATGATATGCTAGACCATATGTTGATTTTCTGTCACTTTTGGTAATCAAAGTTTTCTTTAAAAACAAAAAATTGTTTTTAAACACCCTTTTCTTTTAAGGGATTTTACAGTATGTAAATAAACATATGTAAATAAGCGGTTTGACTTTTCTTTTTTGAGGAAGTGACGTGTGCAAATCTCTTAAACATTATTTACAATCGAGAGCCTCTAAAAGGATGCATTGTATTCCCTATTCATAAAGATGGCGAACCTGACTAAATGAGAGTGGTTTATGACATCATACCAACAGTATTCAGTTGTGTTCATGCGCATGTGTATACAAATTAAAAATATTTTATTTTAAAACCAAAGTTTTGAATGGCTACGTTTACATATATAATTTATGGGGGCCAGTTATAATATGATACATTATATGTAGCTTTATTAATATTTTTTGTCCCTTCAATTAGTTAAAAAAAAACGCCAATTATACAGTAACCCTTAGGTTTGTATTAGTAGAGGATGTTTGATAACACTTTTAGTTGATAATATAGTATTAAGACCATATTAACTATTTCCATATTAATGACTTTAAACCAAAGTTAGCGATAAAAATATTCTGCTAATAGTCAGTTATAACCACTCCTATGCTTGATAGATTATACTCTATTGAATTATGGTTGGGAAACGTTGAATTTAGAAGAAGTATAGACACACACATTATCGTATAGGGAGAGTGGAAAATTATGTAAGAAAAAAGCCCCACCCTCAGTACACCCAATCAGGATATGAACCACGATCTCATGATCAGCAGTGCAATTTTTTGTGAGAATAATGCCATAGACCATTCGACCACCGAAGTTAATCTATAGTTTTTTAAATGAAACTCTCATTCGTGAGATTGAGAGGGGTGAGACGTAATCGCACCTTTGTGCGTGCGTGTGTGTGTGTGTGTGCGCGCGCGCGCGCGTGGTACGTTATCCTTGTGTATTCTAGCTCTAGTTTTCTTTTCTTTAAATACTTGTTGTGTGTTTTTATATATATTATTTTGTTAAACTTCAGTTTAATTGTATTGGTTAAGTGTAAGAAAAGGCAGTAGCCTTAACTTCGCCATTAAAGTCTATTATTATTATTACTAATGAGATTTAGATATCTCATGTTGTAAAGTTCATTTTTTATTATTAATTGATTATATTTATATGCAGTCTTTTGAGTGGTGAAGGGTTGGGGGAAAATTGGGGGGAACGCTAGAAGAATTAGGGGAAACATCTATGAATGGTGTCCGTCTGATCTTCACAGGGTATAAAAATATTTACAGACCTCATTCAATGATTCTTTTGTGTGATATGACTTCAATTTTAACTGAGAAGGTTTAATTATGAAATGTCTTTTAATAAATGGCTCCTTTACCCGTCCTAATTTTTTTCATCATGGAGTAATATTTTAAAAGAGACGCATGTATTCATAAAATAAAGTTTGGAAAATTATAAAAAAAAAATTTTTTATAATGTTGGGGAAAATGATGCTGTAATAATTTTGTATTGTTCTTTGAACGCTAATTTTGCCTGATAAAGACTAAAAATATTCTCTCTTTGTTCGCCGAATTTGTTTATTCATTAAGTGCTTTTAAAATTTTAGGATCCTTTTATAAAAAAAAGTAATTATTGGAAAAATTGTCCTCTTTAGAATTGGAAGAAAACGTATAAGGTTTGAATTTTGCCAATAATTCAATATACCTCTAACTACAAATTTAACAAGTACTTCGGTGGTGGTAGTATGAGTATATTTGTATTTAATAGCAATGTTTAAATAACGAGTATTATTTGTGATTTTGGGAATTCTTATTTTACAGTGATAAATTACTGTCTCAGGGACTAAGTGCTATGTCTGTTCTAGAATTAAGTTGGTAATTCGTGTGCAGGTCTAGTTAGACGGTCCAAAAAGTGCACGTGAAATATCTCAAGGAAAAAATCTTTGTAAGACATAGCTTTATAAATCGACTGATTATATAAAAACTCTGCTTTAATATTGACTTAAATCTATAACAGACACAATATCCAGAAGTTCTCTCTCCACCCAAATGGGGTTACACTGTATTTGGGTTCAACTTTCCTTGTCCCTAACACATTTATGTAGTTTAGAGTTTACATATGCGTACAGCCTTAACGACGCCATTAAAATAAAATAATAACATGTGAATGCCGTTACTAAAATAAAACTTGGGAACATTAGTACACCGGACAGATTTTCTACATTTTACGCTTAAGGTGGGGATATAGGGAACGCGAGAAAAGGGCACGGTTTTTTGCAGTTTTTTTATAACAAAACTTGTTTTTGGACAAAACAAATAAAATAATTATTCCCTAGACACATAGAATTTAATTTTATTTCCACGTGGTGATATCAACAGTTGTTAAATATCTGTCAAGCATGTCCTTAAATCTAATGACAACTTTTTCTCTTCATTTAAAAAGTCTCATCTAATACCGCTATACTCATTACCAATATTTAATTAATGTTGGCATCACCATGGAGAAAAATTAAACTCGTTTCTACTTGAGCAATATTCTATTAAATTTGTCCAACTAAATCTTAGAAACACCCTTAGACCTAATGATTAGTATCTGTCTTCCCTTTTGAATATCACTTCCTCAAAATTTAACCAGCTTATGTAAAAAATGTTGAGAGCTCATTCCCATACCAAGCCACCAAAGTATTAATGATTGTTTAACATTCTCAATGTATTTAAAATTATTCTTGTGACTATATTTATGTATGTTTATCATTAATTTTTAATTTAATTTTGAAGAAAAATTAACGAATAAAACTCTTTGGCCTGCAATTTTTTTTTCTTTTGGCCCTTCTGTAAGTAAGTTTGCAGATCCATGGTCTAAGGCATCACTTTCGTGTTAGACTAGACTGCCGACGACAAGGAGATCGGGGTTCAAATCCCGGCCAAGTGTACTGGTGGTGGTTTTCCACTCCACCTTAACGCAATTGCGATTACACCTCCTCTAAATTCAACCTTCCTCATCCATAACTCAGTGGCGTTATTATTATTATTATTATTAGCACCACGTCTTACTACCCATTCGGGTTATACGCACTTACGCTAATGTGTAATGGTAGGGTGATTGTGAGATGAAATGGAGGACCTACAGTTTAACGTGGAATCCGAACCACGGCGGAGGCCTGGCATTCCCCAGTGGCGTTATTAATATTACGCATGAGTGTAACCTGAACCGGTGGTAAGAAGCGGTGTTATTTTTTTAAATAGTAAAACGTTATCAATTTTGGCAGAATTTTTCTCTCTCTCTCTCTCTCTTAAAAACTCTCCTATGAAAATTTGAGCATACTACCTCAATTTAATGAGCTAAGTTTTTCCCTACTTAATAAATCAAACATAAAAAGATTGATATAAATATATTCAGAGGGAAGTGTTGTAAAGTCATTATCAGGGGTCATCAGAGAAATAGTAAAATAAGAGTCAGTTCAGGGAAAGATAAAGAAGATACGACTAAGGTGATACAGCCATGTGAGAAGAATGGAGAGGGAAAGGATGCCCAGGAGGATGTTAGATAGGGAGGCTGAGAGAAAGAACAATAGACATGTGGCTAAAGGTAGTAAGGAGGAGTGTGGAGGAGAGAAGGTAGGACTGGGCCAAGGTGGAGGAAAAAGAGGGGCGGTGAGAGAAAAGAAGGCGGTGGAAAGGCTTATGTTCCAAACAGACCCAGCCAGTTGCTGGAAGCTGTTCGTGATGATGATGAGGGGTCATCCATAAACTACGTAACTTTGTTGAAAGGGGGGAAGGGTTGGGTTCCTATGTCCATATGGTGTTACATGGGGGTAGGGTAGGTAGATCACGGTATTATGTAGCATAGCTCTCCTACCTAATTTATGATTGTGAAAAAAATATCATGTTTTCATTTATATCTTCTTATCTTCTTATTCTATATTTATTAATAAAATAAAGAGTGTGTGTATCTGTGTGTGTTTGTCAAGAGATTTTTCGATATCTACTCCAAACAGAGGGCTGAAATTTAAAAATTAGTAGCCTCTGTGCACACATATATGCACATCGAAGCAGAAATTTAAATTTTTTTATTTGATTTACTATATTAATTAAAAACTGGGGCGTAAGAAATAAAATTAAGAAATATTTTTTTTATTTGTTAGAAGCAAAGAAAAAAGTTTGTCAGGGGTTACCACGCAATACATCTCGTGGTTACCCTGGGTACTTCTACTAGTTCTTTAGTAAACAGATTTATATATAACTTCCGAATAGGTACGGTGTTGAAAATGAAATGATTATCGTAAATTGACAATTGAAATAAATACATTATTCACCCTTGATGTAAAAAGTTACGTAGCACAATTGTGCGGGGGTGGGGGTTGGTCAGTATAACTAAATGTCTACCTGGTGTTACATGGTGTGGGGGGTAGGGTTAAACAAAGGATTACGTGGTTCATGGATGATCACTTATGGCATTTTTTATCTTTTTGGAAAGGACTCGCTTTAATTTATTCAAAGCTTTTTGGAGCACTGTTTTTTTTTCGCAACACTTGACTAATTAGATGCGTCCAAACAAACACGAGCCACGCAAGTTAACCTAATAGCATTTTCCCAACGCCCCCCCTCCCTCAAACCCGCTAATCTATATTCAACTCATAACTGTACAATTTTAAATTTACAAACTATTTAATGACGTGTTACTAATCAGTCGATCGACCAGAATATAAAACCACTGATTTTCATAGACCAGTTTTTGTTTGCATGTTAATCACGCTGGGAACTAATTATGTGGCCAATTCTTCTCCAACTTGATCACATCATTAATTGATTGATTGGTCACGTATACCACTCAATATCTCACGTTGGTGATGCCATGAATTGATTTTATATTGCCAAGCGATAATTATCTCTCATTTCAATGATAGCTTACAATACAATTTTCAAAGGAAGAGAATTTTAGAAAAAACAATCCCTTTTTTGCAGTCAACGATTTATAAAAATTTCCTTATATTATTAATGTTATTAGATATGTACAGTACAGGGAAAGTGGAGCTTAAGAAGAAGTAGGACTTAATATTGGATGATTTGAAGTAAAGAAGAAAGTTCTGGAGCTGAAGGCGGAGGACACTTTGCTTTGCCGGTTTAGGTTCACTGACAAAAGGAATGGGTATATCGGAGGAGAGAACACATAATACCTTTTTTTAAAGGTAAAAGCCATTTATTCCGAAATTTCTGATAGTAATAACAAACTTCAGTTCCAATTAGTTCGGATTAATTAGGTTATAGTGTGTTGATATTTTTGTTTATCACAGCATCTTATTACCTGTTCAGGCTATACGCATATATGACAACTAATCTGTTGAGGTAAGGATGAGGAAGGAAACATTTTTTTAGGTAATCTACCCCCATTTGCATGGAAGGAGGTTGGGAAACCATTTTAGGAAAAACCACTCTAACTATACCCAACCGGGATTTCAAACCTCAACCTCTCCGTGTTCAGAGGACTAGTCTTAACACAAGAGTGAAGCCTACTTATCCCATGCGGCCAAAACAGTTGCTTCAATACTAACCCCGATAATCGTCGTTTTACTGTATAGTTATTTTATAAAAACTTCTCCCATCATACTCCTGATATATTTAACTAGCAATCCCGCACGGAATTGCCCCTGACCCATTGTGGTATAGGAATTATATAAGTCGTCCTCCCCTCCACCAATTGTTTAGAATTACAGTTGATTTCGTACACTATGTTTTGCCTAGGAGGATGTGGCATATTTTTCTCACAGTTGAAACGTAATTCTAAACCAGATTAACAACATTTCCTTAAAAAATTTGTTAAAAATTGCCTAATTAAAAATTTTAAAAATCCGGATTCAAGGTGCATTCGGACCACCTTCTGTCCAACAATGTTAAAAATATCAAATATTTGCGTGCCGTAGATTTGGCTGGGCATCGCACACAAACAAACACACAGAAAAATACTTCCTATGTCTATTATGTATATATATAAAAATGTAACATCTAGAATTGCAATATTTGTCCTAACTTTCAGTTTTATTTAGACAACTATTGCCATTTAACTGCTAAAGATGTTTGTTTTATTTATTTAAGGTTTTTAACACCCACATTTTACCAATAATACATTATTTTGGCAATGCCAGGAATCGAACCCTAAACTCTTACCTCAGTAGACAGATTCGCTACAAACTGATACAAGTTGTCTCACTATTTAAGTTTAATAAGTATGAGGTCCATTTTATTTCATAATAGCTTAGTTGATTAAAACGATGTTAACAGGAAGAAAACATTTAGTATCATTAAAATAAATTTTAATTATTGTGCATTTTATGTTTTAAAACATCCAAATCGATGGTCACGAAGACTAAACGTCTAGCTCTTATAGTCTGGTTTGCCGGTGAAGGGGATGTGGGGTTTCAAACCCCTGCCAGGTGTACTGAGGGTCATGGGAAAATTATAATTTTCATTTTGTTTGTAATGATTAACAGTGCTTTGATGCAGAAAGTAATCAACGTCGTTGGAGCAAATTTATAGAAAATCTATTTTCCTAATCCCCCCCCCACCCCACCTTCAGTAAACTACCCTTAATCTTAGGGTTGGATATCTAATTCCGAAAACTCCTTGAGGGAACCTTATGAAAAATCTAAATACCAAATCTAAGCCCAATTGGTGAAATGAATTCGTCTCCAGGACAAGATACAGACACAAAGACAACATCACAATAAACACTATTTTGGTTTCAGGGGGTGACCACGAAACGTCGACATTATTTATCAAAACCCCTAATTTATTTGTTTTGACGATAAAGATACTTTTTTCTCCGAGAGGTTGAAAGAAAGTAAAAAAAAAAAATCAGTTGAAACATTTATTAATTTGTTTTGGGGTCAATTTACTCGTTTATAAATTACACTTCAAAAGGATAGTAGTAACCATTACAGATATTTTTTCCCCCATTAAATCCCGGAAATTTGAGTTGGTCCGTCCTAAATTCGCTCCGTCATATTTGATGACACGGAACGAGAGTCCAGTCACTAGAAAGTCCCGTCACTCCTAAATGAGTAATCCCGGAAATTTGAGTTGGTCCGTCCTAAATTCGCTCTGTCATATTTGATGACACGGAACGAGAGCCCAGTCACTAGAAAGTCCCGTCACTCCTAAATGAGAGCTTATTGACAGTTGCGGAAGCACGGCATCCCTTCCCTTCCACCCGAACTCCTCTTCACCGGCCTAACTGCTGTTCACGCCGATGCACACATTTGTCACCAAGCTCGGATTCCGGTCCTCGCTATACGGCATTTTAAAAATTATAGAATTATCATTATTTGTGGGCACAGGTTTCGGTTCTAGTTCCGGTTTATTTCTCTGCTTAGCGAAACAATATGTAAAGATGATTATAAACGTATCTGACAATTAACCAAGTTACTGAAACTTATTTAGTGTATTCATACGTCAAGTCATATGATCTGCGGCTGTCGCTTTCGAAATATATTATCAATACATTTATTATAACACCCGCCTCGGTGGTGTAGTTGGCTAACGCGCTAGTCGTGTTGAGCTCGACTGCTGAGGACGGGGAGATCGAGGTTCGAATCGGCATTTTAAAAATTATAGAATTATCATTATTTGTGGGCACAGGTTTCGGTTTTAGTTCCGGTTTATTTCTCTGCTTAGCGAAACAATATGTAAAGATGATTATAAACGTATTTGACAATTTACCAAGTTACTGAAACTTATTTAGTGTATTCATACGTCAGGTCATGTGATCTGCGGCGGTCGCTTTCGAAAGATATTATCAATACATTTATAATAACACCCGCCTCGGTGGTGTGGTTGGCTAACGCGCTAGTCGTGTTGAGCTCGACTGCTGAGGACGGGGAGATCAAGGTTCGAATCTCGGTCGAGTGAACGGGGGGTGGTTTTTCCTAAATTGTTTTCCACTCTCCCTCCACGCAAATGCAGGTTCACTTCCTATAATTCAACCTTCCCAATTCCTAAGCCATTAGAGTAATTAGTACTTAAAGCTTATAACCCGAATGGGTAGTAAGACGCGGTGCTAAATATTATTATTATTTATAATAACATTAAAAATCTAGAAGAATGTCAACATTTAGCATAAAATAATATGTTTGTATTTTCTAAAATAAACCTTCCTATCAAAATTATAATAAGCCACAAGATATTTTGCATATAGCCTAGTTGAAAATATTATTTAAGGTGACAACGGTTTATTTTTTCCAAAATAAATACAATTTTTCTCCAGTATAAAAATATTATAAATTTAATTTTATTCACACAGAGATATCAACAGTTCTTGAATATATTATGTCAAGGGTGTCCTAAAATTTAATGATAACTTTTTCTCTGCCTTTATACATTTTTTCTTCTAATGCAACTATATTCATGACAAATATTTAAAAACTGTTAAAGTCACCATGTGAAGATTTTTTTTAGCACCATGTCTTACTACCCATTCGGGTTACACGTTTATGTACTAATTACACTAATGTGTTGGGGATTAGGCAGGTGTACCCACATTTTCGTGGAAGGAGAGGGGAAAACCATTTAGAAAATAAACCTCAGTACACCCAACTGGTATTGAACCCCAATCTTCCCATTTTCATTAGTATAGTATATTGCGAGAGTAGCGCCTAAGACCATGCAGCCACCGAAGCGGGTTAACCTATAATTGATGATCACTTCGAAGGTTGGTCTTTGTTGGTAAAAAAAACATTTTTATGTCAATTATTACGTAAAAATGGATAAAGTTAGATATCTATTTTAATTATATTATAATAGCATGAAGTACCCGGCTTTTCTAAATTCTAGGGGGAAAGTGGTAACAAGTCAATCAAATGTGGTTTTTCCTAAATGATTTTCCACTTTCCATGCAAATGCGGGTTCACTTCCTCTGAATTAAACATACCCATTAGAGTAATTAGTATTTAAGTGTAAACCTGAACAGGTAGTATAAGACGTGGTTCTAAATAATAATTTTAAAAAGTTTTCACTTTGTCAAGAACACCTACCTATTCCACTTTAAAAGTGGTTTTCATATTAATCATGATGAAGGGTGAAACAAAAATGGAGGCTACTAAATATACACTATAAATCATTTACTTTACTTTATTCTAAGCTATGAGTTAAAGAAAACATAACGTTGGGTATACAGACTATGGCGTCAGTCTCTTTTAACCTAGTTTCATAGTGATGGGGAAGTATAGTTTCACATACTGGCCGAACGTAATCATACTGAGGGTTTTTTCCCCTTCAGGAAAATGCAGATATGTTCCCTCAAAAGTTACCTTTCTCGTCCTTTTTGCATACACGATAGGCCAAACTGATAGTAAGACCCGGTATATGTAAAAGTAATAAATATATTATTTTTTTTACTAATCGATGAACACATGAGCTCTCTCTCTCTCAATTTTACAAAAAAATATCAAAAAGGTTAAAGCAACCCTCTAGCAATTATGCGAAGAATAAAAGCACAATTTTTTAATGCCCAATGTGTACCCCAACATGCATGCATATTAATAGGTTATTGAAGGCCACAAATTTGTAAATGTGAAACATATCTCATCTATTCACATTTATCAATCATTGTCTCCTTATCTTCCCCCTGTATATTTTGCATAACGAACAATAAATCGTGTTATAATCACGTTCATCAATAAACATGCGATTATTAAATATGAACTCACCGATCATGAATAATAAATTTGTGTGATTGTGATACTGAATTTTTTTTAAAAAAAGATACATTTTGACGTACCCATGATTAAATGTTGGAAACCAAAATTTTGCATCCTGCGTTTCATTTAAATGACGTGTTTGGAGAGTCTAAACATTTGTTTTAGAATAATTATAATATATATATATATTTTATGTGTTTCCATACATTTTGTTTATAATATATTTTGTATTTTCTTTCATATATATGCTATTCTATATTTATTTTTATACGCAATATATTTCACACATATTAAAAAATATATTATATATTTATTTACATGCATAACATACACATAATATATTTATTTATGTCTATACCTCAGTAGTATCTATTGTATTGTAGTAGGAATCCACTTCGGTAGCCGAATGTTCTAAAGCGTCACTTTCGCAATAAACTGGGCTACCAATGATGGGGTGGCCGGGCTTGTAATCCCAGTTGGGTGTACTGAGGGTAGATTTCCCTGAATGGCTTCCCACTGTCCATCCCCGTAAATGCAGGTATACATCCATTAAACTCAGCCTTCCTCACCTCTGACATGCTAACGTCATTAATACATATGCGTGCAACCCAAATGAGTAATAAGTCACGGTAGTAAAAAAAATTGTAAGATAATATATTTTAGGGGTCAATTCATTCCATAGAGAGTTGCATTTTATTTTATGTTTTTTTCATTCAATCTACTGTTAATTTTTGTATTTATAGTAAAGCGTCTTACTACCCGTTCTGACTATACACCTACGTACTAATTACACTAATGTGTTAGGGATAAGGAGGGTTTAATTTAGATTAATCATAACCCAATTTGCGTAAGATGAGACAGAACCATTTAGGAAAAAACCACCAAGTACACTTGACCTGGACTGAACCTTGATCTCCCTGTCTTTGGCAGTCTGGTTTATTACGAGAGTAGCGCCTTAGACCACGTGGCCCCCAAAGTAGATTATTGGCAATTGATTTGAAATCAAACTATTCATTATGTCTCCTAAAACAGTATAAGTTTTTATTTAGTTCATCAAACTCTGTAAATTAAATAATTAAATGAACACTTTAGTATGTACCTATTACAGAAACATATTCAACCAGATTTTTCTATTTAAATTTATTATTTATATTTGCCTTACCTTACTGCTCGTCTGAGAAAAGAGCAATTTAACCACGTTCATAGAATAAGTATCAGTAAAATATAGAATTTAGATGGAATATACCTACATTTGCGTGGAAGAGAGTGCGGGGAAACTATCTAGTTATAAAACCCTTATAGTACACCGGACCAGGATTTAAACTCCGACCTTCCTTTCACTCATACACCAGACTAGAAAAACTAGAGGTTTATGGTTCGTGCCGGTTTATTTGAAATTAGTTTGTATTCAGTATTGGATTAATATTTCATAGAAAGAAGATATTATTTCAAAGTGTTTTTTTTAGGAAGTTATTATAGATTTATGTGGATATGTATAGCCCTTTATTAAACACATTGTCAGCCCGATTTGTTCAAGATGTTAAAAAAAATTATCTACTTGACTAGTAAAATAAAATACATCTATAAGTTCAAATAAATGTACTTAGAATGTATGCCATTATATTATTATTAGATGTAATTTGTAATCGATAAATTATGATTTTAAATAAGTCATTTAAAAAACTTAACCTTCAATTAATTTTAAAAAGTATTTATATGAAACTAAATTAATATATATAATGTGTTATAGCGGTTATTTCAAAGTAATCTGTTTTTATAACTTAACAACCTTACAAGTTTGCAACAATAACTTTACCGAATTATAAAAAAAATAGAACTTAAGAACTCTAACCTAAAAAACAAAGGCATTTTTTCATTTGTGTTGACCTGCTGCGTGAAAAATCTCCCGGCCAAGTCAACCCCGCCCCCCTCCCCTTCTTCTGCCGCCCTGCCTAACACAAACAATACACAGATATATCGACGGCAGAGACGCAATACCACATATCTGACCACGTTTCTTTCCTCCAAGCAATTATCAAGCGCTACTGAATAAGAGAATGTGATATAGAAATAAAATTATAGATATTAATAAAGTAACAATACTTTGTCCACGTCTATGAAGTATTCATACCCTCATTCCACTTGACTGCCGTCGGTGTTCAAGAGTTTGAAGTTAGAATCCCGATCGGGTGCACTAAGGTTTTATTTTTTCAAGCATTGTGGTTATCCCATTATTTCCACACTTATGAGGGTATATATTATCTAAATTACTCTTCTAGTTGAAATGCGATCAGGTTAAATAATCAATAAAACTTGCTTTGGATTAAAAGTTTAAGGTGGGAGTGTGGGGGACACGAAAAAAGGTCAATGTATTTTTAATTTTTATATCAAAACATTATTTTTGTCAAAATAAATCAAATGTTTCTCTAGTAGAAACCTAAGAGTTTAATTTCCATAGTGACCTCAACAGTTCTTGAATATCTGTCATGAGTGTCCTGAAATTTAATAACATTTTTTTTTCTTCTTCGTATAAAAAGTTTCTCAACAAATTCCGCCATACTATACTCGTGGCAAATATTCAACAGCTGTTGATATCATCATTAGAAGAAAATTAAATTCTTATTTTCTATTGAGGCAATATTTGATTTATTTCAACCAAAAAAGTTTTGCTATAAAAAACGGAGAGGGACCTTTTCTCAGGTCACCTACACACATCTTAAACAAACGGTAAGATAAAATCGTTCATACTTTTTAATTTAACAAACTGTAATTAGGAACAAATGTTTTGAAAATTGAATATTAGATTTTTTCCTGTGCTAAATCTTACAAAAAGTTCTTTTGGATATTAATTTTTAATTAAAACTAAAGGAAATTAATTTTCCAAAATCATTCATCGGTAAACTACCTTTAATTTCAAAACTTTTTTCTTATAGGTATGACCATATAATATCTAAATATGAAATTCTAAAATTTTAATCAAAATCATTAAATAGTTTCGCGTGTAGCCTTAAGAATAAACAAGAGTTAAATGGGGAGAAATGTAAGGTCCTTTCAATTATGCCACCGGGAATCGAACCCGGGTCCTCTAGATCAGTTGCTATGGATGCTGAACAATTGACCAAAATGCCTGGGACGAGGTTTATTAATGGGGTAGGAATGTGAAAGGTAATCTCCGTTAACTTAGAATGGTAACACGCTTACCTTACTTGGATATAATACGGTGTAACTTGTTAAGACAGGGTCTTAGTGTAATCATTATGGGTAAGTCTGCTAACTTTCAGGATAAACGAAGTGACTATACTGCTTTGACTTTAATATATGTATCCTGTGCAGTTAGATTAAATCATTTCAATCGCTAATGTCGTACACTACTAACAAAACCTAAATGGATATTATATTCATACGAAGCAACCATCTCCAGAGCCATTAATGTTTTAATACCTGAGTAATATTATTAACTTATTACCCTAATTGTGGGTCAGAGAAGGTTATAAACTTGATTTAGACCTCCAGTCATTCAGGCACGGGAAAAGAGGAATATTAATTCACTTCTCATCCGAGAGTATTCATCTCTTTTGGGACTCAATTAATTGCATGAGTTATCTGCAAGATTTTACGTATTGAGTTGATTTATTGTTAAATAGTAGAGTAATTTATTGACTTTGGAGCGTTTTAATTGATGTGGGGAGCAGGTAATTGAAGAATATGTCATAAAAATGTCAGATTTTTGAAATAATATGCCGTCAAATCTATAAATATGACAGAATTGTAGGAAAAGAACAAGAACAAAAGCAAAAGTACTTCCTCCTGAGGAATATGCCAAGTGGCATCGAAATAGTGAATTAAAAAAACTCCGTGGTTTAAGTCCTCGGTCGAGCTAAACCGACCAAGGTTCCACTCTGTCGTTAGTGATGATTCATTTGCAGATAGAGCGTGTCATGTGGTTAGCACAACGAGCCTTTCGGCCATTAATATCAGTTTTCTAAGCCAGGATAGCTACCTATTTATTCAAATAGCTCCTCAACATTTGTGATGATTCATTTGCAGATAGAGCGTGTCATGTGGTTAGCACAACGAGCCTTCCGGCCATTAATATCAGTTTTCTAAGCCAGGATAGCTACCTATTTATTCAAATAGCTCCTCAACATTTAATATTTTGTCTAGGATTTTAAGATACAGATAGTGATATGAAGATAGTCATTAAAAAGCACTAAATACTACCCTTTTTAACTTCTTTAGCTCAATTTCACTTTTATTTAATGAATTTATTTGAGCACTTAACATCAGGGATCAGGTAGACTAAAGACTACTCGTTTTGTCAGTGAAATTAGACCACCAATGCGCCTTGTCCTCTGCCTCCTATTTGAGCTCCCAGAATTTTCTTCTTTCCTTCAAATCATCCAATATTTGAATCCTCCTCCTTTCTAAGCTCCTCTTTCCCTTAACCTTTCCTTCTATGAAGTAGTGCAGAAGACAGTTCCTCCTATGAATGTGTCCGATCCAGTTTACTTTGTACTGAAGAATCACATCCAAAATGATTCTCTGCTCACCCACTCTTCTCAGGACTTTTTCATTTGTTGCCCCGCCTGGCCACCAGATCTTCTCAAGTCTTCTCCGACACCATATTTTAAAACTCTCCACGAATTTATTTTCCATCTTCTTTAGCGTGCAAGTTTCTGTTCCATACTATGCTCCAAATGTAGCATTTTCATCAGTTTATTCCTCAGTTCCAAACTCAACTGGCTGGAATGCAGTAACCTCTTCTTGTTGAAAGCTGCCTTGGCCATGGGGATTCTCGACATAATTTCATTGGTTCATAAGACATCCTTTGTCAGAAAACTTCACAGGTACTTTAACTTATCTATGTTTTCCAACTCCTGGCTTCCAATTTTGACTTTCAATGACTCTTCATTTTATTAAATCACCATCACTTTTGACTTGTCAATGTTGATCTCCATGCCATATCTTCTCCCTATCTTCACCAGCCGGTCCACCATTTCCTGCAACTCTTCTTTAATTTTGGACAGCAATGCTTAATTATCTGTCTATTATGATTTGCGTCCTCCTATCCTGAAATTTCCATGTCCCTCCAGGACTTCTCTGAACGGCCACTCTCCATACAAGTTGAACATACTGGGTGACAAATATCATCACTGTCTCACCTAAGATTTTTTCCTAAATGGTTTCACACCCTCACTACCCACCAAATTGGGTGTATTTTATATAAATGATACCTTTTCACTTATATATCATTAAAGTAGTTATAACGCATACATCTCGGACGGATAATAAAACGCTGCAGGAAAAATAATTCAGAATTATTCATGAAATCGATCTTTTCTGTGGGGCATCTTCGTCCCCCCCCCCCCAATCTATGTTTGAGTAAAAGATGAAGTTCTACTTCATATTCATCACATAAAACAATATTTGTTTTAGAGGCCCTTAGGGCGTTCTGCTTGTACACTGTTATTTCCTCTTTAGGTAGTTTTTGTTCGTGAGGACCTTACTGCCAAGCCATAGGAACGGTAAATCAAGACCAGCAAGAAAGTCTCAGGATGGAGGGTGGAGGTGAAGAGGGTGGTTACTGCGAGTGAGGGAGAGGGGGGAGTGTCCACGACCGATAACCGCGTCGTTCATCTTTTACTTTCTTTCCTCCCATTTTTTTTCCCTTCTACTTTCTTCCACATGATGTGTCCGAAAACTGGGCAAAGATGTGTGGAGGACATGGGACAGTTTTTTCTTTAAGCTTTTCTTTTCTCATCACAATGTTGGTATACATGTTTCTTACTTTATATAAAAAAAATATAGATATAGAGAGATATCATTATTTAGAAAGAGGATTTATGTCATTGAATAAATCAAAATTATTTGACACTCAAATATGTAATCAATAAATCTATCACCAACTGTTCAAGTTAATAAGATAGGAAATATACAATTTTCCACTAATATTTTGATACAGTATTAAATAAAGTTTTTTTTTAATTTGTTGATTAATTTTCATTCATTTACAAATTGGATAGTTTTGTTTTAAAGTATGTTATGTCTTTATTTTTATTTATTTTGCATCTTATTTATTTATATTTTTACTGGTATTTTAAAGTGGTCTTTACATTAAGAGGGTCGTCAAAATCCATCATCATAACCAAGAGATAGAAAATTATCACTATTATAAAATTTTAAATTATTACGTTATTAACGCTTATCATCCAAACAACTAACGAGACTGTTTTAAATTAAATCGAGACATTCTTTGAAAATCCAGTTTTTAAAAGTTTTGATAAGGAGAGTTTATAATTATGTATGATAGGAAATGAGTAATTAAAAATAATACAACTCTAAAAACATATATAGCCTGTTAGTAATTGGTGAATAAAAGCAGGCTGTTGAATAATAAAAATGTAACATAATGAAATTAGATGACCAGCAATGTTTTGAGGGCTTAAATTTCATAAATTTATTAAGACTATGATTATATTATAATATAACAACAAATTGTATAATCATACGAACATAAAACAAACTAAGATTTAGAAGACAAAATTGATGAAAAGTTAGTACATATTTAATGTTTGACACAAAGTAAAATATTACTGTCTAACTTTTTCACAACGATGATTCAGTTTGCGTATGATCTAAGAAAAAGAGTGAGGTAAAGAAAATTGATACTTGGAGAAATGTTAAAATTGTGTTGGAAAAATTAAATTGGGTAGAAAAAAATGTATATTTAAAAACTGAATTCTCTTTCTCCTTGTAGTCCACTTATCACTATTTACTAACAGTCTATATATGTTTGTTTTTATAATTTAATTATTCTTAATAGCTTTTTTTTCTTACTATACATTCATTATAAAAGTTTTGTTTAAAAGAGCTTTAGTTCTCTCAAGGCTTGGGAAAGGTGGCCTACTATACAAAACGCCGTTCAATTTCTAGCGTAGGCAAAAGGCCGGACGTATCTGCCTAGCATGAAGTAGGACTCCACTAAAGACATTATTTTAGGCGCTCTGACGAAAGAAGATTCAATCTTTGAGGGCATTTAAATACACTTTTGATGCTCCGCAATAATTAGATACCGTTTTTATTTTAAAACGTAGTATACATCAACTGAACTTCAAATATACCAACATGACTATTAAATGTTATGGCTCTATAGTTTGAGTAGTAAATACAGTTTTAAAATTAACTGCGTTTTCATTTTGAAAATTTAGAAGTTATTTTGCGGTTTATGTTGAAACTTAATTAACTTGATGCACAAGAACTCTAACTCACTCACTCTCTAAGGACTGTCACACTTAGACATCAATGCATAAAATAGAAAGAGAGGGAAGATATTGATCAGTTCACACTGCGAGGTTTCTCTATCTCAACTGATAACACCACTTCTCTACCTCTGACGAGCTTACACAATCAATATAATATTAAGTTCATTAAAACATTGACATGCTTTTTAAAATTACCTTTTCCTTGTTTCCCATTCCAGATAGACATATGCTTCCACGAACTGTTTTATCTACTGCCCGATTGGAAGACTCCTACAGGCCATTTATGTGAATAAACCAAAACTGTAGGTAATTTATTAAACAAAAGTTTTCATAAGACTACTTGAATACCATAAAAATGATAATTTTGTGATAGTAGGGTTATTGCTATAGTTATTTAAGAATGTAGCCTATGGTATTTGTTTCAGCTTTATATTTTTAAAACTCGCTGAATAAACCGTAAATTCATTAAAGTCACCGTAGGAAATGTCCTTAAAATTTCAAATTGTTACATTTTATAGATAGGGTTCAGGGGTATAGGCAAAAAGATCTAGTCCCCCTTAAATAAATTGAGAATTATTTTGAGACACAAAGGAATCAGAACTTCTACTACAATAAATAACGGTGGAGGTGTTAAGAATATTTTTTTTACTTCGAGTAAACGCGTCGTTTAATAATGGACTGGCTTTTCCCGGGGGTTTGGCTTTGTCATATGACATTTATGTATCCCTTCATCCTCTTACAGATACATATTTATAGCTTTTCCCCTCTTTTTGCGTGGTCATAGTAGTTCCTCTCTTCGCCACGACACAGAAATACGTGACATAAACTATTTAAAATCATTTATCATTTATCATTTATCATAAACATTTTCATATAGAGCAGTGATTAAAATATTACTACCAAAAACCAAACGTTAAAATGTATAAATACTACCTTAAAGTTTATCACTAATATGTATGTTATACTACTATTAGCACCGCGTCTTACTACCCGTTCAGGTTACACGCACTTACGCTAATGTGTAATGTTAGGGTGATTGTGAGATGAAATGGAGGACCTACAGTTTAACGTGGAATCCGAACCACGGTGGAGGCCTGGTATTACCCACATTCACAAGATGTCTTGTCAGAGGTGAAGGAAGGGTTTGGTAATCAGATAAATCTGTGTCGGGACCAAGGATTGAACCCCGGCCGCCAGCACAGAAGTCTGACACCTTACCCCTAGACCGCCAGGTCACCCTGTATGTTATACTGATAATATTATCAACAAGACATCTTGTGAATGTGTGGAATGCCAGGCCTCCACCGTGGTTCGGATTCCACGTTAAACTGTAGGTCCTTTATTTCATCTCACAATCACCCTACCATTTCACATTAGCGTAAGTGCGTATAACCCGAACGGGTAGTAAGACGTGGTGCTAATAATAATAATAATAATATCAAATGTTTTTTTATTTAAAATGCCCCGTACTCATAACTCAACGTTTACCATAAAACGAATAATTTATTTAGAATAGTTTTTTATTTTTCATAATAGTTATGTATTAATAACCTTATGACTTTTCAATTTAATTTAACTATAAATTCATACTTAATCTTTGAGGGGGTCCAAGTATGAAGACAAACATGTACCTTATTCAATTAATGGTTTAACCTAACTTATGCTTAATTAACGAGCGATGTTAACCATAGGAACAATTCCTCTTCAGGGAAAAATGCCTTTGATACCACCGTGAATCGAACCCGGGATCTTATAATTAGTAACCAGGAATGCTGACACGGAAGCCCATCACCCATTAACTCTTTTTTTTAGGGCAATTTAATTTTAACACATTATTATTTTTGAGCCCCCCCTTCTCTGGTGTTCTTCCGTACAAAATACCAGACACGAGCCACCAACTTGCCTCTCACCGTACAAGTCAACGTCCGCAAGAGTGGATTTTCTTAACCTCCCCCCGCTTTCTCCCCCTCACCGTTGAGACCGAGAACTGAGACTGAGTCTCGCGGGAGTGACGGCCCGGAATAACTTCTAGCACTTCAACGCTCCCACGGGAGGTAAAGGTGTGTGTGTGTATGTGTGTGACCGATACTACCCTGACAGGTTCCTCACCAGTAACCTCTGCTTTACTCTCTTTCTTGGCGTCTCTCAAAATAACGTCTCGTTGATTACACGGGATCATATCCGCTTCCGTCGATATACATGGTGACCAATAAAGTGTTTGGTCCTTATAACCGCTTTGTTTGTGTCCCGTTCACCGGGCGTCGTTAACGCGGAGAATAATAGCGGGTGGTACATGCCTCCCCTCCAAAAATTTGCAAAAATGGGACACTTTTAGGGATTTAAAAAAATAATGAATGATTAGTTAAGGAAATTAAAAATCTACGTTTGGAGCAATGCATAAATAATTAAGTTAGGCTTTTTTTTAGATAAAGAGAAAGTATTGTAATCGTGAACATTTCCTACTTTGGGATTATAAATAACATTTACATTTTATATGTTTTGGGACCCAAAAAAGGGGATTTTCAACTTATGCCTGTCCCCACGTGTGTCTGTTTACCTCTGGCCACATATCTGAAACGGTTTGATGGTTTTTGTTCAAACTTGATATTTATATGTTATATGGATGGCTGTATCTAAGGGGTTTTTTTTAATTCAACCTTATCCCCTAAATTAAGAAATTTTACTGATGAGCAATTTTTTTAAATTTAAAAATTGTCGAAAATGATTCCAACAATTTAGGTTACAATACACACATTACATACAATACATTAATTACAATATACGTATACGCACATACATACATACCTAAATACATACACTTACATACATATATTCATCCATACATACACTTACATACATATATTCATACATACATACATACACTTAAATACACATACCTACATATATACATACATACATACACACACATAACTAATCCCGCCATTCCCTTACGGGGTAGGCGAGAAACTGTGCATATAACTAGAAAAACCACTCTTTACTTAATCCATCCTCACTTACTATCTCCACACTTCCCTATCCTTGCATACGCTCTTCGATTCAACAACATCCAAACACCAATTATTCATTCTTGCTCCTTTATTATCAAAACTCTTAACGTTTCAAGAATATAATGTTTAAAATAGACCCTCCCAAATAAAACTGTATAGTTCTTACATGGTTTTAAAATAAAAATTCGTCTATGGGTAGTTTGCTAATGAATATTTTTTTTATTGAATGATTTCTAAAATAGCTTTAAGGATTTGGTTTAAAATATATCCGACAAATAATATATAAAAATTTACACTTTTTTAAGGGGGGGAGAGTTATTTTAGGATAATTTAATGATGAGCAATTTTTTTGAAAATGGTCTGGAAGATTTAGCTCAAAATGGTTATTTGGGAATAATTTGTTTTTCACGATAAATAGGAATATGTTTATATTTTTACAAACAAAATATCATTTTAAAGTACTTTACAAATAACATATTTTTGAAAATCTGAAATTTGATAAAAATATTTGACCAAGCATGTTTAAAATCTTTAATGGATAGTGTTTACTGTGGCTGACACGATGATGCATTTATTTTTCCGAGAAAAACTTACTAAAGGGCAGTTACTAACATATTTTGAATACTTAATTCCAAGCTATGTGAGAAAATTAGTGAGATTGTGTCGTACCATTTATTTGCATGATACATAGAATTTATTCCTATATCATATTATTCGTGTTATTCAATTGGAATAGAAGAAATTTTCTAATTTAAAATGAAAACGGGTTCGTACATGTTCGTTCTGTCCCCCCTCGACGTTCGTTAGCCCATTTAAGGGGTGAAAATAATGTGTGATAGAAGAATACCCAAGCTAATGTCAATATTTTAAAAGTTTTTATGGCAAACATATTTTTTGGTCAAAATAAATAAAATATTTCTTCAGTAGATGTGTAGCTTAATTTTCAAAACACACGGTAATATTAATATTTCTTGAATATTTCCCATGAGCCTTTGATTATAAAGGTTTTAAATAAGAAGAAAAATGTAACATTAAATTCCAGGCAGCCCTTGACAAATATTAAAGCCGTGTTGTGATAACAATACGTAGAAAATTAAACTAAACGTGTCTACTCAAGAATATTTTTTTATTTATTACATAAAAAATATCATAAAATCAGAAAAAAATACTGGATTTTACTATCTTTTCCTTCCATTCCACCTTAAACATCGTTGGTGTTTTAAGATGTTACCCGCTATATTTTCTAGATATTTCAAAATACTCCACTACACTAATTTTTTTTTGTATACAAACAATTAAAATGGAAATATTAAGATAAATTTTTACTAATAAACTACTAAGTGAATTTTAGATATTTTATAACATAAATTATTTGGGTTTGACCAACATAATTATGTCAACACATAACAAAGAGTCAAGACAGGAGTTCCAACGAGTAGCGTCGCGACTGTCGGCTCGTGGGTTGTTACTAGAGTTGGGTCGAATCCACTATTTTACAAATCCGAATCTCTAATACAAATTTCCATCTTCAAAACCCGAATCTCGAATCCAAATCTTGGAAAAGAATTACGAACATAAGAGGAAATATAATATACAAAGTAGTAACTAAATGTTAACATTCTTTCTTAGAATCCATTCATTATAACATTAACACATTTTAATTAAGTGTTAAAATCACTGATCTGGGACTTGGTTGTTAAGTTCACCCCATAATTATAATGGATTCAGAGCCAACAATAAGCAGTATTAGACCCCTAAAACAAATTTAACTGGAAGATTGAACAATTTTTTTAAGCCCTGTTTTTGAGTTTCCCATTCAAAATGTCTAGAATTCTCGAATATCCTTAAGGATACTAGTAAGTTGCTTCCTCCCGTTAAGTTTCAAACTAACCCTTTAAACACAATGTATTCCTTTATTGCATTATCAGGTGTTGGGCTGGCTAAATAGATAAGTTTTTTGTTTTATTTTTTAGCGTATGTCACTAGTATCTGTCGGTGAAACTTATTGGTCTTCTAATGACAGTGGCAGGTATGTAACAGTCTTCTAATTACAGTGGCAGGTATGAAACAGTCTTATAATGACAGTGGCAGTGTATGAAACAGTCTTCTAATGACAGTGGCAGGTATGAAACAGTCTTTGAATGACAGTGGCAGGTATGTAACAGTCTTCTAATGACAGTGGCAGGTATGAAACAGTCTTCTAATGAAAGTGGCAGGTATGAAACAGTCTTCTAATGAAAGTGGCAGGTATTAAACAGTCTTCTAATGAAAGTGGCAGGTATGAAACAGTCTTCTAATGACAGTGGCAGGTATGAAACAGTCTTTTAATGACAGTGGCAGGTATGAAACAGTCTTTTAATGACAGTGGCATGTATGAAACAGTCTTCTAATGACAGTGGCAGGTATGAAACAGTCTTCTAATGACAGTGGCAGGTATGAAACAGTCTTCTAATGACAGTGGCAGGTATAAAACAGTCTTCTAATGACAGTGGGAGGTATGAAACAGTCTTCTAATGACAGTGGCAGGTATGAAACAGTCTTCTAATGACAGTGGCAGGTATGAAACAGTCTTCTAATGACAGTGGCAGGTATGAAACAGTCTTGTGAGGTTAGGACACCATGTAGGTGCGGTTACTTTGTCTCGATAAAATGATTATGTGGTTTCAATGCAGCCATAGGAACAATACACGAGGAAAACACCTATGGTACCACCGGGAATCGAACCCATGACCTCTAGATTAGTAGCCAGGATTACTAACCACTAGACCAAGAGGTTGGAAGTGGTTAGTGAAAGGGAGAGAACAGTTTACCGGTACAGTCCTATCGAACAGGGCTTGCTTGTCCTGGGAGCAACCCATAAGCTACCATTGGTATTTTATCATAGTTCCCTGATACTCAGGGAGATGTCAGACAAAGTAGTAAAATTAAAATTATATGTAAATAAAGAATTCAACGGAATGTCATACCTACAGCTTCACAAATATTATTAGTTTCTTACTGTTTGTACTGTGTGTAACTCAAATGAATCCAAAACGTAACGTAGATTAGTGCCTATACTGCACAATTCTCATAGGAAGAGCCTTCATCATCTGCTACTAGATCTACTTTAAAGTATTCATACATCATGATAATGTTATTTTCAGCATTCAATTTTGATAGATATTTTCAATACTTAATTTATATATATATATATATATTGACACTTGAGGGAAAAAGATGACCTTATATATGAATACATGAAAGTATATCCACTTAACTATAATATAACACTAATAAATTTAAAGATGGAACGCTCGAATCCTCGATTCCCTCAAATCATTTGGTATTCAAGAGATTCAATATCCGTAAAAATCTCAAACAGATATCTTGAAAACATGAAATCTCTGACCTGAAGTCCCGATTTTAAGCAATCGGTACCAGTATTTATATAGACTTAACTCGATTCGGTGGCCACGTGGTCTCACGTGCTATTCTCGCAGTAGACTAGATTGTTGAGGACGGGGAGATTGAGGTTTGAATATCGGTTGGGTGTATTCAAGGTTTTTTTTCTTTAAATATATATACATTATTTAACGGTTTTTCAAAATGGTTTTCCATTCTTCCTCCTCACAAATCCGATAACACTTTCTATAAATATAACCCTCATACTCCCTAAGACCATTAGCGTAATTATTACATAAGCGTATAACCCAAATGGTTAGTAATACGTAGTGCTAAAAAAATATATATATATATATATAAACTTGTATAATCGGGAAAAATAAAGATTAAATTATATTAATATAATTAATGTAATAAAAAATTAGATTATCTTTTTTTTTATAGCGGAACAGACATGACAAACAATTAAATTTGAAATATTTTGATTATAATAATTGTGTACACTCTTAAAGATTCAAGAGTTTGAATTTGGATTTGGATTTGAGATTCTAAAGAAAATTTAATATTCTGATTCGAGAAACACAAGATAAGAGAAATTTAGGATTCGACCCATTTGTATAGCTATAATATAATTAAAAGGTAATCAACATTGACCGCAAATGTACTTATTTTCTAAAAATTCTCATCCTATGAAAATTGTAATGCATTTATGAAACGAGTTTTTGAATTTGCGGAAAGCGATCGAGTAAAAAAAAGCAATTATTACATACTGTTGATTCGTGTCGTTTTACTTTCGGGTTCAAAATAATATCTACTTTCGTGACCGATGGGAAAATAATATACTTAGCTTTGTATGTATATTTGATAGGCGGACATGATCTAATTAGTAAAAAAGAGAAATATATATTAAATCTACGTTTAGAATTAGTTTAATTTACAATATATTAGGACAAGAGTGCTATCAGACAATATTAACTTTTAAAACTCATCTCCCTTTAAATTACTTTACAATACATGACTTTTGTTTTAAATATTATTGTTTTGATAAATCTATTAAATTTTTATTTTTAACTTGGGATATTCAACATGAGATTTTGTAAACTTCTGATTATAAGTGATCAACTTTAGTGCTTACTCAGCATCCAGACCTCCAGCCGTTATTTCATCAGTGCCTAGACGAAACAAAAATGGACTTGCACACATGTTCCTCAACGTAAGGGGGTTAAGGGTGCTAAAAACTATCCCAAATAGTCTTCAAAGTCAACGGATTGAGGTGCTGGATGACCCAAAGATAGGCTAACAAACATGTTCTTCAAATTCGGTGGATTGAATTGTTATGGACTAACCCAGATTTTTTCAGCGTCAGGGGATTTTGGTGCTAGGACTAGCCAAAATATTCAACCTCAAGGGGCTAAGAGTGCTATAGACTACCCCAGAAGTTCTTCAGCGTCAGGGAATTGAGGTGCTACGGACTATCCCAGAAGTTCTTCAACATCAATGAATTGGAGTTTTGTGGACTAACCCAGATATTCTTCAACGTCAGTAGATTGAGGCAATCTACGACCCAGTTACTGACCAGTTTCAGGCAGTGATTGTCCAAACGCAATTCTTGTGACGTAGATAGTCAAGGAGAGTGTTTGGACATCATCGTTTGGGATAAGTCTTCTTCAGAATGAACTTCTGACGACACCACTCTGAGAAACATTTGTGATGACGATATCAATAAAAAAAAATTACCTTATCTGCATTGGTGAGCAATCTAAGGTACAACATATAAATATTTAAAATAATGAAGGTAACATTTTTAAAGGTATCTTAAAATAACTTTTGTTTATCTATAAAAACTTTACAAAATTATTTTATGTATTTGTTTATAGGCACAACGTCTCAATACTAGCGTATATACACCAATATGGTAAGGGTGAGAAAGATAGAACTTAGATAATATATCCCCACATTTGCGAAGAGGTAAAGTAGGAAACAATTCAGGAAAAAGCACCCTTAGTTAAGTCAACCAGGATTCGTTCCAAGATTTCCCATACATCGGCATTCCAGTATATTGTGAGAGTGACGTCTTTAAGGCAGTGTGATTAAACCTTTCCTGACTAGTTATCCAATCCGCAGAGTGCAGTAAATATCCCGGGCCGCAATAAAAATCATTAAAAAATAGAGGAAAATCTCTTTTAATGTGTATTTAATATACTTAGATGTGATATAAACCATCACCCTCACATTAGACTAGACTTTCGATGGGAGATGTTCAAATCCTGTTGAGGTGTACTGTGGGTGATTTATTCCCAAAATAGTTTTACACTCATCCTCCACTCAAAGGCGGGTATACTTCCTCTAAATTTTACCTTTCTTAACCCTAACGCATTAGCGTAATTAATATAATATGCGTATAACTTGAATAGGTAGTAAGTAAGACGTGGCGCTAAAATAATACCTAGAGCCAGTATCCAAGTGCAGGGCATATTTTAATCTATACAAGTACAGTATCATTTAATCATTTATGCTGTGAATTATTAAATAATTCATACCAGGGTTATACGTTTTTCTATCTTTTTTTAATGTTTAAATTGGTGGATAAGAAGTAAACAGTCGCGATTCGCGAGATGTGAATTGTCCCACACTGCCTTATACCACGCGATTGCCGACGAGGCTAGTACTACTACTACTCTCACTACTACTATTCTTCATTTACGTCCCACATTCAATCCGAAGTATATGTACTGTACGTAAACCAACTTTGCACTGATGTACTTGTGAAACTTGACGCGCGTTAACTTTGATTGAATCCTGGGGTGTTGTTTAGAATGAGCTTAACAAACTTTGCCTGTAAGTATGAATAGTTATTCGATACCCCTCCTCACCAACAGGTCTTGCCGGCTAATGACTTTGAGGAAGAGTATTTCAGTGTAGAGAGCTAGAGTTGATCAATACCTCGCTCACAAAGACCACATCCCTGAACCAGAATTAACGCCCCGAGCGACTAAGTTTCGTTTCTTTCTGTTGTGGACTTTGAAAACCAAGTGATTATTTCTCGCAGTGCTGATAAACTTTTGATATAAGACTCGACTTTATTACAAATGAATTCAAAATTTTACAGTAAGCGTAAGAGATAAATTTACCTACGCCAGTGGCTGCGCTGACAAAGACGTTAGTCTCGTCTAGTTCAGTTTTCCGCTAACTTGGCGTGGTTTTTATTTTCCTAAATGGTTTCCTATCCATCATTCATGTAAATACGGGTAAACTTTCTATTAATTATAACAACATCATCCATGCCAGGATTGTGTGAATAGGTGGATAACCCGGATGGGTAGTACGACGGAATGTAATAAAAATACTGTATTGATTTAATGAAAAAAATTAAAACAATAGGGACAACAAGTTATGTTTGAATAGGTATTGTAAAATAATAAAAATGTAAAAAAACTAATTTATCAGTGCATTTTTGTATTTATTCGGGAGTTAAAGGAATCAGTAATGTATTTCTATAATGCTTTAACGTAAAAATAATAATACTTCATTTTATAGGACATTATTCTGTGATAAAATCAAAAGCATACCAGTTAAGATGAGAATGTAAGAGAGGCGAGAAATGGAAAGTGTCTTTACAATAAAATATTGTATTTGCCAAACTAAATAAAATATTTACCTAGTATAAACGCTGAATTTAATTTTATTTAGAAGATAAGATCAAAAGTTGTTGAATATCTGCCATGAAAATAGCAGCATTAAAAGACAAACTATTGAAATAAAGATAAGTTATCATTAAATTCCAGGACACTCTTTACAGATATTCAACAACTGTTGATATCACCATACGAATTAAATTAAACTTTATGTTTTTATTGAAGACATATTTTATTTATTTTTACCAAGTAAATGATTTGATATAAGAACGGTAAAAATACCGACCTTTTCTCGCGTCTCCTACGCTCCCACCTCAAATGTTTTTCATTTGGTTGTTAGTACCAAGTTAAGTAGAGGATTATGACACGGATATTTCCTACATCCCCTCTACCCACCTCTTATTCTCCTTCCTCCTTGCAGGCTTGATTCTAAATCATCGACAAGACGTTAAAGTGCGAAAGTATACCCTGATTTTATTTGGAAGAACAGTAGAGAAAATTCAAACATATTTCTTTGTGCCCAACATAAGTAATATTTCATCTTATTATTTCTGTTATTTTATAGGTATTGATAATATCTATCAAAAGTGACAGCTGGAGATAGAATGACATGATGTATGAATATATTAAAATAGTTTTAGTAACCAACTTCTACTGTTCTTCCAACCCAAATCATACTATAGCTATGCTGGATAATCGATAAGCTGATTTTAGAATGAGCAAGAAGTCTTAAAGGTTATGTTACTCATAAATACGGGGTACATTTTTTTCGAAAAAAAAAATTGGGAACAAGTGGGAGTAGTAGTGAATATTTACAGTCCGATTCTGATAGTAAGAAACGTTTTTGAGGGTTAAAAAACGTATTATATTAGTGTATTCTTACATCAAGTCATATGATCTTAAGATGTCTTTGTTGATAGAGAGAATAAATATATATATAGAGAGAGAAAGAGAGACAGAGACAGAATATATATATATATATATATATAAATAAAAATATCATAGTATAATAATGTCAGTGTTGACTGCAAAAAATATTAGGATTTTATAAAAGTTCTTCATTCCAAAATCGTGCTATAGGTTAATTGTAGGACTGAAAAAATTCTGCTTATTGAATTAAGATTGGATCAGGGAAAAATTGGAAGAACATAAGGTTTTGAATTTCTTATTACTATAAGAACATATTGATAAGGTTTTATCATTAAACTAAAATTGTTTTATCTCACATAATCAATTGTTTATAATCCAACTTTAAAAAGATAGATTTCAAGCTTAGAAATGAAAAAACCACTTTGAATTAGCATACAGCGAACTCTTCCATGTAGCACCATTCTTTTCTTTTAATATTTGTGGCAGGGCTACCAACGGATTAATTTAAGAAATAGGGATGAGTAATGGAGCTTTTATTAACCATAGTGAAAAATTATATGGGGGATACAGCTATGTGTACACCTAGCCGAAATTCGAACTTTGATATCCTCAATATTGTAAATTTCAGTTTTTGATGAAAGTGACTCCTTAAACGGTCCTAACACATCTGTAGGTATGACTATAAGCATATATAAAATACTTTATATATAAAACAAATAAACAAAATAAATGTTACCACACAGTCGCCTACATACTCTCTCATTAGTCTATTACACATTGTGAAAAACTTTTCAAAAAGTTATTTTCTTTAAGCCACAGACTTCTGTACTCGGGATCCGGGGTTCAATCCTTATTTTTAGTACGAATTTTTCTGATTTACAAACCTTTACTTCACCTCTGACGTGTATAATCACAACTTGTGAATGTGTGGAAAGCCAGGCCTCCACCGTGATTCGGATCCCACGTTAAACTATAGGTCTTCTATTTAATCTCACAATCACCCCAATTACACATTAGCGTAAGTACAACCTGAACGGGTAGTATGACGAGGTGCTAATAATAATAATGATAATATTTAAGTCACTCTCTTAAATGTATTTATTTAAATATAAAAATGAACGTATATTTTTACTTAGAACAATCCCCAGATACTAGATGCCCATTTGGGACCAAAACATTGTAGCCATTAAATAAAATAATCAAATCTTCACAATTCTTCATCAGTAAGCTTTCTTTTTCTCCAAAAAGAATATACACAATGCTATTTTTTTTTAAACCCCATTATATATCCATTTTAGGAAAAATCGTTAAAGCCATTTTCGAAATATTTAGAATTTTTAAAAATAAATAATTAGTAAACTACTATATTAAACGATTTTTTCCCCGAAAAATAAGTATATTATGTTACTTATGTCTAAAAATTCCTATACATCAATTTTAAACAAAATCATTAAATTCATTTTCGTTAAATTTCGAATTTTAAAAAATCACTCCTTAGTCGTCTACCTTTGATTTAAGGTCTAAAAATAAATTAAAATGTTTTAGGTATGACCATACAAAATCCATAAATCATTTTGGCTACAAGCTACAAGTACAGACAAACAGACATACATGAATGGGAACAGACAAAGTATTGTATAATCCACTTTTTTTGTTTAGTGGACAGATAAAACGCGAAGATCCATCCTAATTGAAGGGTAAAAAACTTTCACGATTACAATACTTTCTCTTCATATGAAAAAGAAAAATAGAATGAAATACTTTCCCCTGAGAAGAGAGAGTAGAAGGAGACTGTGGAAGAAGGGCGGAGGGAAATTAAAACTAAAATTCGTAGATGATTTGTTATATTGTAGCTGGCACTTTAAGTAAAACATATCTAGGAGTAAACATTGTATCTCTTCTTCAAAGAATGCTTGCAAACAAAAAGAAAAATACTTTATTTGTTGTTCTGTTGTTTGTTTCATAATTTCATATCGATGTAAGATGTTTCTCTGTCTGTTTACATTGCTCTGTGACATCCTTCCTTTTAGAATTACGGTATTGGAATGTCTACATATTTTACTACGAAGATGTCCGGTGAAAAGACACAGAATTCAATACATTCAAATAATTCACAAAGAAAAAGAAATAACGTATCCAGGAATTCATAGTAAGAAATATGTTCAACCCACATAGCTACCCCAAGAAACATTGTTGTTTTCTCGATGAAATATATAATTCTTATAACACTTCTAATTAATAATGTTTGGAAGATGTTATTTTTCAATTGTTAAGTTTCAGCGCCTTTTATTTTCAATTTTAATATAATTACAGTTATCTACGTTTTTATTTCAAAAACTATTGTTTCACATGCTGTTATAATAAAACCCTATTCCATATCTCAAAGTGTGTAGTGTACGCTTTAAATGCCGGGTTCGAGTCTTAAAAGGGCAGAATAGTAATCACTATTGAAATTAGGATATATCTCCTTTTACTGCCACAGTGTAGTGTCTTTTCTAGAATTATGTTAGTTTTTAACTCATTTACTAAAATTATCAGTTAATTCAGAAAAATACAAATTAAAACCATTAAATAAAAAGACCTTAAATTTTTTTTTTTAATGACGACATGTAATTTTCTGAATTTTTTATTTATTATTTCTGATAGCTTGTTTTACAACTAACATTTTTTAAGGAACACGATTCAAAAGGCTTAAATGATTAAGCATAAAATTATTTTTATTACTACGTGTTGCTACCTGTTCGTATTATACGCGTATAAACGTGTGAAAAGTTTTAATTGAAAGTGTACACTAGTTTGCGTAGAGGAAAGATGGAAAAACATTAATAAGATTATTTTCATTACACCCAACCGGGATTATAACCTCCATCTCCCTGTTATCAACACTCCAGTGTATTGCGAAAGTAATGCCTTGGGCCTAGGGTCACCAACATTCTATGTTCTCGACTTATAAACCTATCAAAGGTACCGCGATCATTCACAGTTTCTACACTCTAATTTTGATTTATTTTTGTGTGTCTATACAATATATATAAGGATAGGCTAGGCTTATATATATAAGCCTAATCCTTTTTTCCTAAAATACTCATGTCCTCCACTTTTCTAAACAAAAAGTTACATGTTCATATTAAACTATTTAATTTTCTTGCCAATCCGTTTTGGTAGCCACATAGTCTAAGGCGTCACTATAGCATTAGACTAGACTACTGATGATGGGGAAATCAAGGTTCGAATCTAGGCCGGTGTACTGAGGATGTTATTAAAAAAAGTTTTATCATTCTCCTTCCACGCAAATTATACTACATTTCTTATGAATATAGCCCTCCTATTCCCTAAAACCATTCGCGTAATTAATACATAAGCGTATAACCGGAACAGGTAGTAAGGTACAGTGCTAAGAAAAATCTTTTAAATTTATCATTCGTGATGAATGAGTAAAAACAAGTGTATGTAGTAGTAACACGTGAGAAAAGAAGGATGCCGTGTTATGAAAATAGGGGAAACATTTTCAAAAAGGTTCCACAAAAACGGGTCCTACAAAAAAGGCAGTTCTTGACTTCCTTCTGATGTCCAAACTAAATTGAATCAGTGCATGATGAAATAAAATTTGGACCTTCTAGGAAAGACGAATACGTGCGCCATCTCTAAGATGAAGGATTAACAAATATTAGTTATGTAACATGTAAACAAATAAACTTAGTATTTTATACAGGTTATCCGCATGTATAATTACTCTTATACGGCACGGATGAGGAAGGAAAATTTTGGAGGTAATATACCCGTATTCGCATGGAAGGATAGAGGGAAACGATTTAGGTAAAATCACCCCTAGTAGACCTGACCAGTGTTTTAACCCCAATATTCCAGTCTTCAGTATAATTATAAGTATAGTCTTGTTATTAAAAATAATTATGGTTATTTAATCCACCCTATTTCACCAAGTGGACATTGACTTTACGGACGCACTGTATTTTCGAGTGTAAAAGGCGGGCTAATTTTAATGATGATGCAATTTTCTTGAATAATATTCTGAAAATTCCCACAAAATCGACCAATTGTTGACCCTTATTTAAACCATTTGACCCCGAGGCGTGTATACAATTAATCTTATTTGCTATTCTTCACAAAATTCTCAAGACAATGGAGTTTGTAATATATATTTTTCTTCACAGCTTCTTAACAACCATCAGGCCTATCTGAATCTAGCTACGCTAATGAGATCAGGAGAGAAGGGCTTTAAATTAAAACAAAACTATCCACATTTGTGTGGAAACCATACAGGAAAATACACCCTTAGTTGCTGGTATTCCCTTCCAGTTACATGAAAACCAGACTAAGGCACTTAGATACTTATTCAATTGGGATGTAACTGATATTACAGTCAATCAGCTTATCTGGTTCGTTGAAATATCAAGCCATATTATTTTGTTCAAAAAAGTTTCCAAAAGTTGAAACACTATGTTAACTATTTTATTAACTAATTTTAAACTTTTAGATAAAACAATGTTGAATTTTTTCTAACGATGCTTTCTCTCTTACTTGCTCTCGTTCCTCATTCTCCGTCAATCAGTGTTTAAAAAAATTGAAATGTAATTAATAACCAACACGCCTATATATATATGATGTAGACAAGGAATAAGGCCGGATTTTTGAAAATTACCACGGGATAGGAATTAAAGAGAATGTATATAATTGTTATACCACAGTGGGTAACGGGCAGCGTGGGGGGTAAGGGGGTTATATAATTCTTATACCACAGTGGGTAACGGGCAGCGTGGGGGGTAAGGGGGTTATATAATTCTTATACCACAGTGGGTCACGGGCAACGCCGTGCGGGACTGCTAGTAATCAAATAAACGATTACCTTTATTAATAACAACAAAATAATATTAGAGTTTTGCATGCACCCCCTAAAAATTAGAGCCATAATCAAACTGTTTTCAATTCAAAGTTGTATTTCTGAATGGGTTAATAACTGTTCAGACGCTTCCCTAGTGAAAATAAATTGTCTGGTATTTCAGTTTCTTGTTGAGAATCAGCTGGTCACTATACCCTTGGTAGTTCGTTTTACTTACTCACTCGATGGTATTAGGAACTACAAAGTGTACTGCCGCACTTACAGCTTATTTACAACTCTATCTTAAGGTAGTTCTATCCAGTCCACCTCATTACGCCCTGTCCCTATCTTAAGGTAGCTAGCTATATCCAGTCCACCTCAATACACCCTTTCTCTTTCAGGCTCATTCTAATAGTATTATCTCATCTGGGTCTATGAACATTTCATAAGGTGAGGTTTCTGGATTGACTTGGTTACGTCTTAGTGTCGAGGGTTTACGACCAAGAGGTTCTGACCAAGGCGGGAGCACAAAAACGATTTTGAGATATTTTTCTTAGACAAAAATTTCTGTTGGAGTGAATTAGATCAAACCGTTGGTAGGTGAATTTATGTAATCCTACCAAATGTAACTCAAATCGACAAAAAATGATCTATTTAATCTTATTCTTGGTTAGATTGGGGCTTGTTTTGACTAGTCCTAGTACTTACACAACATATCAAACTAAACATATCTTCCCAAAAATAGCTTTAAGAAAACATAATAAACTTCCTATTTAAAATTATATTTAGTGAAAAAAAGATAACACTTTAGGCCGCATGAAGAGCTGGTTAAAACCCCGACTATAGGTGTATTTTTTTTATATTTGGTAAGTTTCTATCCCATCATTCTCATATGATCGCAATCCAACTAAATAGTAGCCATTAAAACGTCTCTCTCAACGTATGGACGCTAAACAAATTGCTCTTGGCTTCGGGCCTAACGATAAATATTGCTACACTAATTCGCTTTATTGAAAAGCGGCAAAAAAAGAAACAATAATCCAAAAAATAATGTTCTTCCGCCAGCTATCGCGGGTATTGCTTTCCTATCTACGGGACCGTGTATTTTTACAAAGGCTCATTGGAAGAAGAATTGGTCGAGCGGAAAAGTGATAACTTTCACGAAACATTTGTCTCACGCAGGAGATATTAAATAATTGCGCAGTGTTAAAGCTTTAATTACTGTGATTTTTTTTTCTTTCTGAAAAAATTCCTCTAGCTACGATACAACTTTTAAGGTATTGCCTTTAAGAGGGAATAAAATTATTTATTATTCGATTAAAATAAGAAAAGCGTGAGTAAACTTGTTAAATAGTGTTTCACGTTCGGAAAATATTCAAGTCATCAAAATAATTTATTTTAATTTCAAGAATAATTGCATTCAATACATTAGGGCCTATTTTAGATTTGCCTTATCAATTTTGTTTAAACATGAGTAACGTGCTATTTTCAATGGTATGCACGGCACACGGGCTAAGGCGTCATCCTCGTCTTGAATGGTTTCCTGGTAACGGAGATCAAGATTGTAATATCATACGGGTGTAATGAGGTGTTTTTTCTACCCTGAATTGGTGTATTACTCTTTATCCACAAAAATATATATACTTTCCCTCTTTTACCTTACTCATCACTACCCTATAAGTATGAATATAAATATAGCCTGGATGGATGGTAGAGCAATGGCTGACAAAAAAATATACTAATAACATTATAAATAGACTATCTTCCATAAAGCTTAGAAAATCGAGTGTTAAAATAATCTTTAGAATAGTTTGAATCTCAAAATATTTAAATCAAGTTATTAAAGACGTGAAGGCCTATTCATAGGCATGCGAGCATGCTATTTTAATTAAATCGTGTTTTTTAATGTAAAATATGAACAATCGATTGGATTTGTGTTTCCTGTGAGACAAAAATAACATTATAAATAACAACAAATTTTTATTGCTAAAAACAAGATGACAGCGAATAAAGTTGTTATAAAATAATATAATTTTTTCCAAATTATTTAATAAAAAGGGTTCTAGATTTTGCTTGTGTACATTTTTAAATTTTAAAACTCTTCTTGGATTCATTTATAATGAAATAATATTTTTAAATTAACGTCAACTAAAACAAAACTGTGCGAGGATTTTATTTTTAATGTTTCAGCACCGCTTTTCTCTAACCATTCGGGCTATAAGTATATTGTATCAATTACGTAATCATGTTTAATGGTTGAAGGGTGTTGAATTTAGAGGAAATTTAAAAGTATTTCTGTGAATGAAGACTAGCAAACCATTTAGGAAAAAACCACCCCCAGTATACACCAACCAAGATTCAAACACTGATCTCCATGTCATCAATAGTCCAGTCTACTGAGAGAGTGACGCCTTAGATCAGGGATGGCAAATATATGGTACAAATACAAGATTCGGGTGGCACTCCGACATGAAAAAATAATCAAATCAAACTTTTCCCAACGTAGGATAATTTTTGTAAGTAAATAATATTTCAACAGCCACGTAATTTGATATAACGTCATAGTGAACTTTGTGAAGTGAACGGCTTTAAGTCGTCTTGGCTCGCACTTAAAAGCATCTTGTGTTCTGTTGAATACAACAAACTATGAAATAAGCATAAATAGCTTGGTTATCAAAATACAGCAACAAATTTCTAATTAGTATGGAAATTATGTAAGTTTTTGAATTCTAATATATAATATTAATTTATTCACTGAAGTGTTTCTTTCAATATTCTTTAGTTTACTATATTACAATAATCATTATCGTCTAAGACAATTACTTTGACCATTTATAAATTGGCCTTCTTTAAAATGTAGGCATTATTAAACTATTTAAAATTGTATTTGGGCTATTATTTATATTTCATAATATTCAACAGGTTTGGATTTTTAAATACTGATTTAAAACCCAAGACTAGTTCAAAATTCAACTAGTCCCTAGTAGGTAGCACTGGTGGCACACTGGTTGGAAAATTCTTAACACCCCTCCCTTCGACCACCGAAGCAGACAGTATCATGTTCAAACGTTAGTAGACATTGCGCATGCGTATAACACAAGAACTTAGCTAGTACACGTAAAAAGTGAACCAATCATTTAGGGTGGGGCTGCAGTGAACGAAGGAAAAGGTAAGTGGTTTGCAGTTTTTAGAGTCAAACTTTTTTTTGTACAGAAACAAAATAAATAACAAATATTGTCTCTATACAAACATAGAGTATAATTTTCTTCACAACATTTTCTTCAACAGCTGTTGAATATTTATCAAGAGTGTTCTAGAATATTAAAAAAAAATTATTCCTTTAAAAAGTAGGTTATTCAGTGTTTTTATGCTCAGAGAGAGTATTTATCTTTAATTTATTATTATTATTATTATTATTATTATTATTATTATTATTAGCACCGCGTCTTACTAACCGTTCGGGTTATACGCACTTACGCTAATGTGTAATGGTAGGGTGATTGTGAGATGAAATGGAGGACCTACAGCTTAACGTGGAATTCGAACAACGGTGGAGGCCTGGCGTTCCCCACATTCACAAGATGTCTTGTCAGAGGTGAAGGAAGGGTTTGGTAATCAGATAAATCTGTGCCGGGACCGAGGATTGAACCCGGACCCCCAGCACAGAAGTCTGACACCTTATCCTTAGACCACCAGGTCACCGTCATTAATTAATTACATATTAATACAAGTTGCATCAATATAAACATGTTAAATATAAATAAAAAGTAATATGCAAACGATTAAATTTACAAATTAGCGCTATTGATTAATATTTCACTTTTATCATTGGTGAAATGTGGGTTTACCCTTTCACATTGATAAATTAACGGCCGGGGACTGTATGTTGTACCTGTCCTAGTCTTAAGTTAGATTATAAGGAATATGAAGCTACGACAGGCCTAGTCAGCCGGTAATGGAAAATATATGGCTTGAATAAAAAAACTGACTCAGACCTCATATTGGAAACAGTAATGGGTGTAAAAAGAAAAAAATTCTAGTGACAGGACTGAAAATCTGGTACAATGTGCCTCTTAGTGTTCATACAAATAAATAAAATAAAATTGAAGTTGTTACATTGAGATAATAAAAAAAAGGTAAAGATATAAAATTACACCAAAATAAATGTCTTGTCATTTTACATAGCCATTGTACAAACACTTAACAGTGGTAAGGTTTAAATAAATCCGTTTATCACCATGAAAACCAAGGAAGAAGTTTTTACTAAATATCAAACAAGGTGATAAGCTAAGATATATTGTGTTCTTACATGAAAGATAATTGTGAAACAGTCTCTAGGCATAATGTTATATACATGCTGAAACTGTTAGGTGTTGTTTATAGATTTACACAAATAAGATCACAGAGGATTGATTTAAATTTGTGTTTTGGTAAGTGTCTACTATTTTTATTTATAGAGTTTTAAATGTAGCTTCATTTCACCGAAAGCTTTATTTTATAAAACAAATAGTGTTAGTTTTTGAGTGGTCATGTTCCTAGTCGGTAATCTTTGATTAACATAGTTAAAAGTTGAATAAGTAAAAGTATTTATGCCATTAATAATATCATACATAAGTATTATAACCGTATATTAGATTAGCTGTCTCATGACAGATATTCAACATCATCTGTTTATATCACCATGAGAATAAAATTTAACATCTGTTTGAATAGAAGAAATATTTGATTTATTTAGGTCAACAAAAAATATTTGTCTATAAAAACTGCAAAAACACTGACCTTTTCTCGCGTTCCCTGGATCTTCACCTTAACGCCTGTTGTTTCGTTCTTTCGTTCTTTCAGCAACATCTTTCCCTTTGAAACGAAAAAACAAAAAATCTAAGAAAATTTATCATAAGAAATATTTTCTTGCTCCGATTTAGTTTCTCCAACCTTTATATGAAAAAAAAAATTATATATATTTCTTTCGGCGAGAAACTATAATAGGAGTTTGAAAGAAATTCAACCTTGTTGTTCAGCCATTGTGCTGCTGCATCTTGGTTTCTTTCTTTTTTTCCAACTTGTTCCTTTATTAGTTTTGAAGGACGTCTACTGGGTATGCAGTGGGTGAGGGGAGAGATAGGAGTTTCCCAGCGCTAGACAAGGGCTGTTATATAAGTGAGGGTAGGGGTGTATTAGGGGTGGCCCTCTCACGCCTCCTCCCCCTCTAGAACAAGGGGATGGTTTGGAGATCAATAGTCGGACGTCTGGCTAGAATGTTACAGGGGTATAACCGTGTGTGTGTTTGGAATATCATCCCCCCCTCCCCCCCATCATCATCTTGATCTGTGGTCAATGTGAGGTCATAACAACTTGGCTGAGAGTGAATTAACCCGTCGACGATCCAAACTAATGCGCATCTGGGATCCGTTGATACAGTAAGGAGTCTTTTAACACCTGCACCTTTTAAGAAAATGGTCAGAAGACGGACCCATTTGAGTATCATCCGAACAATAAACATTTGAGGTGGTGTAAAAGGAAATGTGAGCTGGGGTTCTTTTTTTTCTTTAGTTTTTACTCACTTTTTGGTGAAAATATATCAAATTGTTCTTCAATAGATAAGTTTATTTTCATTTTTTATACATAGTAATCTTAACAGTTCTTGAAAATCTGTCATGGGCATCTCATAATATGACCAGGACTTTTAATCTTCACTTATAAAGTGTCAGTTCAAATGACGCTATGCTCATGATGTATATGTATTTAAGATATAAAACTATATTATATTCTTTAAATATAAATACACTCTCTGTACCAAACAAGTTTGATACTCAATATTTGACAACGCAAGTCTCCATAACTGTGTTTCTGATCTATCCAAGCGACCGATCAACTCACACGCAAATGTATGGACTCTGCCTTAAGTTATAAATGATTTATGACCATGGGTGCGAGAAGATTCTGGACAGTTCAGCGTGTTAATCCAATTTCTATAGGAAGGGCATTTTATTAAGTATAAACCTGTTTATTGCTGCCAACATTGATAGCATTTTACAATTTTATTGGTATTGCCTTATAAGTACGTATTGATCATATTTATCAAAGGTGACAGCTGCTTATCTCATGACTTTACGTATGAATATTGAATACCTCAAAGTAGATCTAGTAACTTTTCTAGCTGCAAGAAAAGTATCTTCCTATATAAATCTGATTGTAATAGTTGTGCATAGTTATGCTAAACCGAAGTTTCTTGTTTCAGGTCATTTTCCAAGGCGAGATTCGTTGAAAAAATATAAATGAATTTTACTTGAATTAAAAAACAATTTTTAAGAATCAATGGTAGAAATAATCGTTATTAAAAAAATCAAAATATTCACCTGTAACACGCTGAAATTTGTCAGTAGAAAGATACAACTGAGAAAAAATTTGGTACGGGTTTCTTCCGAGATTTATTGACAACTAAAATCGTGTAGATATATTATCAGCTGTTAAAGCATACTTGTTTATTTACTAACGCGCATCTTGCATTTCATATTATACTACAATTTTAAGTATACAAAGGGATATGCTCGTTTACCCTTCATTTATCCTGAAAAGTAGCAAATTAGCCTCGCATTTTTCCACTATGGTACAGCTTATAAAATAGGGCCTTAGTGTAGTCCATCAAGGTCATACTTTACCTTTCAGGATATAAATGTAGTATACGTTTCGCAATGATTTATACAATGTGTGTTTTATTAATTGTGTATATATATAATTTTGTTGAAATATTTAATACTGTGTATTGGTTTGTATACTGCTATATTTTTATATTAATAATTCTTCTGGATCTTAGTATTGATGGTTGTACACTATCACGCTAAAATATATTCATAAACTTAATTGGGAATAGTTCTATTGAATGAGGTTTCACTCGACATTATTATTTACATGATTCCGTCACGATATAGTTTCACATATTGACAACGTAACCACAACTTCACCTCTGATTTGACCTCGTCGTTCGACCGAAAGTGATGTCCTCGAAGGTGTTCAAGTTTTGGAAAGCTATGAAGATCCGATGGAGCCAAGTATAGGCTGTTAAGTGGGTGATACAAGACTTTGAAACCAATGTGTCAAATCAACGCAGTTGATCTCGCTCTGGTGTGAGGTCGATCTTTGTCGTGTTGAACAAGGAGCTGCTCCATGTGGAGACAAACTCTTCGAAGTTGTGCTTTCAGTTTTCTCAGCGTTTCACAGTAACTTCCATAATTGAGTAGTGTGTCTCTAAGCATGAATTCTAAATGAGTCTCTCCTCTACATCCCATAAGACCGTGAGCATAACTTTGTTCACTAACAATGAATTCTTGAATATTTTTTATGCCAGCGATTATTTGTGACGGTGCATGTGCATTCTTTTATTCTCTGGCTCAAAATGATAATCCAGCTTTCATCCTCCGTGTGAATGATGTCTAGGAATTCATAGCTTCCACATCCATGAAAAAAAAAACTGTTGGTTTTTGTCGACTTACTTCTGTTTCATTTCGGGAGTGAGCATTCAAGGTACCCATCGCGCGCACATCTTTCCAAATCACAGATCTGCAAACAATTCCTGGAATCGCTCAGGTGAAATTTCAGCTTTTGTCCACCAGTTCTTGTCGACAAACAGTTCTTGTCGACAAATACAGCGATTCTGTTTAATGAGTTCATCCACAATATTCCGGCGAGCCTCTTCGGTAGAGGTCCGTGGCCTTACGTTCCGTTGTTTTCACTCAAGTTGAGAGTGGTCCCTTCGAGCTTTCCCTCGCTAGCACGTGCGGCTCGACGTTGAACAGTAGATATGTCTACATATTCCTATATAATCGCCGGTGAATGTCAATCGAAGGCACGTTTTTCTTCAGTTAAGAACTCGATCACTGCACACTGTTTCATCCGCGCTTAGATACTTGCGCTACACCCCTTCATGTTTACGACCGTAATACAGAGACTTCTAGTGGCAGATGTTGGAAACTTGGCCTCGCTACGTGGGAAATACAAGCTATTAGAATACATATTAGTTTGTAGTCCTACGCCTATTTATCTGATAATAACTAAATATTATTATTAGCACCGCGTCTTACAACCCGTTCGGGCTATATGCACTTACGCTAATGTGTAATGTTAGGGTTGATTGTGAGATGAAATGAAGAACCTACAGTTTAACGTGGAATCCGAACCACGGTGGAGGCCTGGCATTCCCCACATTAACAAAATAACTAAATAGGAGGCATTACTTTTCAACACGCCCACGTAGTCAAAGGTTTATTTGTTTAAAGTTTATAAACTTACAGGATTTTCTGTGCTTAGTTTTCTTAGTTTATTTCCCCCCCTTCACACCACGATGAGCACTTTAAACGACCCTTATGTCAGTTTTTTATATATATTTGTGGCACCATACCACCTAAGTACGAATTGATTTATTATTTTTAACGTTAGTGACCTAGCGGTCTTGGGGTAAGGTGTCAGACTTCTATGCTGGCGGTCGGGGCTCAATCCTCGGTCCCGCCACAGATTTATCTGATTACCAAACCCTTCCTTCACTTCTGACAAGACATCTTGTGAATGTGGGAAATGCCGGGCCTACCGTTGGTTCGGATTCCACGTTAAACTGTAGGTCCTCCATTTCATCTCACAATCACCGTACAATTACACATTAGCATAAGTGCGTACAACCCGAACGGGTAGTAAGACGCGGTGATAATAATAATAATATTATTTTTAACAAAAAAAAAGTGTGTCCTGATATACAATCATACACACATCAGGATTTCCAAAGGCGATGTGAACCAATGATTGTACAACCGAGCCAACGCAAACACAGCAGAAAAGCTAGAGTAGGATTTTCATTGGAAGCTACTATTTTCGCCGATATCCTGGACAGCTAACCTTTAACACGACTCTCGATGGTCAAAATTGGTCCAACCATCGTATCGTAATTTCAATTTCCGGAAATTGGCTTATCAAGGAAAGAGTAGAGCGAGGTTTTGTTTAACTTGATCATTTGAAATTTGGTATATTTCACTATCTGTTTGTCCTGATCTTTGATACATGTCAACTGTCAAATTCGTGAACCAATTTTAACAAAATTTGCGAGGGGCATTCTTTGAGCCTAAATCGAAAGATACATGTACGTAGTTTTTCAATACAGCTACCCATTGCAATATGGCAATCAAATGTTTTTAGTTTAATATATAATTTCAATTGATTTGAATTTATAATTTTAAGCAATAGTTCGATTACCTAAGGTATATTTATTTAGTATGCATATCACGTGACTGACTTCTTAGACTACTTGAACCATGGCTATTCTTTGTGACTAAAATGTGCTATAAAATAAATTACTATTTTCTGTCTAGCTTAATCACCGAGGAAAATTATCAACTTTAAATCCAATTAAAAAAAATCACAGAAGATATTTAAACTTGAAATCCAAAGATTAATCTTAAGACTGTAATAGCGATAATATGACATAATTTATAATAATGGGATTATCATTTTTGAATGGCAGTATCGAAGTATACTGTTCACAGAAATACTAATATATACATCACATTATGCCTTTGAAGGGAAAATGTAACTTTTAAGACGCAAACAAACAGGCGTAAAAGGTTAAAGATTTTCAAATCGACAAAATGTATTTTTTATTTTATTCGTCTTTTCTATTTGAATTTGTGCTAAACGCTTTTAAACCAACTTGATTCACACGTTTGTCCTCATAGCAGAGAGGACTGGGTTGGTAGGAACGAGGCAGATCCTAAACGAATCAAGTCCAACAGAAACGTTTTCACGCATAAGTTTGAGAACAAGTCGGAGCTATAGCGCATTTTTCCTTGAGGTGGGAGTGTAGGGGATGCGAAATAAGCCCATTAATTTAGCAGTTTTTATGGTAAAACACTTTTGGTCAAAATTAAGCAATAAATTCTTCAGTATAAACACAAAGTTAAATAATATTTTACATGGTGATATCAACAGTTCTTGAATATCTAACAAAGATGACCTGGAATCTTATGACAACTTTTTCTCTTCATATAATACCACTATGTACAGGATAGACATTCAAGAACTTTTTAATATCATCATGTGAACAAAATTTAAACTATGCTGCTAGTGGAAATTAGTTTATACTGATTTTGATTTGTGAAACTAAGGTAAACTTAAGTTATGATTATTTTAATATAATGAACTAAATTTATGAATATGTACTAACGTATTTTACATTCAAAGTTTAAAAAAATTAATTTTTAAGAATTTTGACTTTTTAAACTAAGGTAAACTTAGGATATGATTATTTTAAAATCAGTGAGCTAAATTTAGGAATTACTTTATATAAACTAAGTATATAATAAATATATGTATGTAAATATTAGTAAATCATGTCCTTATAAATATATAAAAATGGATTCTATATAAGATAACATGAGCCATCCAATTTATTTTTTGAGCTTATAAAATAGAGGTTCATATAAATGTATTTAATTAAAAACTTATTTAAAATATCGATTATACATTATAAATTAATTGTATTTAAATTATTAATATATAGAAATTTTATTTTATATAATATTATATCTTTATATTCGTAAATTTAATTAATTATTTTATTATAATATTTTATATTAATAATATTAACCGTATTAAATATGTTTTAATCATATAGTAAAACATATTCATTGACTTATTTTGGCCAAAATAATATTAGTTATAAAAAATGCAAAACCCTTTTTCTCGCGTATCCTACAATCCCACCTGAATAGTGTTCATTTGTAGCATTTGGCTACAATCCTAGAAGAATCAACTAAGAAAAATGTATACAACTTATCCCGTTTCACCGACCCTGCGTCTAGAACTACAAGTCGGGAAGAAAACATAAACACTAGCGAACGTAAGCACGCTGCAAGGAAAACTAGGCGCTGCTCTCAAGTTTCTATTGGCGACCACCAGAGCGTGCCACACAAACATGGACAGTCCAAAGAGCTTAAGATACGAAGAAATGTTCTTCCACTTTCTCGAAGCATCGAGATGTTTGGAGTATAAGGTAGAGGTTTCTGTTGTCATGCGAGTTCCCTCCCTTTGGTGATCCATATGTTTACCCCCACGTTTTATCACGTTCTCCAATGATCTCTGAGGGTTTGTACATATATGTCCGGCGAGGCTATGTATGGCCAGTCTTGGATTTTGTTTGGACGAAGGTATTGGAAGCTAAGGCTTAGGGATTGTTAAAATGTAAGATCTAAATTATTTTTCAAATTAAGGTTTCTTTCTGGTTATTAATTTTTATTTACCTTTTAACTTTTCAAAATTCTCTCGACCTAGCTGTGAGACTGAAAAGATATTATGATCGTTATAATGGGAAATTTTGGGACAAAGTTTTCTTTAACGAGTATTTTTGACAGTTTTAAAAAAGAAAACATAGACAAATGTCACCTCTAGTTAAAATTTGTATCCTGGGGAATGTCTATTGGCCCTACGATGATACGATTTTTTTAAGATCTTAGTGTATAATGGGAATATGTATAGAAGTATAAGGAATAATAAGGGAATTTTCGAGTACTCATGGCTTAACTTATGAAGGTAGATATGAATTTCGTAATGGATATTTTGTTTTGACGAAGATCACGTACCTTTACAACCTGTTTAGGTGCGGAAATAATTGATTTAGGTATTATTGTTCTCTTCTAATGTAATTGTCTTGAGTTAAAGCCGTATTTAACTATGAAATTGTTTTTTGCTTCAAGCATTCTAATTCATAATGAAAATCTTTTCACCAACTCTACGGCTATCTTAATATTTTTTAAGATATCTATATATTTTTCAAACTTATTCAGATGATAATGCTTATATTTATATATTTAATTATGATACTTTTTAAAAAATATCAACAAATCTACTCCAAGCCTTTTCAATGCTAAAAATAGAAATAATAACCTTAAGTTTTGTGTATTTTGGTATATCTTTAGTTTGGGTACATATTTATATATTTAATTTTCCATTAGGGCGACAGTCATTATATTATTCCCGCAACTGGTGTGAATTGCGTGCTCTGGGTTTTGAAGGTTAATCCTCAGATATTAAAAAAAAAACTTCAGCCACTCACTTCTATTGCATTAAAAAAAAAATTACTTAATACCAAGGACGGATCACGAGTTTAAAGTTGAATTATTTTAAAGATATTTACTTTCTTATTCAGAGATTGTTGTAATTTTACAAATTTTCACTCTCCAAATTATGATATATCTTAACGTTTTATGCCCCCCCCTTCCATTATCCCTCCAACCCCAATTAAAAAATGCGGGTCTTACATTTATTATTATTTAAAAAAAATATTACTATTATCTGCTTGTGTGTCTTTACTTGGGGCTTTAATCAAGACTGTTTGATGGATTTCATTCAAACTTTACATATAGATGTTATAAGCTGGTACCTTAAGGCCAAATAGTGTTTTTTAATTTTATCTAAGAAAACAGGGCATTAAAAAAATTGAAAATTCGAAGATTTTTTTTAAAATTAATCCTTACGATTTTGATCAAAATGTTTGTTCAAAATGTATATCCACTCAATATTTAGCACTATAAGGTAAATTGTATACTTCTTTTCAAATTTAAAATTAATTTTAGGGTAGTTTACTAATTACTTATATTTTGGAAATTTGAAATGTATACATTAGAATAAAAGCGGGGTGTTCGGAAACGCATAGCCCAAACTGCACATATAGTTTGTTTGAACCAAAAAATAATACAAAATCCCTGAACACTTACATCCGCCCAACTATACTAATATCATTTAATTGTGTTCAAAATGTTGGCGTACAGCGCCTGGAGAACAAAGCTGTGCATTGTGCAAGCATGCGCGGCATTTCACATGTAATAATGGCAAGCAATTTCTGTGATGTAGGAATGTTAATGATCACACTCGGGACGTATTCACAATATTAGATAGAGTGGTGTGTTGTTTTCTATGTATTTTTATCTAGCACTGCGTCTTATTATCTATTTGGGCTATATGCTTAGGTTTTTTTTAATCAATTGTGGTATGTTATGTGGCCGTGCTCCAAGATTTTGAGGTGTGTGGTTCCGTGCGCCTAATTCATATGCAACTTGTTGTACACACATGCTTTACAGTTTTGCTCTCCTGGTGCTGTACGCCAAAACTATGATATTATCATAGTTTGCCGGATGTCTGTGTTTAGGGATTTTATACTACTTTTGGTTCAAACAAATGTATGTGCAGTTCGGGATATGAGTTTACAAATATCCTGTATATCTACTATTTTGTCATACAAGTTATTTTAGTTTAGGAACCATTTAGAATCTATTGATTAACAAACTTTTAGTTTAGTGTTTAGTTTTAATCGCTCATTAATATTTATAATAATAATAATAATAATAATAATTATTATTATTATTATTATTATTATTATTATTATTATTAGCACCACGTCATGATACCCGTTCGGTTTATACGCACTTACGCTAATGTGTAATGGTAGGTTGATTGTGAGATTAAATGGGTGACCTACAGTTTAACGTGGTATCCGAACCACGGTGGAGGCCTGGCATTCCCCACATTCACAAGTTATGATTAATACGCTTCTTGTCAGAGATGAAAGAAGGGTTTGGCATTCAAATACATCTGTGCCAGGACTGAGGATTGAACCCCGGACCCCCAGCACAGAAGTCTGACACTTTACCCTTAGACCGCAAGGTCACCTAATATTCATAATGATATTATATGTAGAAAATAAAACTGATTTATTTTTATTTTTAGCACCGCTTCTTATTACCTGTTAAATTTACACGCATATGTACTAATTACGACAGTGAATTAGGAATAAAGAATGTAGTATTTTAGAGGTAGTGTACCCATATAGGCGTGGATGGAGAGTGTAAATCCTTTAAGGAAAACCACTCTCACTACACGTGACAGGGATTCAAACCTCAATCTCTTTGTAACCCGCAATAAAGTCAATTTCGAGAGTGAAGCTTTAGACCTTACGACCACCGTAGAAGGTCTGAACGTATTAACTGAAGAAATATTATATTCATTTTGAACACCAAAATAAATTTGAAAAAAAAAATAGGGCCCTAAGCTCATGTTTCTTTCCAACCCACCGTATCTCAGATTATTTTTTTTCTCATTGATAGGAATGGACGGACAAAGAAGAGAAAGAATGTTGTTTCCTACTTTTTTTTAATTGTTGTTTTCCAGAGTTCTAAATAAAATATAAGGTTTATCACCAGGGAGCTTAGAGGGAGCTCTGAATCAATCGTATTTGATCGTAACTCATACGACAAGGAAAAAAAAACACAATTATGCCCTCGATATTCAAAGTATTAAAATATGTTCAAAGTGATTGGGTTGAAACTTTGAAGATAAGTAATTGGCTACCATCTAGGCCCAATTGAAATTTCAATTTGTCAGTGCTTCTTAAAACCAACTTGTAGATGTGATACATTTTTTTTTTAATTCCACCTGTGGTTATGAGGGCGGAGGTGTCGATTTGATTTTGTCTGGATTGTTGGTTACAGGGAGGTTGTGGTTAAAATATTGGGTGGTCTTATTATTATTATTATTATTATTGTTATTATTAGCACCGCGTCTTACTACCCGTTCGGGTTATACGCACTTACGCTAATGTGTAATGGTAGGGTGATTGTGAGATGAAATGGAGGACCTACAGTTTAACGTGGAATCCGAACCACGGTGGAGACCTGGCATTCCTCACATTCACAAGATGTCTTGTCAGAGGTGAAGGAAGGGTTTGGTAATCAGATCAATCTTTGCCGGGACCGGGGATCGAACCCCGGACGCCAGCATAGAAGTCTGACACCTTACCCCTAGACCACCAGGTCACCTATTGGGTGGTCTTATTTAGGTAGTTTTTCACAAATGGTTCGCCCAGTGGCGTGGCGTGCCAGGGTAAGATTAGCTCGTTTATACTATACCTGTGATTCTGTTCTCCTCCACCGATTCCTCCATTTGACCAATCACACATAGGTTCATGTTCATCGCACCTCACATGGTAATATAGTTCAGTTGATACCAGTGGATTAGTTTTTACATCCATTACAGTTCCCAGCCCGTGGTCTGGGTCAACTTTTTATTCAAGCCATATATTTTCCACTACTGAATTATCAGGCCTGTCGTAGCTTTATATTCCTTATAATTTAACTTAAGACTAGAACAGAAACAAAATCCAGTCCCCAGTCGTTAATTTATCACTGTGAAAAGGCAAACCCACATTTCACCAATAATACATTTTTCGGCCATTCCAAGAATCAAACCTGGGACCCTTAATCTCCGCAGAATGACACACTACCGACTTAGCTAAGGTGTCGGATTGGTGGTATTATGATTTATGAGTAATGAAAATAATTCACAGGTACTGTTCAAATCAATTATGCTTATTCCGGGATCATGACCAACTTAACGCTCGTGCAACTTAACGTAACGTAAAGGTTATCTTCTTGTTTTTAAATGGAAGCCAACACAATGCAGTTAACTTAACGTAAGAGTTAAGTGAAGTGCACCATGTATTCCTTCCAGCCAATCATGTTGCGAGCAACGTCAACACGGCTATTTAGTACTTCATTTGTTTGTTCATGGTTCTTAGACGACTTCTTCGGTATAGTTCATCTGTCCACGTCTCACGAGCATTAAAACGGCCTCTATTTACATTTTATTTTCTAGCTCCAGTAAAGCTTCTAATGTAGGAACTTTTAGCTTAATAAACTCTAAATGTTTTGGTTACATTTGATCAAACCATTGCATTTAAACCGTTAAAACTAATGGTCTGTGTTTTCATAAAGCTTCACACATTGTGTTTATTTCCATTACGTAAAAGTTAAGTCAATCGTGATCTAGGCACCACTGGTGACACGACACGACACCTGTAGGAAATACGAACCAATCACTCTACTGAATATATCTAACCTAAGTCTAGTCCATATGAATGACATAAAATCACACACAAAAACAACACGCTAGATTGATAGAAAGAGTGGATTGTGGATCCAAATTTCAAGAGATCAAATTTATGTAAATTATATTATCTTGGAATTAGGTAATCAGTGTTTACCAACTTTGTGGGAGTTTACTAATAATCTGGTTCAACAAAATATATTATTTTACATTACATACATATTTTGAAAACCATTGCTAAGAAGATTTATATAGCCTTAATGACAAACAAACTTTGAGAATTAGAAAGTAATTAAAAGTTAGTTTAGTAAATTAAATATAGCAATTTTTATTACGTATTTTTAGAGATAATTAAAAATATCGGTTATAATAATATGTTAACTATACAGCCAATCATTTTTTTTAAGAAAAACGTAACCAATATATCAGTTAAAATGCAATGATGGCCAATTTTTGCTAACAGTTTAATGTGCAAAAATGTTACCCACACAATTGAGTAGGTTTGCTTTGTAAATGATCATAGTATGTGGAACCACATGAGTTTTTCTAGGAAGGGTAAATGAGAGAAAGGGAGGGGTGTGGCGAAACTTAATTTGACAAGCTTTTCATACCAATATAGTGTGAAATAATCATTAGGTTTTCGTCTTTCACTTGAAATTGAACACCTAAAATATGATAATCAAAATAACACATTACCCGCTCCAGTGTTCGAATGGTCTAAGGTGTCACTCTCATGTGAAGACTGGCTGGTTTATGACGGGGAGATCAGGGTTAGAATCCCAGTTGAGTCTACTGAGGCTGATTTTTCTAAATGGCTTTCCCCTCTCCTTGCACAAAAATGGGTGTAAGTTATCTTTGAAAATCTTATTTCCTTATTCCTACCACATTATAGCAATCATTTTTGCGTATAACCTGAAAAGGTAGTATAACGTCGTGATAAAAAAATATAAGATAAACATTGAATAATTATATAGGCCACACAAGAAATGATGTGTAGATATAGAGTTGTAAATGTTGAGAGTAATGTTGCGAGTTTATTTCTATCACCGCGTCTTATTACCAGTTCGGGTTACACGCTTATGTACTAATCACGCTAATGGTTTTAGGGATTATGAAGGTTATATTTAGAGGAAGCGTATACGCGTTCGCGTGGAGGAAGAGTGGAAAACCATTTTGAAAAAACCACCCTCAGTACACACGACTGATATTCTAACACCAATTTCCCCGCCATCGACCATCTAGTCTATTGCGAGGTAGTAGCGCCTTAGACCATTTAGCCACCGAAGCGGGTGTTTTGTGTGTGTGTTTTATAGCTTACCTACCAGTGTAAAGTAAAGCCTATGTACGATTAGTCAAATGGGGTAGAAAGTGGGAGATAACCTATTAGAGCTACAGTTTTAGTAAGCTCTGCTTACCCTGGAAACATTCCATTCCAAGACACGACACTGCTGCAAGTCAACATCGCTTTCTAAACATACATATTTTACTTCTGTAGTGAAATAGTATAATTTTACATGGCAATAAAAATAAAGCTGAAATATTGAAATTCACAAATCAATAAATTAATCCACGCTTGGGCCACCCAAAGGTTACAACTAGGTTTACATTAAAATTAATAGGGCGATAGATAACAAATTTAAAGAAAATCCCACCTAACTTTCGGTCTCTTTTAAACGTTAGAGCTATAGTAAAAAGTGTGATGTCTCGCTTTGTAACAAGATAATGATTTGAGAGTTTGAGGAAAAAAGTTCTTAAAAAGATATTTGGGCTTAAGTGAGCTAAACAAACAGGAAAATAAAGAACGCCATGACTTGTATGCATCCCCAAATATATTAAAGAAAATCAAGGAGTGCAGGGTGAGCTGTGGTAGTCATGTGACTCGTATGTACGATTACAGGTGTGTACACAATATTTTATCTGTGAAACCAGAAAATACAAGACCCCTTGGTGTGTCGAGACATCGATAAGGGGGTAATGTTAACATATATTTTAAGGAGGTTGGGTGTCAGACTAGGGATTGGTCGGAGATGTATCAGGATATGACTGAATGGTGAGCTTACTTTCAAGTTAATTAAGGCTAGAAATTAGTTAGCTGAATAAAAGCTTTGGTGTGAGTTATTTTTTAATAATAATAATAATAATATTTAGCACCACGTCTTACTACCCGTTCGGGTTATACGCTTTAAGTACTAATTACTCTAATGGATTAGGAATTGGGAAGGTTGAATTAGAGGAAGTGAACCTGCATTTGCGTGGAGGGAGAATGGAAAACCATTTAGTAAAAACCTCCCCCAGTTCACCCGACCGAGATTCGAACCTCGATCTCCCCGTCCTCAGCAGTCGAGCTCAACACGACAAGCGCATTAGCCAACTACGCCACCAAGGCGGGTGTTTGAGTTATTTAAAGGCCACAATATCCAAAAGGTGTAAAAATGTCCCTCCTTGCAAAAACACTTTCTTATGACAGGTATATATGCATTACAATTAATATTAACTTCATAGTTGTTCACTAATTAATTTAATAATACATACAGTAGCCACATGGTTTCTTTAGTGCTGACTGACAGCTCACAGCTGACTTCTGACAGTCAACATTACATATATACCTAAATTTTTATTGTCAGAAGTGACAGCTGCTAAACACATGGTTTTGCAGATCATATGGTTCGGCGTAGGGATACATAATTTGGTCTGGTAGCTTTTTAAAGCCATCAGCTGTCAGCTGTGAGCTATCAGTCAGCACCAAGGAAGTCATGGGGCTACTGTACCTAGCCACGACGTTTCTTTAAGGGGTAGGCAAGAAACTGCTCAAAAAACAACTCCATAGTTAATCTATCCTCACCAACTTTCTTCACACTTCCCTATCCTTGCACACTCCCATCGATCCAACAACTTCCATACACCGAGTCATGCGTGCTCGTTTGTTTTTAATATTTCTCTTTATCACATAATCGTATACAACATTTAATCGCGTTTTATATGGCCTACCCCTAACTTACGGTCCTTTTAAACTATGTAACAAAAAATGTTGTAATATAATGTTATTTTGTAACTTGTTACATTTGAGTGTTGTTTCACATAGTTACAAATAAGCATTGACAACATTATTCAAAACTGTCTAATAAATTAAAAGATATTTTATCTAGTCTACATCATATCGTTTGAGGAGAATGTTCTTCTTTCGACAGCGGTTTGTGTTGTGTTGTGCAAAAAAAAAAGGCCAAAAGACGGGTTTGCGTTCGACCATCTCTATTAATGAAAACTAAATAATTCGCGAGTAACCTTTTGACTGACTTTCAACGTGATGACCATGACCTCTTGCCTGGTGAAATCAGAACTTATGGCAGTTTTAAGAACTTTGTTCGGATGAATTTGAGTACCTAATTAGTTTGATTGGCAATCGAACTGAGAGGTAAAACACCTCTTTTGGGGATGTTATTCCAGTTAAAGAAAGTATGTTTACACTATGTAGCAAGTTTGTGTTTCATACTAATGTTTTACAACTTGTCAGAAAATCAGGTGAAAAATTCTATAAAACATTGATGTTTTATTAAAAAAATAATCGTGTTTTACAACAAGTTATACGTTCACCAACCAGTGTTGGTAAAGATCAAATCAAATGTGTAACTTGTGTTTTCTAACATATTGCGCCTGTCACAGGAATGTTTACATCATGTAACAAGTTGGCTACACTGTTCTCCCCACCCCGTAACCGGAGTTATCTTCTCGGCGTTTCCTTTTCCATCGTGCGTGCAGCGTACTCTGTGCTCTTTAAGTGATTATGTTGTTGTTAAATGGCAGAATGAAGGCAGGTGGACGTTTATAGTCTAATATATATGTTATAGGGAAAGACGGTTGCTTTGGGATGCAACAAAAATGAAGATTATAAAAATAGAAACAAAAAGCATGACTTGTGAAAGGAGATTGACAATGCTTTTGAGTTTGAAGAAGGTGAGGCAGAGAATAAGATACGAAAATTAATTTGACAGTTTAACAGGGAATTGAAGAAAATTACTGAGACTGGAAAGGATGCAGATGAACAATCAAAGGTGTATTTTTTTGGAGTATTTACTTTCCTGAAAGATAAAAATCGACCGCGTTTTTTTAAAACTCGAATCTGGAATCCAGCACACCTCAGAAGCTATGGATTATGAAACTTTGGAGTCCTCGGATGCTCCTGGCGAGATTAAACAGGTATGTATATATTTTATTAAAATATATATTACACCAACCGAAGGTGCTTCAATAAACTTATACATAAATTAAAATAATGTATTTTTGAATAAAAATAACTTTCGTTTATTTCACTTTTGACAGTTTTGATTTCTATTATGTCTAGTATGTCACAAATTATGAGCTAAATTCATCTCTAAATTTCTTTGCAAACTTGCTTGATTTATCTACAACTCTTTTCATTATCTTTAATGTACCTGTTGGGCGTCCTTCAATTCTCCACGATCCAGGTATTACTTCACCAAAGTGTTCAAAGTCAAGCGTTCTTGGGGGGTTGTAGGCCTCAGATGAATCATTCTTTCTCAGGAAGGTGTGAATAAATACATATGCAAGCACCATTTTTTCAGCTTTTTACTGGTTCTAGGAGTATTTATTGGCTTCTTAAATTCTCTTAGCCCATAGGTAAGTTGCCGAACACATGTTCTACCATTATTCTCGCTCTAATTAGTCTTCCATTATAAATACGTTGTCGTGAACCTTTCGAATGAAGACCAGGATACGGTTTAATGATATGTGGGAGCAACGGGAAGGCATCATCGGCCACAAATACAAGAGTTGTTAGATTATTTCTTCCAGGAAAATTTCTAGCTAAAGGAAGATTCAACTTTGATGTCAAGCTTTTCTTCAAATTGGCGATTTCCAAACACACACACACACCCTCCTCCATCTGGTATCTGTCCTTAACATCCAGCACTGACATAAGCAAAACAATAGATTGCATCGACTACACTCATAAGCACAATACTAAAAATAAGCTTATATTTATAGAAGTCACTTGAGCTTTCAATAAGTGCTTGCAATGTTACACGTTTTCCACTAATGTTGCCAAAAAAAATTGAGAAAATCTCACCTATGGTAGAAATCATCCGCAACCTCCAGCCATTTTTTAAGAGTCTGAAAAAGAAAAATATTGTGAATTTTTTAATTACAGTCTTTTCTTTCTCCCTTTTTTCATAGATGAGAGGAAAATGAATCAAGACCGTCAGAAGATATATATCATATAAGTACAACAGGGAAAACTAATACTTATAACGAAACATCAGACACAAATGATCTACAATAGCTAATAAATATAAGTATAATTATATGGTTGAATAATCGTATGCTGTTATGAAAGAGCTTTCAAATCAGTAGGGGGATAAATTTTATGTTTATGGAGAGCATGTTGCAGTCATTCTTCATAAATTAAGCAAAATTTCTTCAAGTTACGCGAAGTTTGATATTCACAAAATCCTTTTTAATGCTGGTATGGGACGCTAAGAGCCTAAATCCCAAGCATCAACAGTAAAATACATCTCCTTCAGACTGTAGTGTCAATTTTACTGAGCTCCCTCATGATATAAACACACCAGTTCAGTATTTTAGAATGTTCATAGATAGTGAAATCATCTCCAAAATGGTATAGCAAGCAAATTTATATTCTACCCAAAATACGGGAACTTCAATAAATATAAATGTCAATTTTATATATATATATATAGGCATTCATATAATGCGTTGCATTGTAAGGCTACCTAGCTACAGAATGTATTGAAATAATAATAATATTCAGCATCGTGTCTTACTACCCGTTCGGGTTATACGTTTTAAGTACTAATTACTCTAATGGATTAGGAATTGGGGAGGTTTAATTAGAGGAAGTGAACCCGCATTTGCGTGGAGTGAGAGTGGAAAACTATTTAGGAACCCCCCCACCCCCCCAGTTCACCTGACCGAGATTCGAACCTCGATTTCCCCGTCCTCAGCAGTCGAGCTTAACATGACAAGCGCGTTAGCTAACTACGCCACCGAGGCGGGTTGTATTGAAATAATTGCACCAGATATTCACTTATTGCAGATGCGATGTCGCGAAACAGTTTTGATAAAGTAAGGACATATTTTCACCTGAATGACAATGACAAAATGGTGCCACGTGACTATCCCAATTATGACAAATTATTCAAAGTACGACCATTTATCGATGTTTTGTGGACAATCTTTGCGGCAATTGGACCTGACGAATACAACTCTGGATGAGCTTATAATACCATTCAAGGGAAGAAGCAACCTAAGACAATTTAATAAAAATAAACCACATAAGTGGGGAATTAAAGTTTTTGCACGAGCCGGATATACCAGCACTATTTATGATTTTGAAATTTATATTGGAAAAGGCACCAATGTTAAAACATTTTTAGGAATTAGTGGAGATATTGTGCTTCGATTAGTTGCAGGGCTTCCCTAAAATGATAATTACAATATTTTCTTTGATAATTGGTTCAGCTCTCATGGTTTGGTGACTATGTTGAAAAATGAAGGGGTTTTATGTGTTGGTACTGTTCTAATGAATCAGTTACGTCGTTGTACTCTCAAAAGTGATGCAGAACTTAAAAGGTCGGGGCAAGGTAGCTATGATTATATATTAGATCTTGAAAACAATATTCTAGCTTTGAAATTGTATGATAACAGGTGTGTACATTTGATAGAATCGTACAAAGGATGTAATCCTGTTGAGATTGTTCAGCGATAGTCTCTTAATAATAAGAACCACATTCAGGTGGAAAGGTCAAGCACTGTCAAAGAGTATAGTTCCTAGATTCAACAACATGCTAGTGGAATTGTACAGATGTGATGTAAGAGAAACGATTTTACCAGCGCATCATTTTCCATCTTATTGACATGGCAATTGTCAATGCATGGCAGTTTGTTGTATCGCACTCACTGTCAACAAAGAAGAGAAAGTAAACATAAACGGAATTTCAGTCTGATATAGCCAGGGCATTGGTCATTGATACAGGTAGGCAAATTCACACAAAAGAAGCGAGGGAGGCCTTCAGAGTCAAATATACCTTCATTGAAAAAAATAAACAGAAAAATTGCCGAACGTCACCCGATAGATGACATTCGTTATGATGAAATTGGTCATCTATCAGTATATGTTGTAAAAAAACAAAGGTGCAAGCAGTTCATAAAAGGATTCAGTCGAGTACGATGCGAAAAATGCAATGTAGAATTGTGCTTGAAAAAGGACAGAAACTGCTATAAAATTTTCCATTCTAAATTTAAAAAATAGTAAAAATAAAATGTGTACTATTTTTATAAAAATAATCTTAATTTTTAATTTTTTGATTAAGATAATTTCCAAAGCTTATCAACAATAATAAATAGGTCCAATTCAGTAATGATATGTACTATTAACGTTTAACATTAAAGTATACCCAATGTATTGAAAAAATGTATAACAATTATGTAAAAAATTATGAAATTATTATTTGTGATAAATATACAGATATAAATATAAAGAAATTAAAGTGTATTTTTGTTAATTTGGACTGGAAAGTGTTAAAATCATGGGGATGTAGGTAATGGGAGAAAAGGCCAGTATTTTTATAGCGGAGCTTTATTAGCATACAAAAATAAAATATTGCTTCAGTACAAACATAAAAGTTTAATTTTCTTCACGTGGTGATATCAACATCATGAATATATATTATGAGAGCAGTGGCATTAGATGAAAAACTTTTTAAGTGAAGAGAAAAAGTTATCTTTAAATTCCAGGACATCCTTGACAGATATTCAAGAACTGTTAATATCACCATGTGAAGAAAATTAAACTAGCTGTATGCTTGTATTGAAGCAATTTTGATTTTGACAAAAAAACAGTTTTGATATAAAAACTATAAACACGCCTTTTGTCGCGTCCCCTACATCCCCACTTTAATTTCAATCTGCAGCTAAAAACATTATCGGTAGGATAGTATATATTTACTAAAATATATTAATCTATTTAGTTTCATTCGTTACAGATTTTTTTTTCCTTTACATTATTTATTCTAATTTAATAAATTGTTGTTTACTTTCATTGTACTATCTTCTATTTAATAAAGTAATTTAATTTCAATAAAAATTCAATTACGCGTTATCAAATATGAATAAATCTTATTATAAAATCTGACGATTGATTTTTTACCATTTTCCTTTAATTCTCTTATTGCAAACATTTATTTATGCTAATAAATTTACTTTGAAAAAATATATTTAACAAACAATACTTACCTTTATAAAGTCCTGCAGTGAGCCAATCAGAGCCTCATACACTTCTGATACAATTTTACTGAAATTTGCTTTATAAATTTTAAAACAGGAAACTCAAACGCTGGTAGAAGTCATCAGTAATTATAAATCTTACTGTTACAGGCAGTGATTCTCTCACCGGAATAACTAACATCTCTAAAAAAAGTGTTTTTTTTCTCTTAATTCAATTACCAATCAAACGAATTCGGTAGGACCCAAAACTACCTCAGACTGCCGTCAGCCCCGAGTTCATCAGCCAACAGGTCATACTCATGACGTTGAAGATCAGCCAAAAGATATCCAACACACCGTTTTTCTCCCGCTAATAGAGATGGTCGAACCCAACCCCTTCCTTGGGCCCTTTTTTTTGCACAACCCTACACAAACCACGGCCGTAAAGGGAACATCCTACTCAGACGCTATGATGCTGACTATATAAAACATGTTAAAATTTGTTACACTAAATACATTATATTTTCTTTGGTCTTTAACGACACTGGAGGGGAAATGTATAACTTGTAATAAAAACATAAGAAATGTTATAAAATAAAAAACATTAATGTTTTAAAACATTTTTCATGTTTTATATCAACTTATGAAAAACGTAATAGAACATCACAGTTTTATTTAAAAAATATTTGTTTTCTAACAAGTTGTAAAACATTGTTATGAAACACAAAGTTTAAAATTTGTTACGTAGTGTAAACGGGCCTTACTAATACCTAAAACTTCAAAAATAAGAGTATTTTGTCGACTTACTAGAAATTTGTTTTTCCGGGAAACCTCAATTACAATAATGCCATGAAAAATATAGTACAGTGGGCCTGCAGCTGTTGTTAAAAGGTAGAATTTGAACCAAATTTGAAACATTTTTTTTTTCGCACGTTGTAGACCTTATTCTGCCTTTGTTATATGCCCCAATTTTATGGGATGGACGTGTTTCTAATGTAATATATATTCGCGCATCATCAATAAACATGACAAGCAAAGAAAAAGCATGAGAAAAAAAAGAAGATGTCTTCTAATAGAAAAAAAACTTTTAAATACACGGTGACCCCTTCTTTTATGTTAGACCAGAGGTCCATACTAGTCTTTTTGTGAACAACCATGTTTTCCTTTTCTTATCGACAAGCTGACCACGTTTATGGGAAACGTGGGTTGAACGCAAACAAGACCGAGAAATGGGAAAAGCTGCCAAGACTAAAACCATTGCTTTCATTCACTTTGGTACGAGTTTAAAACAATTTAAAACAAGACGGGACCGCAGAGTAAAATAAAACGAATACTTTTTTTTTAGAGAGAAGATGCCATAATAGCTAGGATCACACGCATACCGCGATGCTCGCTGGATTATTCGACTTAAGCCCTAGCTAGTAATTTATTTGGGGTAAAAGGGGAGAGTCTAGTTTCGATGTTTCATGGGGAAGTCTCTCAAAAAGAGATGACTTTTTTTTTTTGCACTACTTCGTCCGACTACCATTTCAGGTTACACCCATATGACTTAGGGCCTACTAATGACGCTAATAAGTTAGGGATGAGGAAGATTACATTTAAAGGAAATGTACCCAAATTTGCTTGGAGGGAGCGGAAAACATTTTTTTTTGTAAAAACTACCCTCAGGACATTCGACCAAAATTCTAACCACGATCTCCCTGTCAACGGGACCCCGCAGACACCGAAGCAGATGTTAATTTTTTAACAATGAATACTTTTTCAACCAATTATTTAAATGTGTATTTTTGTTAAATTTAAGTCTGATACCTTGGCTCAGTCAGTAGCGTGTCTGCCCACTGAGCTAAGGATCTAGGTTCGATACCTAGTATGTCGTAAAAATGTATCACAGGTGAAATGTGAGTTTTCCCCCTTCAAAATAATGGGGGCTGGGTGTTGTGTCTATTTAATATTAAAGTTTATAAGTCTGGTGTTGAACTCATCAGTTGGTTCAGAAGACATACATACGTTAAATGCCTCAAATATTTTTTTTAATATAACTAAGATTGTATTTATTACAAATTTGATAAAACTCCAATAATCTATAGCCTAGACATTGATAAGGAATACAACAATAATACGTTGGTAATAATACTTTTGGGAAAGTGGGTTGGAAGGGTGAGAAATGGGCCCCAAGACAGCCTTTCCGGTCCAGCCCTGCTTATTTTGAGAGTATTTGTCAGGACTACGTTTTACGAGACTGTATTAAGGTGACACAAACTCCGCAACCAAAACGTCAGTCTGTCACCGACCTTAAAGACGATAAACGGACATGTTTCCATTACATTATTTTGTGAGTGTTTGGCCAAAAGGATAGTGAAGGGGGGAGCACACTTTACTAGTACAATACTTCCAAGCTTTCATTGCATTGAGAACAGCCAACGAGTCGTTATTATACTACTATAAAGCCACATGGCTGACTCACTAACTGATATTAATGTTTACCCACTTCAAAATGAGCCAGAAACTTGAAATTTGGCTAACTAATAGATTTTAGCCTGTAACCGAAGGGAAAATTCCTAAAAGTTAACAATTTGAATTTTTAGCCCCCGAAATACCATCAAAATGGCGAAGAAACTTTAAAGTCGGCCTTTATTTGTAGGTATCTTGTGGCTAAACGGTAAGACCTGTCAAAAAACCGGTCTGGAATTACATTGGTTTACATCCACCGCAGGGGGTTTGAGGTCGGAGCTCCCAACGAGAAAAGCGAGTCTCTTATATATAATGTTATTTATACTGTACATTAAGACATAATATCTGTGTTACTATCTTAGTTAACATTATCTTAAATACATTTCTACCATCACAGAAGCAGCCCTACATGACAGAATTTGGTGGTAAAATTAGTCTGAACGGTTCAAAGCAACACGCTTAAACATTCCACCCAAAGTTCTTGGCAAACCACAAGTTTGTTGGAATGCTACCGCCGATGAAGTGCTAAGTTTAAGCTCTTGAACACGTATAAAGATCAAGAACTCTGCAGAAATTCCTACATTTCAAGACAGCATTCCCAATACACGTGGATAAGCACGTGAGAATTTCTCATGAGAAATTTAATAGAAAAATAGCCCGATTCGGTGGTTTAAGGAGCTACTTTCATAATAGACTAAATTTCCGATTACGGGAATATCGCGGTTCGATCTTAGTCGGGTATATTGAGGGTAGTTTTCCTAAATGGTTTACCACTCTCTTCCTCTAAATTCAATCTATTTCATCCTTAACCCATTAGCATAATTAGTAAATAAGCGTATAACCCAAATGAGTAGTAAGACTCCGTGCTATAAAAAAAAACAAAAAATATTTATATAGTCACACTATAAAATTGTGATACTCATGTTTTTGATAGTTTGTATTATTTGTTATCTATTTTTTGATATATTAATTTTTTAGCATATTGCATATTTGATCGTGAGGGATGTAGTAACTAGTTCAGTCAACGTGTATGTAGACTTTTAGCCGTCCTGTGTGAAGGGAACGTTGCTCAGGGTGTCGCTTGGAGGTTGTCGAGTCGTCATGCGATGCGATAACTCGATGATAAGATTGTTGAGGAATGGAACCAATATAATCTTAGACCTAATCAACCAGATCATGGTGAAAAAGGTGAATTTCCCTTTTCGGGGAAAAAATACCTATGATATCACAGGGAATCAACCCTGGACTTCTAGCTTTGTTGACAGGGGTGCTAACCACTATAACAAGAGACCGATTGTTCTTTAACTCATATTAAACCATAAACTTTATATTTTAGATAAAACACAATGCACGATGAGCCTTTATTCTCGATTTTTATGGTAAACTAGCTAATTACCTGTAATTCTCATGAGATGAATTTTATAAAGCATATCCAATGTTAAAAACAGATGCAAATATCCAATGTTAAGGTAAATGTTTGAAGGTAGGGAGAAACGTAAATTTATTAGACAGCATCTTCAGAGTAGACCCAATTAAATATGTGAATATAGTTTATTTCTTGCATAAATTAATGAATTATAGAAAATTTTTAATTGTAGATGTCCAATATAACTGATTGACATGCTACACTTCTATTTAAAATCTACATTAGATTCTAAACTCCATTTTCCATGTCCATCAGACATAGTGTATCGTGTCAGAATATGAAGTTATTTTCTATATTGATCAGACATAGTTCATTGTGTTAGGATGTCCGAGTTATATTCTATATCCATCAGACATAATTTCTTGGGTCAGATAGTTTGACGGTTATTTCTTTATGCCCTTAAGGCGTAGTTTAAAGACGAGGGATATATATATATATATATATAAAATACATATATATATATATAAAATACCAGGCGATTGTGTTTACTGAGTACATGAATCTGATTTATTTTTCTAAGTCCTTAAGACATTGTTTTATTTATCAGGAAATGATTATGATACCCTAAACGGTATGATAACGTTTAGGATCTCCTTATGGCAGCAATCAGATCGTATAACGTTTTCTTCTTGGATCTAGCTAGGTCAGTGACTAATTGCAGTCATGATTGTCCCCTTTTTTGTGTGGCAACCTGTGGGAGCACTACTAGGTTGAGGTATAGTGGCCCGCAGGGATAATGCTTTGTCCCGATCACTTCATGCGTCATATGTATCCAAGTGTTCAAAGAAAGCTAGTACCAGTTATTGTGTGTCCTAGTAATGGGTAAATCTATACATTTACTATTGATTGTCCTGGAAGTACTCATTAGAAAATGAGAGGCCATACTAAAATCACTGTATAGATGACTGATAGTTAGCCATCTATTATTTGTGAAAAAAAGGAAGCTCCTCTTATAGGAAATTATTCTAAGGTTTTCGTAACTCTCCATGGGGGTTAACTCAAGCTAGCTAGCTTAAATAACAATCTTCTTAGTAACTCTAAAAATATAGGATTTGATATTATGTTTCACTATCATTCATTATTTAGACCGCTCGGGTATTAGTTTGGTATTAGCCAGGTTAGATTGTCTTTATGTATATTGCCTAAAATTTAATTTAATTTGTATTTCATATTTTTTACTGCCGCTGAGTTGGGGAAGACGCTCCTTCGTACGAGTAAGAGCGAAGATCCCAATTTATAGAGTTATTAAACTGAACAAAATGTTCTATCTAGCTTCTGTTGATTCCTTGTCTACAAAGTGTTAATATCTGTTCGCCTACTAAATGAATGTTTCCTCCCCTAGATAACATAATAGTTATCTTTAGTTAATTAGATTAAAATCTTTTAACTCATATGTAATTCTATATCTCTTTGTTTGCTTTTTAATAAACTTATTTGTTAAACTTATATATTTCTGTGATGCATCTTCCTTTCCTATCCCTCATCAATTATAACATATTTAATTATGTAATAGCAATAGTATATTTTTCTACGTAATAGGAGAACAGACGATTCATCTCAGATGGACTGTGTCTCATTGCTACTTATTTTACAATTTTAGTATGTTTTAATGTGTTTGTACTGTCTATTTAATCTAATATATACACCTGCTGTTTTAAGCAGGTGTATTATTTCTTGTTCTCTCTTAGGGAATGTTATATGTTAAAAAAATTAAGGCACTAATTACCTGTATGTGTTGATGCACCCCTCTCTAAGTCGCAATAGTAATGATTTCGAGTAAAGATAAATAATCACCCTTCTAGTCAATGATAAAATCAATATACTCGATTGTCGATAGTGAATGCATCGGGCTTCAAACCGCTGTCATGTGTACTGAAGGGGAATACTCCAAAACTGGTTTCCACTCTTTCCACACACATTTTGGAGCATTTAATCTAATTTCAGCCTTTTTCATTCCTCCCTTCTATTATAACTAAGTGAGGATAGCTTGGAGGGTAATATAATATACATACAGTCCTATTTTTATGGAAAGACAGCTAGAAAAGTTAATAAATTTACTTTCACATATTCATATCTTAAGGCCATGTGATTTTCAGCTGTCACATTTGATATAGTATCAACACCTATAAAATACCATTAATGATACGATAAAATGTCATCAATTTTGACCACAAATAAAGTTCGTATTTGACTGTAATCTAAATTAGGTTTTTTTTCATACTAGAAACATAATATATTACTAAGCTTACTTTAACTTCCCCTTCTAATCGTGTTAATCCATTAGAATTGTTAATAAAGCCACATAGCCCATTCCAGAGTCAACCGACCTGCCCGCTTTAGTAGGTTTCTACAGATAAAAAATGGATAAAAAATTTACAACCAACACACCGTTTGAATAATTGGCCGTTAAAATTGCTTTTTTTTAAAAATTCCCAAAACAAAAATACAGATCAAACTAATCGAGTTTAACAAGATGAGGATATGATTTAATAGTGCACTTCTGACCGGAGCTCGACAAATATATATAAAGCATCGCAGAGAGAGAAAGAGCAGCAAATGTATCAGCCGGTCGTATTCCACGACCGTTGGTCGGTGATTTAGACTTGAATGTTCAATTTCTAACTGTCAGTTACAGAGGTGAGCACGTTTCAATGACGGACTTAACAAAATGGACGTCATCGAGACGCCGAATAAGGTTCGGGGGGCGAGGGGGTTGACTCTAGCCGGCGTTCACGGGATGATACGACTGACAGGGTGAGGAAGCGCATTGTAAATAAAATTGAAACTACACGACAAACACTGTCTCCGGGTGATTTCCTTCCTTATTTTTTATGTATGTATGTATGTATGTATGTATATATACGTGTATGTATATATGTATGTGTGTATATGTATGTATGTATATATATATATGTATATATATATATATAGGTGGGTATATGTATGTATGTATGTATGTATGTATGTATGTATGTATGTATGTATGTATGTATGTATGTATCTATGTATGTACCTCGGACTAGATCCTAAACTAATAATAATAATATTTAGCACCGCGTCTTACTACCCGTTCGGGTTATACGCTTTAAGTACTAATTACTCTAATGGATTAGGAATTGGGAAGGGTGAATTAGAGGAAGTGAACCCGCATTTGGGTGGAGGGAGAGTGGAAAACCATTTAGGAAAAACCACCCCCAATTCACCTGACCGAGATTCGAACCTCGATCTCCCCGTCCTCAGCGGTCGAGCTTATCACGACAAGCGCGTTGGCCAACTACGCCACCGAGGCGGGTAGATCCTAAACTATTTTACCGATCGGGATAAAACTTGGTATCTAGGGTTTTCATAGGATGGCTCTGAGAAGTATTTGGAATTGGATATCCAACCTTAAAATTAAGGGTAATTTACTGAGAGGCAAAAAGAGAAAAAAAAATTTTTTCCCAAAATCGGCTCTAACAATTTTGATTAAATTTCATTTCCAAGCATTGAGGAATATTATAAACAAAATGGCTACTCCCATTTTTTCAGAATAATGACTTTAAGGGTACTGGCCAGATACATAAATTCTCTTCTTTTTTTTATCACGTCTCCGAAACTATATGAAATATGAAATTACTTATCATTGCAAATATATAGGTCTACTTATAATCCAAATATTTTATTTAAAATATATTTTTGTAAAACCTATCATTTTCAAGCTAAACGCAAATATATGTTTTATTTTTTCAAGCACTTCAGGTCAAGCATTACGTCCTTAAAAAAATCTAGACCGAGATGTTGATGGATGTCGACGTTTCATGACCTCCTGAAAACTAAAAAGTTGTTTTTGCAATGCCGTCTGTCTGTGTGTCTGTATAACCCTAAAATTAATAGTAGAATTAAGGGCGAAAAGATAAAAAAAAATCCATTTTCTCAAAATCTGCTTTAACGATTTTAGTCAAAATTCGTATCTAGGTATTAGTTAAGATTATAAACAAAATGGTTATTTTCATATTCCCATGAAAATGAATTTTACGGTACTTTAGAGAAGCAGAAATTTCCATATCTCCGCAACTATAGGAGATACTAAATAACTTCTCATTGAAAAATTATAGCATTATTAAAATTAAAGAACTTTTATTTGAAAAATATTTTATACAACCAATAGTTTCTGAAATATTGGCAAATATATTAATACAATTTTGTGAGCTTTAGTTGTACAGAGATACTACTTATGTTTTAACGCAATAATTCTCTTATGCCATAGAGTAATTAAACAGAAGTCTTTCAAAAAGTTTTTTTTTCCTTTAACCTCTTAGGAGAAATGTTTGTACAACAATTATCTATCCCCATTTTAGAATCAATATTCAATATTTACATTTTTTATTGGTCGAAATTTATAAATGAAGAATTTAATAGCAATGCGATGATCTGAAGATGTGCAACACTTAATAGAATGTTAAAATTCTAACCGGAAAACGAAATTTTAATGCAAAGTGTTGACCCTTGTGGACCCAATATCAGTTTTTTTTATTGGTCTTAACATACAAATGAGGACATTAATTCTTTAAAAAATACAATTATAAAATTTAAAACCGGGACTCAAAATTGTTTTACTTAAGTAATCGAGCTAGAAAGTCCATGTGGAGTAATATTTGCACTATAAATATTTCAAGTTGGATTTATGTAATAGATACATGCATAAACGATAAATTAGTACAGTCATAAATCATAATATTTTTAGAATAACACCATTTTTTTGTCGAAAAATCAAACCAATTAAATTTTTTAAATAAATTTAATATTATTGTACAATTTTTTTAGTTATATAATAGTAAATATAAGTACTCTTATTTGGTATGAAACCATATATTAAAATTGAATAAAATCAATTAAACTAGGAATTTTCGAGAAAAAGATTCAAAATTCTGCGTACTCAAATTTTTTGAATTTTGTAAGAATCTTCCAAGTCTGGTTAGAGCAGATCCAAAATCTTGACTCGAACTTTAATTTTTGACTAATCGCACACCCCTAATATATGTATAGCAGTGGGTGTTTCTAGTGTAGGCAAAATCTGTTTTAACTGTGTGAAATGTTATGTTAAGATATACGCGTTTTTTAACCTATCCTCGATATACCCGTTTAACTAAAATAGTATCATGTGGATGAGAAATGTAATATTTTGAGGAAATATATCTGCATTGGTGGGGAGAAAGATATTAAAACAATTTAGGGGGAGGGGGGATGTCACTGGCGAGCCCGACTGATCAGCCCAGTAGTCAACCCATCAACCCACTGGTGTGTATTTGTCAAATCGTTATCGTCAATCGATAGAGTAGTCATTGTTCGGACATTGTCGAAAATACTTTCACATTAAGAGGTAGTAGAGTGGAGCCTGTGTATTATTGGTCAAATGCTACCGAGTGGGTCATATTAGCAAGCTCTGCCTACTCTCAAAACACTCCACCCAACACCTCTTGTCAACACCGAGCTATATATATGCGCCATTAAAACGTAATTAATCACAAATAAAACCACTACAAAACGTAGACATCCACAAAATATTGCAAACAGGCCCGAGGCTCAAATTTTTTTTTTTTTTTTTGCTGTTTTTGCTACGCGTTTTGTACGGGTTATTCACATTTAATTCTACTAATAGGTAAGTAGAGTGAGGTAGAATATAAATAAAATACAATGCTGACATATTAACTCGGTCAGTATCGTGTCTGATTAGTGATATAAGGGTGCAGGGTTCGATTCTCAGCATGGTATAAAAAGTGTAAATGGTGAAATGTTGGTTTCCCCTTTCGCTGTGATTAATTAATGGCTGGGTGCTGGGTGTTGTTTCTATTCTAGATTTATGTTAGTTATATGACGTCATGTGCTGATATAATTATTCACTTCATAAAGTGCACGTTAAATAACTAAAATAAGAAAAAGAGAGAAATTATACTTATATTTATGTGGAAGGAGAGTAAGAAACCATCTAGGGGAAAAAGACTCAGTAGATCCAGACGAGATATCAACCCATACCTTCCCATCGAGGGCCTAACTATGCATGACACATGGTACATGTTCCCACCGGTACGGTTCGGAATAAATTTAAACGCAGGGAACGCAGAAAGTTATCTTATCGGTACCCCCATGAACNATTTTTCTTACCGGTTCCCCCCTGAACCACCCCCCCCCCCCCCCTCTAGCCCTGCTCCCGAGAAAACTTATTTTTGAAAAGGACCCGCTCTTAAGCAAGAGACGAGAAGCTTTGGTCGGACGTTTATGAAACTTAGCGACGGCGTACAATTATTTCAACTTAATCTTTCGCCTTTTTTTGAGAACTTTCACGGTCCCGTTCCAATGCCCGACATGTCTACCCCGCTATATAATACACCCAGTACTTCGCTTCAAACTAAAACGTGAGGACGCGGTACTTATGTAAATTTCGCAAACCAGACACCCTTTGCTACGCATACCACCCCTCCCTCCAACCCACACCCACGTTATCTCTTCTTCCTTCATAAACCTACCCGCTTTTCTTCCTTACCCAACTGGGAGCGCGCATGCGCCTTAAATTATTGTAAGTGGATGGTAACCAAAATGGTAAAACATGTTTACCCTGGTATTGGTAAGAAGACCGTTCTAGAAGGCCTTATTTCGTACCAGAATTTTATTGCATAATAAGGATAGTTCTGGTACGAAATAAGATCTTTCAGAACGGGATTGCCCGCAAAATCAGAGTATAGACGAGTCTCATTAATTAAATAAAATAATAAGCTTGTCTGGAAACTATTTAAGTAGTGAACTAGTTTTAGAAAGTATATATTTTCAATTTACCGCTAAGAAAAGTTGGTGGCGTGTCCGTTTATTGAGCTAAGCGTCCCGGGATCGAGTCCTGGTATGTCCTGGTATGATGAAATGTGGGTTTTCACTTTGACGGTGATGAACTAACCACCGGGGGCTGGTTGTTGTGTCTATTCTAGTTTAAGTTAGTTTATAAGACGTCGTGCCCTGATATAATCAGTCGGTTCAGAAAAAAGCACGTTAAATACCTCATTAATAAACAACAACAAAATAGAACCTTCTGAAAGCTATGCCATGTTGAACATGTTTTAGTGAATATATAATATGTTTAATTTAACTTTTAAGTAAATACAAATAAAACTGTTTGGAGTGTTTGTGTTTCACGCGCGTACGATTGTAATAAATTAATATTTTATTGGCACCACGTCTTTTATTCCATTCAGGTTAAATGCATATGTTATAATTACGCGAGTATGTTAAGGATGAGTAAAGAGGAATTTAGATAAAGGGTACACAAGAAAGCGTGGTAAACTATTAAGGAAAAACCAGCCTCATTACATCCAACCGGGATTAAAGCCACGTATCCCCCAGTAATCGGCAATCCAGTCTGTTGACAAGAGTGACTCCAGGGTGGTCTAATGTTTGTCACCACACGAGCCAAATCAGATCATCACAGACAACACTTAATAAACAATTATTTTCCAATACTTAAATTTAAATTGTATATTTGGTTGGTAGAGGGTTTAAAATCTTATTGCAAAAAGGTTTATTAATCTCCCAAAATTGTATTATGAAATAGGCACGCACACACATATTCACAAAACAACTTAGAATTGTAAATATATATTTTCACATATTTTTACTCATTAAATAAATATATAATAAAATGAAATCTTGACACTTTTTGAGTAAATGTTTTTATTTGAATCATTAGCTATTTCTCATCTACTACCAAAAGTTTATCTTTAATTTTACTCCGGGATACTTTGAGGGCCAAATTTTCAGTGAATGCATACCGCATTTAGCCCGCGGGCCACCAGTTTGATCACACTGCCTTAGACCATGCAGCCACTGAAATGGATGTGTTATTGAATTGAAGTAATTAATAAAATAATACAATTTAATAGTTTAATATTACTAAGTGAATATAAATATTAAATTGGGATCGTTTTATTAACATAAGGCCTTTACATAGTTTTGGAAATATAAATATATGCTTTAGCAAAGCATACATATATTAGATACATGAATATATGGATGGATAAATATTTAAATCTAAATTTAACCAAATTAAATTAGTATAATCCTAGAGCTAAACGGAGCTACAGTCAATATTTACAGACCCGCCTCCGTGGCGTAGTTGGCTAACGCGCCTGTCGTGTTGAGCTCGACCGCTGAGGACGGGGAGATCGAGGTTCGAATCTCGGTCGGGTTGAACTGGGGGTGGTTTTTCCTAAATGGTTTTCCACTCTCCCTCCACGCAAATGCGGGTTCACTTCCTCTAATTCAACCTGCCTAATTCCTAATCTATTAGCGAAATTAGTACTTAAAGCGTATAGCCCGAACGGGTAGTAAGACGCTGTGCTAAAATATTATTATTATTATATTAATATTTACAGGCGGCGTGAACAACTGTAATTTTCATTAAATTTCACCTTTAATTTTAAGTTGATTCCTAAATTATACAATACCAAGAAACTGTACAATGGTAAACGAGCTCAAATCACTGCACCTTACTTCAAGTCTGAGAACTTTGTCTTTGATGTATATCCTAACCATCTGAGTTTACGTGGGCAAAAGTTTTAAGTTTAATTATGTAACTTACATCTTTGAAAGAGACGTAATTAAAACACGACGCATAAAATAGGTCAATTTTCAACAATCTTCGTAATGAAATACTCTGTTTTGGCTTTATGGGAATGTGTATTAGTTCACAAGGATGTGCACATGAAATTTAAAAAAATTTAAAAAGAAATTTAGCACCTTGTCCTTTTACCTGTTCAGGTTTTACGCATAGTAAGTACTAATTACGCACGTAAGTTAGGGATGAGTAAGGTTGAATTCAAAGGAAGTGTACCCGCAGTTGCGTAGAGTTGGGGTGTAAAACTATTCATGCCATTGATGATCCAATCTAAGGCGAGAGTGGCGCCGTAGACCAGGGGTCAGCAAACATTTTGGTATCGAAGTTTAAAAAAATATCAAGCAAAAAATTTCAACTTTATATTTCTTATATAGTAATAAAATATAGTTTATTTTTATGAATGCAATTGTTGTTTATTTTTATAATACAGTTATACACAATGCAAACAAATATGTCCGTAAAACTCGACCTTTATTAATTTGTTCTAAATAAAGGGTCTCCCGAACAGACGTGATATGGGACGTGTATCGCGATATTGAGATATCGCAAAACCGCGGGGAGTCCCCCTCTCCCTTTACAACACATACACACACTTGCGCGTCACGATCATATTACAGGTTTATTCATGTTTACGTTCACATAGTAAAAGCTGTCAGTTTATAATTTCCATGTTACTCTCGTATCTAGTCAATGCTATTTTAACATTATGTCTTTTCACGAGGGTATTTTTCAGTCTTTATCAATTGCAGCAGAACAAATATATTTTCTAGCATGTTAATAATATCTTCGCCTGGAATTGGGTACCACCTGCGTTGCCTGCATCTCTCATCCTCACAGGAGCAGCGACCAGAAGAAATTAATGAAAACAATGTCCTTGATATTGTTTAGAAGTTTGGTGGTATCAGCATCAGTATTTGTTACACTAATTTCAAAAATCACTATACAAGTTTTGATCTATCACGTATGATCTTAGTTTTGATTTTACAAATTTCCTTCTGATTTTTTTTTTTCGCATATCAAATATTGTAATCATTTTGCTCACGAAAGTTTTCAAATTTTGGAATATACTTTAAGATGGACTTGAATAAAATGAAATCAAATCATGTTGAGTAAAACTATTTTTAAGAATACTATTGGATGGTAAGTCTGCAAACTCTAACTGTAAATATTCTGGGATTTCTTACAGTTCGATTATGAAAAGGTTTTCTAATAATTTACTCTAATTTAACCTATCAGAAAAATATTGAAAATGTTGATTAAAATGTTGTAGTAACCTCAAAGAATCAATAAAAATTGTATCTTGAAAATATATTTCTTTTTAACTTTTTATTAATCCTTATAACGTTGAAAAATAGCAAAAAAAATATCGACTTTAGAAACAAATAATTTTAATTTAAGTTAGAACATTTTAATATCAGTATATAAGGCAGCAATCAATTTTCCTTTCCTTTGCATATTAATATTCTGTTTGTTCAAATTTTCAGTTGTATCAACCAGAAAAGCAAGCTCACAAAGCCATTTAAAATTTGATAATTCAGATACAATTTTTCTTTATCAATCAAAAATATAACTAGGTATTTCATTTCTTAAGTCAAAACATCGTTTCAAAACATTTCCCCGACAGAGCCATCGTACTTCGGAGTGGTACAATACATCTCCATATTCCTAATCAATCTCATAAAAAAATGATCTAGAATGTTGGATGTTCATATCATTTTTTAAAGATAAACTTCACAATTGTTAAAACCATTACATTTTTCCAGTCGACCATTTCACTGCACAATGATTGTTGATGGATAATGCAATGGAGTTGCAGTTGCAGTTTAATATTTAATGCCATCAATTTTATTAATTAATCCTATTAATCCTACATTATAGTCAAACATACTTTGCACGCCATCTATTGTAATGCCTATAAGGTTTTCCCCATTTTAAATTATTCGTATTAATGGTATAAACTAACTGTACAAAAATAAATTTACCTTTGTCGTCCCGTGAAGAATCTTAAAATAACAGAATAGTTTTCAGCGCTTAAGTTCTGTATCAGTTCCTCGTTTAAAATTAAATAATTGTGCAATATTACATTTACTATTACTTTCATAAAAAGCTAACGAAAAAAAATATTTTTAGGGGTGACCTGGCGGTCTAGGGGTAAGGTGTCAGACTTCTATGCTAGCGTCCGGGGTTCAATCCTCGGTCCTGGCAAAGATTTATCTGATCGCCAAACCCTTCCTTCACCTCTGACAAGACGTGTATTAATCACAACTTGTGAATGTGTGGAATGCCAGGTCTCCAGCGTGGTTCGGATTCCACGTTAAACTGTAGGTCCTTCATTTCATTTCACATTCACCCTACCATTGCACATTAGCGAAAGTGCGTATAACCCGAACGGGTAGTAAGACGCGGTGCTAATAATAATAATAATAATAATAATGTTTTTAGGAATATTTCCGTAACTTAGTAGACAAATTAATAGAAATATTTGTTCTTCTTCTAACTACTGTGCGAGCATACAGACTTATCTCGTGTATAGTCTTAATTTTTCTCACACTTCACTGACAACGGCAAGTACATTTTATTTATACAATTTCTCCATTCGTGAACGGCTTACCATATTCAGCAATTAATTTAGAAACTAAGTAACTAGCTCTAACCACAGCTATATTGTGTTTATTAACTTATTAATAAAAACTTTGTTGATTAATTGGTTGATTTTTCAAAGGAGCTTATTTGTTTGTTTTTTTGGATCACCTTTTAGTTTTTCATATTTCCTTTTGTGTTTTGATTTGTAACAAGGTTTCACATTAAATTATTTAAAAAAACACTTACACCTTCCTGGTATATCAAACAAACTAGGTCCACTTAATTAGTATACACTGATGACGAATTTAAACCGACTGTGAATTCCCCAAAGACCACTCTCGCGACATATTGGGATATCCACTGCGCAGAGGTCTACCGCACGTTTGTTCAAAATACATCGGTCCAATTGAATCACTTCACAAGGTGGATGGTTTGTATTCTTGTCACGTGTTGGGCTTGATTCGTACGCGCTTACCCTTCGTTTGCTCGACGGCTAACGGTGGCCGCAACATCACATCAAAGAAAGATAAGGAAACCTCTCGCATGGCCTACTGTCTATCGCGCTTAGAGAGACCACAGGCAGAGTTGAATGGAAAGAACGAGTAACGTGTTGATGTCAACTATTTATAAGCAGCGTTTGGCTGTAGTGGTCTAGGACCAAGGAAGTGGCAATATGAGGGATGTCAAGCCTAAACTACATTAAAGGGGTGATTAATCTGGGGAAATGACCCTAAGTGTATATACATACTGTAAATTTTCCCGAAATATTTTGGGGGCTGGGTATAATCAGCTGGCGAGCCGTAGGTGTCCGACCACTGCCTGACTATGCGGCCACCGTAGCAAGTATTGATTAATTTTTTTTTAAAAGTCTGAAAACGGTGAGAAACAAGCCAACTATAGGCCAATTATCATAGAAATATCATGTATATTATCATAAGAAATTTAAAACGACACATTAAAGTAATAAGTTTCAAGTCACAATCACAAAACTAAGCTAATCTACACTGAAACACACTCTTAGGGCCAGTTTCATAGTCAAATTTAGTACGCCTCAAGTGCGGCGCTACACTAAATAGAAGACGACACCTACCTAAACTCGAATGGAATGGGCCATTCTAGCATAGGAAACTGGCCCATTCCATTCTGGTTTAGGTAGGTGTCGTCATGTACTTAGTGTAGCTACGCACTTGAGGCGTACTAAATTTGACTATGAAACTGGCCCTTGGTGCTCAAAATGTTACATTCACGAGTTAGAGATAGCCGGCTTACTAGTCGCCTTCAGTGGTTGAGATGAATAGTCGCGTGCGCATCACCCTACTAGCTCCCCACATGCCTGATTGTCCGTATGCGTTAGGCGGAAATGTATCATCTTATCTTGTCCAAATGGATGGACACATTCGCTTCGCACACTTGCTAACGTGTAATTACGCTTTAAAAAAATTTACCATTAAAATTTCAATTTCACATCTGTGTTATGTAAAGAGATATTTTCTCTCCTTTTCAAAATCTTTTGGAATAGCTGAGCTTATCCTGCGTATCCTGACGCCTCGCTACTGTTTAAGTGGTGCAAAACACCTGTTAACATAAAGTGTAGTAACTTAAGTTACTATGAATGAATTAATTAGGTCATACGCCAAGCCTTGTGTTCTACAAATTATTTTGTCTGTACCATGTTCATACTATCTGTTCAGGCTAGCCGCGTAGTTACACTAATTGGATAGTGATGGAGACGGTAGATTTGAGACGAAATGCGTTTGCGTGGAAAAAAGAGCGTAAAACCATTTAGGAAAAAATATACCCTCAGTGTATATCATACAAAATTTTAATACCAATCCCTCCATCACTGGAAGACCAGTGTATTGCGAGAGGCGCTCCTTAGACCATGTGACACCCGAAGGTTTCTGTATATGTAACTTTTTGACAGATGATGCGAATTTTATTATTTGGGTTATTTATCGTGCACTTTCTGAGCCAACTAATTATATCAGATCTTAACAACTAACTTAGTATGATTTGCGAAACGAATTAATATACACATATCGCCTGTACGTAAGAAAAGTGACAACTCCAAAACGTGTTAAAGTGAGTTTTTAATACACATCAACTTGAAAAAGTATATACTTTTATCCAGAAAAATGTAAGACGCAAACTACATTGCATTATTTAGATTTGTGACTGTTTTCTTCGTGTTGTTAGGCCCTTTGAATTATTGCAACTCCGGAAACGTAGTTGTTTAAAATGTGTCATTTTTTCCGATAAACAGAACGTTTTTATTGTATCATTCTTGTGGATTATTTGAAGTTGTGACGGTTTGCTATAAAACTTGATCTACATGTTTTAAATAATACATCAAACACGTGGTAGCTGAACTACATTCATTGTCTGATTATATTGTAAATTGGTTTAGTAAAGATATTCCCTTACAGGTAAGAAAAATGCCGATGCGCAGTAAGTTAATGAGACTTGCAAGTAAGGAATGTTTTAAAAGCTGAGAATTCTATCGAAGATGCTAATTCCAAGCATAATGAGGAAAAGGATTATAATTGGAAACTCATACTTCCTTCCGACAAAGACAAAGGACACAAAGTCATCAAAATTAGGTATGGTACTAAGATAATATAACCTTGTGAGTGTAATGAATTTGAAATTTGGAATGTTTTATTTAATCACGTTGCAGGTTATTTCTTCAAAATGTATTTCAACAGTGCATTTTAATTTAATTACAGATCAGGAAGCAATAATTACCGAGTCGAGATGTCAACAGATTATGTCACATAAAATCACGATCTTTCAGAATAATACTTTATCATATCAAGAAATTTAAGGTCGCAAGGTATGTATTGTATTTATTTAACTACTTACATTAATTATATCACTCACCTCCAATTAGGTATGGAAAATAGAGTCTTCTCTTTTATTATTTTAGACAAGGACCCAGGAAAAAAATATTCAAAATCATATGAAAGTGAATCTGACTTTTTTTTTAAATTATTTTGAAGAGGACCCTAATTTTGATGTGTCGTCATCTGGCGATAGCACATCTTCGGCTACTGATAAACTCTCCTCAACCAAATTGAACAGGGAAAATAATGTTTCAGCGAAAATAAAAGGTAAGAAGAGAATAGCTAACTCTAAAAATTGGAAGAAAGTGGCTGCAAAACGCCTTATAAATGTTGGACAAAAATATACTTCAAGTTCTAAAAGAAACAGTCTCTCTACAGAAAGAGTTGGTGAACTGGCAGTCTAGGGGTAAAGGTGTCGGACTTCTATGCTGGCGGCCGGGGTTCAATCCTCGGTCCCGGCAAAGATTTATCTGATTACCAAACCCTTCCTTCACCTCTGACAAGACATCTTGTGAATGTGGGGAATGCCAGGCCTCCACCGTGGTTCGGATCCCACGTTAAACTGTAGGTCCTTCATTTCATCTCACAATCACCCTACCATTACACATTAGTGTAAGTGCGTACAACACGAACGGGTAGTAAGACGCGGTGCTAATAATAATAATAATACAGAAAATGGTAGGGTCCACAATGTGATGAGTGCAGACTAAAATGTTCTGTAAAAATCAATGAAGAGGAGAGAGAAAGCAAATTTTAAAATTATTGGGATCCACCAGATTTACAGCGACAACGCTATTTTCTGGTCCAAAGTATGGAGACTGTTAGCTCTAAATACAGATATTCGAAGGAAGGAAGCAAACGTGCAAATAATCATGCACTTTATTTTACAATACAAGATAAGAAAATTAGAGTTTGCAGGGCTTTTTTTAAATCCACTTTGGCTATTTCGGATCGATTAAGAACTGTAATGAATAAAGCAACACTATTCCCTGGCGGTATCATAACATCATAATTAAGAGACAAACATGGTCATCATTCTCGCGTTGATAAAGAAACAAAAGAAAGTGTCCAACAGCACATTCATACAATATCCCGCATTGAAAGCCATTATTTCCGCCAAAATTCCTCTCGAGAGTATATTGATGGGGGGATGGGGGGGAGAGAGGGGAGGCGAACAGTTGGGCAGTTACACAGAGACTATACTTCTCAGATTAAAAAGAAAAAACTTGCCATTCGCAAATTATTTGGTGTATCATAAAAGTGCTAATACTCAGTTCAACAGTTCTTTTTTCCGTCAATGGATCAATGTGTAGATTGCATTTTTTTTAAAGTAGCCATGAAAAAGAGATAAAAGGTTTAACAGGATAGTATGAAAGCCACATTATGGAGAAAGATCTTTCAAAACAAGAGATATTACAATGCCCTCGAGGGAAGATTCGGGATTTTAATATACACCTAAATTATCAGTTTTTTAACTTCCCTATCTGTGATATAAAAAATTCTAGCTATGTAAAATATTACATTTGTTATGAAAGTGAGTCTCTTCGATGTGTTAATGAAATCGGAACTTGTGTTTCAAAGTATCTTAAAGGCTTAGAAGCTAAGGCTAAAGCAATAAATATAAGTATTGATGTTAATTTCTACTCAAACAATTATTACGCTCAGAATAAAAACCAGTTTATAGTGACTTTGTCTCGTTATGTGGTTAAGTCAATAAACAGTGACCTGGCGGTCTAGGGGTAAGGTGTCGGACCTCTATACTGGCGGCCGGGGTTCAATCCTCGGTCCCGGCACAGATTTATCTGATTACCAAACCCTTCCTTCACCTCTGAAAAGACATCTTGTGAGTGTGGGGAATGCCAGACCTCCACCGTGGTTCGGATCCCACGTTAAACTGTAGGTCCTCCATTTCATCTCACAATCACCCTACCATTACACATTAGCATAAGTGCGTATAACCCAAACGAGTAGTAAGACACGTTGCTAATAATAATAATAATAATAATAATAATAATAATAATAAACAGTGTAACACATATTTTGTTGGTGAAAGGACATACTCAAAAAGAGGAGAGCTCTGCACAGTCACACCACTCCAACATGTATAAGGAGGACCAGTTTATGGTACCAGAGAAATAATTTACCTTATTATTAGCACCGCGTCTTACTACCCGTTCGGGCTATACGCACTTACGCTAATGTGCAATGGTAGGGTGATTGTGAGATGAAATGGAGGACCTACAGTTTAACGTGGAATCCGAACCACGGTGGAGACCTGGCATTCCTCACATTCACAAGATGTCTTGCCAGAGGTGGAGGAAGGGTTTGGTAATCAGATAAATCTTTGCCGGGACCGAGGATCGAACCCCGGCCGCCAGCACAGAAGTCTGACACCTTACCCCTAGACCACCAGGTCACCCTAATTTACCTTAGTTAAAACAGCGGGGGGGAAAACCCGATTGGCCTTATAAAGTTTTAGAAATGACTAACGAAATTTTTTTGGATGTAAATCATTTGGAAACATAACATAAAAGTAGGATATGTAAGAGCTATTAAGTTGGAAAAAGAGAAGCCTATTCAAGGGTTTTAGAAATTGTCTTATAATGAGTGACCTAACTTTTTCAGAGATTGAAATTTTAAAAAAACACAGAAGAATTAATGATAGCAATAACACATTTGAGTTAACTCCTGTGTATGAATCAAAACTACCGATTAATGAAAAGAAAAAGAGAGGTATTCTCACTCTGCTGGGTAAAAGCATACCTAGATCCTATTATTCATTTTATAATAGTTTATAAATCATTATTAAATATTGCAAGTTTGCATAAGTACCTTTGATAATCAGACAACTATTACCTGTGTATTATTTTATTTATTTATATTTTCAATAAAATGAATTGAAATTACTAGTGTTTTTATTCCTTTCAAACAGTTTTTTCGCTTTTCTCGCATAAAATTATAATTTGTTATTTACGTGGTATTTGCTCTTAATTCTTCAGAATTTTTTAATAATACTCGCAAATAATTTTCAAGGAAAATATTACAATTCAAAATATGGGTTGAAATTTTAACCCCGTAAAGTGCTAACTAAAGGGGTACTTAGAGCACTTTTTGTTCTAGTTATTAACCTCGGAGGAAAAAACGAATATTTCGTCTTATATTATAAAAATACATATAAAAAAAATTAACATTTGAGCGAGTTGGATATTTAAAATTTCTCTCCTGTAAAATGGAAATTTTTGGGTTGTGTCACTTTTCTTTTGAAGAGGCGAAGTAATATAAACATAACGGGTGAAAACTTAGACTGTTCGGTTACTGAAAAGGGTCATTTTAAACTCCCCATTTCCCAAAACTTTATTTTTAAAATATATATTTTCCTAACTCAAAAAATATTGATTTAATAAAATATTCTTTGAAATAAAAGCTGTTTATTTTTAAAAGCCCTAGAAATGTACCGTTATATAAGTTATTTCGTATCTCAAAGAGTTGAGGAAATATTATAAAAACTGGAAATTTCCGCTGGTATAAAGTACCCTCAAAGTCATTTTCATTTTCATTTGAAAACATCTTTTTTTTTAAATCTTTTCGACCATAAGTAAACCACCCTTAATTTTAGCGTTAAATAGTTAAGTCCAAAACCCCTTTAGGTTTGAAAATTCTCTTGAAATTCTAGATACCAGGTTGGTATTGTATTTTTGAATTCCATAATTGTTTTACGTTCACAATAATTGTTCTTTCCTAGAGGTCACGAGAGAGTAAAAATATTATTTAATTGCTTCCCATGAAAAACAAGTATTTATCTTTAGTTACAAAGGGTGTAAAACCAGTTTTGAACAGATTCTCTTAACAATTTGTGGCGGTGGACAAAAGGAAGAGATAACTCCCGTTAGGTGGGTCACCAAAGCGACGACCCGGGAGCAAAGAACCAACTTCGAACCTCACTCGGAGCACGACCATTAATTTCCAGTCGCGCCTTGTTGGCTCTCTCTGTGCTGCCATTATTCGTCCCAGACATTTTACTGCGAGAGCCGACCAAGCGCCACTACGCCGATACTTCAGTTAGAAGATTTGAATGGTCATACAAACAACTTTTATATAGAGCTCTCAGCTTGGAAAAACTAATAACTTGGAATATAGCATTTAACCTTTAGAAATGAACGCTGAGAAGACTAAGTACATTATTGCATACAACAAATATTGAGGACGATAGCTTAAAAAATATATATATATATATGAACAACATATATTTTGGTAGGGTTAGTCAAAGATAAACTATTTGGTAACAATCTTAACTAATAATAACTATATTGCAGTCGGGAAATATATCATACTACTCTTACCATAAGTCTTTTACATCCCGCTTTTTGTCAAGAAATATAAAACAAAGCAATAGTTTCACCATTTGTTATTTATGGTTGTGAAAAATTGTCTCTTACCTTAGATGAGGAGAAGAAAATTAAGACACTAGTAAGAAAAGTAGATAGGAAAATATTTGGTCCAAAATAGGACGAGTATAATTAATATTGTATGAGGTTATATAATGATGAGTTACATACTACGTACTCATCACGAGACATTGTTAGGATAAGCAAATCTCACAGGTTACGGTAGGCAGGACATTCAGCGCGAATGGAATAATCTAGACCTGTGTTTAGGGTATTTAATGGTAAACTTAAAGGGAAAATACCCCTGGGAAGAACTAAGAACAGATGGGAGGATAACATTATAATGAACCTAAAATATATAGGTAGTAATGAGATTACTGGATAGAACAAACTCAGGATATGGATAGGGTGTAATGAGGTGTACTGGATATAAATAGCTCAGGATAAGGATATGGTCTAATGAGGTGGACTGGATATAACTCGTTTAAGATATGGATAGGGTGTAGTGAAGATGACTGGATAGAAATAGATAAGGATATAGTGTAATGAGGTGGACTGGGTATAACTAGTTCAAGATTGGGATAGCGTGTAATGAGTTGGACTGGATAGAACTGTCTCAATAAAAATATATTGTGTAATGAGCTGTACTAGATAGAACAATCTCAAGATAAATATATGGTGTAATGAGCTGTACTAGATAGAACAATTTCAAGATAAATATATGGTGTAATGAGCTGTACTAGATTAGAACAATCTCAAGATAAATATATGGTGTAATGAGCTGTACTAGATAGAACAATCTCAAGATAAATATATGGTGTAATGAGTTGGACCGGATAGAACGTGCTAATGGCAGTGATAAGTGCCGTATTTTATGAAAATGAGTTTTCGCGTTTCTAATGTCATTAAGTAGAGACTGTACAAGTAGATTGTCCCCTCCTCACTATCTATTTTGTCAACCACGCACAAAATAATGTAACAAACGATTGTATGTTTATTTGATTTAAATTGTAATTTTAATATAGAATGGGAGGGGACACTGTACCAATACAGTCCTGTCAAGTAATTACTTTCCTTGGTAACAACCCACGAGCCACTTTAGCTGATACATCTATTTTAATTTTTAATTCTTTGTATTTTATAATTTTCATAAAACATTGTGGACGATCTTCAATGTGTTTTTTAAGTAGTTTACCAATGTTTTTAATTTTGTTAAGTATCCACTAGTTTGAAACAATGTCCCTCTCAGCCATCATTCTGTATGTACAAATAACTACTTGATAAAAGAAAAAGTAATGAATGTTCATACATTTTAACGAGGCGGGAACCGTCTATGACAGGGGTCCCAAACTTTTTGAAACCGCGCCGCCCTTCACATGTCAGACTTTCCGTGCGGTGCCCCTTTACTCAATACTTTAAAAAAAATGCCCAAATTCAATTTGGTGGATTTAAAAAAAAAAGAAACTTGTCCTTTACGTTTACTAGCTTTTACTATTTTAAATTAAAAATTACAAAATTAGAACACAACTGAATAAGAAAGAATATTATTAGAGTCGGCATATTGTTGTTATTATTAATATTATTATTATTATTATTATTATTATTATTATTATTAGCACCGCGTCTTAATACCCGTTCGGGTTATACGCACTTACGCTAATGTGTAATGATAGGGTGATTGTGAGATGAAATGGGGGACCTATCACTTGACGTGGAACCCGAACCACGGTGGAGGCCTGGCATTCCCCACATTCACAAGATGTATTGTCAGAGGTGAAGGAAGGGTTTGGTAATCAGATAAATCTGTGCCGGGACCAAGGATTGAACCCCGTACCCCCAGCACAGAAGTCCGACACCTTACTCCTAGACCACCAGGTCACCGGCATATTGTTGCTGTATATGATATCACGTGTACATTTTGTTCATAATGGCGAAACATTTCATCCTGTATTTTATGATTTCAGTTTCCCTTTTTCACTAACATTTATAAATGAGACTATACCTTATAAGTTAAAATGTTTCCTTACAGTCGTGACGCTTCCAACCAGGACATCGCGACGCCCAGTTTGGCAACCCCTGGCCTATGAGGACAGTCCTTCCCTCCCCCTGCTCGCAATTCAAAGTGAACAACTCTCCTTCTCTTTCTCTCACCGAGCTAATGTGTTCCTGTACCGATAGCACCCATACTTTATAATATATAGTTGTTTATAAAGTTTTGCCTGTCTTCATCTATAGTAAGTACTGAAATTGTAATCTAATTTTGCTAATGCCGGTATTGTTTGTGTGGGTTTTTTTTTAACTAATAAGGGGGTGTGCGGGCTGTGTATTAACATTTACTAGTACGGTAAAGAGCGGCTCGCATTTGCAGCGATATTATTGGTCCATCCCTTCGTGCTACATACGTTCTCGATCTTTCTAGCCCCAGGGCCTGGAAACTGGAAATTTTGCTTCAAGGTTCCGTTTAGACCCTAGGCAAGAGATAAGACGAGGTTTTGGGAAATATGACCTCTAAGGGGTGAAACTTGAGGAGGTTGCATATTTTCAAAATTCGTCGATGTATATTTTGAACCTACGGACACACAGTCTTGGAATTCTAAATGAAGGTTCGTTTCTAGAATTTGGTTAGAACTTTTTTTAGGATTCTTCAAATTTCATTCCCTAAGTAGGTTGAGAGGGGTAGAAAGGAATGAACTATCTCATTTGCTCAACTTTCGATTAAATTTTATACCTGGAGATTTTTAGGGTTGCATATTACGAATAAGACATTAATTTATAGACAGAATCCAAACTATGGGTCCCTAGATGCAAATGCAGGGCGTTTTGGGGTTCAACATTTTCAAAATTAATAGAAACGACTACCTTTCAGTGTGGTAAAAAACTGAAATTTGACAAGTAAGTAAGGTAAAGCAACCATTCCTAACAACCATTAAAGTCTGAAAATTAAAATTTAAAATTGAACTTTTGGAAATAGAGGGTTGCAAACAAAAATAGTGGGGGGATTTTGGTATGGTAGAACATATATATTATATAGTATATTTAGACACATAGTGTAAGTACTATATAGATCTATACATATTATAGACGTATCAATATGTATATTATATAGCGCTAAATTTTATATATAATATATATACATAATATACATATAAATTCATCCTGTATAATATAAAATATATACTTATATTATATATAATATAATTTCTATACCTATAGCATATTATACAGACTCAGACGCGTAGCCAGGAGAAGGGGGATATCAGGTTATGACCCCTTCCCCCTGAAATTTCCCCCTTCAATAGTCTTTAACTAAATATTAAACTCTGATTGATGTAAATAAATATTGTGAAGAGACTCCAGTCCGTCACTGATGTCAATCTAATATAATTACGGACCTGCCCGCTAGTATCGTCACTTATGTTTTAAGCGCCTTTAGTGTATAATTATGATGTTTCTATCCCCAAATATAATCCTACAGCCCTACAGACCGGAGTGTTGGCAACCCTGAGCGGGACTTAATCTTATATTATGAAGATGCAGGACTGGGCTAGGTTAGTTCGTTGATAGCCATTCGCATTGTGTATTGTGAAAAAAGATGATTAAAAGACAAGGTAACCTTTATCCTATTTTAGGTAAACAAAGTAAAAAAGAATAATTAAATTATGTAATTATCGCCCAGATGTTAAAGAGTAAAGCTCAGAAGTGGAAGAAGACCTTGAAAATAAGCCTGTGGATAGCACCATTTGTGAAATTTCAGTAGTAGAATCATTAGCAAACTCAAGTAATAGGCCTACTAAGTAGGCTGCTTTAGTGTAACTAAAACTGATCCTCCAGAACATGATTAATTTTTAAGCTAATTAACATTTATGTTGGGTGACCTGGCGGTCTAGGGGTAAGGTGTCAGACTTATGTGCTGGCGGCCGGGATTCAATCCTCGGTCCCAGCACAGATTTATCTGATTACCAAACCCTTCCTTCACCTCTGACAAGACATCTTGTGAATGTGTGGAATGCCAGGCCTCCACCGTGGTTCGGATTCCACGTTAAACTGTAGGTCCTCAATTTCCTCTCACAATCACCCTACCATTACACATTAGCGTAAGTGCCTATAACCCGAACGGGTAGTAAGACGCGGTGCTAATAATAATAATAATAATAATGATAACATTTATGTTAATCAGATCACCCAAACAAACCTTTTTTAGGGATAAAAAATAAAATGTTAAATGTACTCTTATGTAAGCTCAAAACTTAGACGTTTATATCTATTTTTTGCACAAAAATTTGGTTTCATATCTCCCCCCTACCCCGCCAAAAAAAATCCTGGCTGCACCCCTGTATATGCCCATAGTACATTTTATAGACACACAGTATCTAATATAAATCCATAGAATCCTACATTTTATAAATATCTCTATTATATAATAGTCGTAGGCTATATATATATATATATATATATATATATATATAGAGAGAGAGAGAGAGAGAGAGAGAGAGGTATGTGTACACTATAGCTCTACATTATGTGTGTACTGTGTACATATAGTATAATATATAAACCATATAGATCTACCCGCTTCGGTTGTCGCATGGTCTACGGTGTACAAGAGACTAGATTATTGATAGCGAGTCGATCGTGGTACGATCTCGATCGGGTGTACTGAAGGTGTTTTTCCTAAAACAGTTTCACACTTTCTCCGCGCAAAGTCTGGTACAGTTCCTCGAAATTCAACCTTCCTAGCCCCTAACTTACTAGCGTAACTAATACATAACCGTATAACCCAAATGTTTATATAACTATTTATATTTAAACTTTTCTTTATTTTTAAATAGTCTTGTAGGCCTATTTGTGTTTTAATGAATGTGTATAACTACTTATAATAAATTTGATGGAAGATTTAAACAATATATGTTATATGTATTTTATTTGAATAAATACTATTGTTGTGAGTTAGTAAGGTGACTTGGCGGTCTAAGGGTAGAGTATCAGATTTCTGTGCTGGGGGTCCGGGGCTCAATCCTCGATCCCGGCACAGATTTATCTGATTGCCAAACCCTTCCTTCCCCTCTGACAAGATGTGTATTAATCACAACTTGTGAATGTGTGGAATTTCAGGCCTCCACCGTGGTTCGGATCTCACTTTAAGCTGTAGGTCCTCCATTTCGTCTCACAATCACCCTACCATTACACTTTAGCGTAAGTGCGTATAATCCGAACGGGTAGTAAGACGCGTTGCTAATAACAAAGTGTCAGTAATATCGTGCTACCTTATGCCCTTTATGCGCAAAATTGTAATACTCTGCAGCGTACTAGGGATTATTTTTTTATTTAGCACCGCGTCTTACTACCAGTTCGGCTTATACGCTTAAGTACTAATTACACGAATGGGTTAGGAATTAGGAAGGTTGAATTTAGAGGAATTGAACCCGCACTTACGTGGAGGGAGAGTGGAAAACCATTAAGGAAAAGCCACCCCTAGTTCACACAACTGAGATTCGAACCTCGATCGCCTCGTCCTCGGAGTCTCGCTCTACACGAAACTTTCACGTTGGCTAACTACGCCACCGAGGCGGGTACTATGGAATGTTAATACGCCTGCGGGCTGAGGCATTGATCTCATCTGGTTATGGTATTTGATAAGTTTGTAAAAGTACTATCCCACACTAAACAGAACAGCTGAAAAGTTTGGAATTTAAAAATCAAGTGTGGGTAATAGCTAGTAGGAGAAAAAAAAACTCCTAGATATGGTAAAATATTTGAATTTTGTTACGAAATGCTATGTATTTAATATGTTTCTGTAGCCAAGTATATTAATTATTTATGTACTTGGGTGAACTGTTATGCTCTTTTTCCCCAAATAGTTATGTAATAATGTATATTAGTTCGTTTATCTTAATTTATTATCGCTCTTAGGTAAAGATGGGTAGTAAGGTGTGGTGTGCACGCATTCACGCACACGCACACAGAGATAATCCCCATTTAATGGTACCCGTCTGACATTTCATTATAAATTCGTGCTTCAATTTACAAATTATATCTAGTAACATTTTTAAGTTCATATTACCGGCCCATGATTTTTTTTAAAACAATTATCTTCGATCCCTACAACACTCGCCGCTCGAACATTATTAATTAACTATCCGGACTAGTATGCAACGACCAAACTGTTTTAGTGGCAAATGGTCGCTGCCTTTTTTTTTTATAAAGTGATTATTTTCATTTACACTTGAGGAATCTCAGTCCCTGCCAACTTTCGCTGCCTTTTTTTTTATAAAGTGATTATTTTCATTTACACTTGAGGAATCTCAGTCCCTGCCAACTAAATTAATTGCCTGTCTGTTTTATTTAAAATGTCATTAAAATCGCGATTTATCCAACCCGCACATGTGGGTCAAACTGAATAAAGCGTCCGTCTCACCATATAATGGATTTATAGTGCCAGAAAGGTTCGAATCTCGGTCGGGTGCAATGGGAATGACTTTACCTCACGTTATTTATCACTGGGGGTTTTCCCAGGCCTCTCTTAACGCTAGTGCGGGTTAATTTCCTTTAAGATACTCTCATATTCTCTACCCTGTTTATTAACTATAACCCACCTCGGTGTTGTTGTTGGATAACGCGCTAGTTTCGTGTTGAACCAGACCGTCAAGGACGGGGAGCTTGAAGTTCGAATCTCAGCCGGGTGAACTGGTGGTAGTTTTTCCTAAATTGTTTTCCACTCTTCTTCCACGCAAATGTTGGTTCACTTGGCTAAATTCAACGCTCCCCATTCCTAATCCATTAGTGTTATTAGTACTTAAGCGTATAACCTTAAAGGGCAGTAAGACGTGGTGCTAAATTTAAAAAAATACTATAATTGTGCTGACCACATGACACACACTATCCTCAAATGTTGGCACTAACATCGCTAACGGCGGTGGTCGCTCGGCCAGTAGGCCTATAGAACGCTTGAGCGCCCACGTCATGGATTGTATTACTTACTTTAGTTATCATTTTCACCTTTTATATTAATAAAGGTATACAAAGTAAGAGTTTTATAATGATCTCATGCATGGCTAGAAATATTAATACAACTTTGTGTTAAACTTATAATTAAAAACAACCGACTCTTTGCTGCTAGTCGGTAGAGCCACTAAGTGTCCGATATTTGTATCCCGGTGTGATAACTATATATATGTATTTATAAGCTATATAAATATAGACTAATTCTAGGTAAAAAAAAGAGTATTTTTTTAAATATACCCAGACATTTTTAATATTTACAATAAAGTTATAGGCTTCATTATTTGCAACTTATTTATAAATAACTTTAGTTGTTTCCCCTTGTCATAAATTTAAAGTGATTATTAATATTAGAGTGATATATTTCCAGACGGATTTGTGGTTGCGATTTAGTTTAGAAAAAAGTTAACATGCAGAGTATTTTTAATGTTTTACTCAAATACCCTTTGGGAAAATAGTAATGTAAAAATATATTTAAAATACACATTTTAATTAGCGTTGATAACAATATCAAGCTGGAGGAATATTTTGAGGCGAAGAAACAAAAGAATTAATTTTAACAGCTTCAGGCTCTACCACCAAGTGTGGTACCACCAGTCTTATGTTTATATTTACTCACGTCCACAAACTTTTGTTGATACATTATAAACTATAAAAACCTAAATATTAGCTACTTAAGGCGGCCGACTACCTGATCGCTGTGATTCTTTGCATACGTTCAAATCCCACGTTTTTTAAGAAATGGTTTATTTGAAATAAAGGTTAACGATTAAATCTAGTTGAAGAGTTTGCACATGTCTTTGTAGTATTAAAAACCTTACATTTTAATTTTTTTTAATTTCAAACAAATTCATTAACATGTGAAATTAGCTCATATTCAACTATGTTTCACACAAAATGTCACAGTTTAGTGGTCAAATAAATGGCTAAAAAGTATATCTAGACTTCCTCAAACAAACAAAGCCATAATTAATAGGATCAGAGTCCGACACCTTAAACAGTCATTACCATGTATACCCATAGATCTAGAGTCCAAATTTGGATTACCAGCATAACTTAAAAATATACATTCGGTAAAATGTTGTTTTTACCCCTTTCACTGAGATGAATTAGGGGCAGGTGTTGTGTTTTTGTGTATGTTATAGATTTAAATTAGTTTAAAAGTCGTGTGCTGATATAATCGGTCGGTTTAGAAACTGCACGTTATATACCTCAAATAAAAATTGGATTGCAACAAAAATAAAGAATATTTATGATTGTTTTATCGATTTGGTAGCTTTAGGATTGTAATTCCCATCAGAAATGTGGCGTCCTTAACATTCAAACTCTTCCACTATTGTAGTATTTAAACCCTAGGATAGTCAAAATTTTGGCAGAAAACATCCAAGCAGCTGGCCTCCATTGTCACTTAATTGAGTCGGTTAGCTAAGACAACCTGACACAGCTGTTAAATCATCCTTTTGACGGAAGAGTGTCTTTGTTTGTAGTAAGGCTCGTTGATTAGTTTCAGGAAACGGAAGTGAAGCCGTGGGCTAACCGTGGTGGGAAGGCGGATCAATTTTAATTAAATCAGTGTTTGCCTTGTATTTCAATTACGTTTGTATATGTCCGCAGATCAAATAACACATGGCGTTTTGACAAGGCTTGGGTTTAAAATATTATCTCCGGAGTCAGTGTATGCCTATATTTGAAATTAAATCTTCAATGGAAAGAAACCATGCCCTGATTTTGGTAAAAAGAACGGTATCTGGTAATTATTTAAAAAAAAGTTAAATATATTAATACATCAAGTCATGTCATTTGCAGCTGTAGCTGTTGATAGATATTATCAATACTTATAAAATAACATTAATAGTATAGTTTAATGTTATCAAGTTTGTGTGCAAAGAAATATATTTGAATCTTCTTAGCTTTTCTTTCAACCAAAATCAGCGTATAGATGCATAGGGATCAGGATGTTGCGTTAAAACATATATAAAATCATTATTTATGAATTCCGTTAACAGTTATTGATTCCAATTAATTAAACAGAAGTTAATTCAACCTTTCCAATTCCTAATCCATTAGCGTAATTAATACTTAGGCGTATAACCCGAACGGTTAATAAGACGCGGTGCTAAGTAAAAAAAAATTGTTTCGCTGGTTGTTTGCTTTAGGTGTGAAACTTGGTTTCTTAACTTACATGACGAGAAACAATTTAAGGTATTCCAAAACAATGTACCTAGAAAGATATTTGTTCCAAAAAGATAGGAATTTGTGGAGAGTGGAGGATATTACATAATTATGAGCTACATGCCCTGCAATCATCACTATATATTGAAGGATAGTCAAATCTCGCAGGGATAAAGTGTAATGAGGCGGACTGAATATAATTAGCTCAAAATAAGGGTAGGTAGCGTAATTTGAAAGTGCGGCAATGAACTTTTTAGTTCCTAATGCCATAGGCGTACACAACAATATAATGAAAAGAGAAGAACGATTGTCAAACAACCTCAGAACGTTTTCTTTCCCTTTTCTCATCATGGATTGTTTACAACCCACCCTGTACAATCGTATAAAAAAGAAGGTAGTAATGTTGAGTAGGCCTACATTGCTATACAACAGTATAATGAAGAGGATAATTAAATGTTTTGTTCTCCACTTTGTTACAAGACAGTTTGGTGATGAATGCGGTAAAACTTCTGTTCATTACAATGTTGTACAACAATATAATTAATAGGGCATTAAAAGTGTCCTCATAACTATATTGTTTTAGAGTAGTATAATCATTAAGTAAATGTTCTCTACATTGCTGTACAACAGTATAATGAAAATAGTAAAAGTGTTATGTTCATTACATTGCTGTACAACAATATAATGAATAGAACAGTAAAAGTGTTATGTTCATTACATTGTTTTACAACAGTATAATGAAGAGGACAGTAAAAGTTTTATGTTTATTATATGCTTTACAACAGTATAATCAACTAATAAATTTTGTCTGTCCCTTACATTGTTTTATAACCGTTTAAAGAAGACGGAAGTGAAAGTCACTATATTGTCATACAAATATGTACAAGGAAGAAATCAGGTTTTCTGTTCACTATATTGTTATGCAACAGTAGGTATAATGAAAAGTGCAGTCAAATTAACAGTGTTCTATTCACATATTGTTAAACAAGAGAATAATGAAGGTGGTAGTCAATCAATTATTTCACAATCTTTATGTAAATGATAAAGTGGACACTATATTGAGTTAAATACCAACCATATCCAGAGCAACACTGATTTTGAAACTTTTAACAAAACATTGTTTCCAGATGAATCTCTAAACATTAATATTAGTTGTGTTTTATAGGAAAATGCGTTCTTCTGTTATAATTTCTTTGCCCATTTGAAACTGTCCAAAATACTAGTAATTTTCTAGAACACCTTTCTCTTCCTACAAATACGAATGGATTTTTGAAACGAGTTTTATAGAATACAAATATATTATTGGTGGTCAATGTTGATGATGTTTTACTTTATTAACACAGTATTTAGAGGTATCATCAATATAATTTTTTAAATGACAGCCGTAGATTATATGACATGACATGTGGAAAGTAGATCTAGTAATTTGTTTTAGTTGTCATTTAAGTCCATGCGTAATAAAACTATCAACGTTCAAACTTCCAAATAAGGAATTAATAACCTCACAAAACTTACCTCTGAGCCTTTATCGAAACTTTCATAAATGTCTGATCATTCGACATCTTGTATTGTCCAACACTGTGTGTATTGTACGTACATATCACCGTTATATTTTTAGCATCCCTTCTAAATCAAGGTGAGTCGTGAAATAAATGTAACTACACAAATTAAAACGTTGCACATAATTATATTTCATATATCGTAAAGTTTAAACACGATAAAACACGTTTTAAGCCCGCAAACTCACGTTATAGTTATAGTTTTAATAACACGTTCACCGAGTAAAAGAACAAACACTAAAGATTTGGGCGCGTTTCCTAGACGGATTAGTGAAGAAAGTCCCCAACCAATCAAAGTGGCCAATAGCGTGCCACGTTTTGTTTGTGTTGTGAAAGGCACAGGTAACTGGTGCAAGGGTTCCTACCACAGTCCAGCTGATAACAAGCAGGAAGGGTCAAATGAGGCGGCATTTTCTTTGATATTTTTTTCCTATAGGTTGTAGCTATATCAGTTGATTATAAGTCTAGGGGAGCTTTATTCGATACCAGGCCGTGATGATGAACAAATTTATTTAATCGTTTAATCTTCTATCGAATTTCTAAGTATCAAATTTCTAGAACCCTTTCGGCGGCCGCATAGTCTAAGGCGCTACACTCGAATTAGACTAGACTGCCGATGACGGGAGATCGTGGTTCGACCTGGGTCGAGTGTAGTGAGGGTGGTTTTCTCTAAATTGTTTCCCACTCTCTCCATATAATAGCTAAATATAATTGGTAATATATATTTTCGATCTATTTTCTAACCTTCTTTAACCATAGTATTATTATTATCACCGCGTCTTACTACCCGTTCGCTTTATACGTACTTACGCTAATGTGCAATGGTAGGGTGATTGTGAGATGAAATGGAGTGACCTACAGTTTAACGTGGAATCCGAACCACGGTGGAGGCCTGGCATTCCACACATTCACAAGTTGTGATTAATACACGTATGGTCAAAGGTGAAGGAAGGGTTTGGTAATCAGATAAATCTGTGCCGGGACCGAGGATTGAACCCCGGACACCAGAACAGAAGTCCGACACCTTACCCCTAGATCACCAGGTCACCCATTTAAACCATAGTAAACATTTAATCCAAACATGAGTGAAGATAACAAAAAAAATGTTTTTTGTTTTGATACCGATATGATACTGTAGTATCGAGTAAGATAATACTGGTATCGAAAGACAAATATCGATATTAGTAAAGTATCAATACTTTTTTTCACACCCCTATTTACTGGTAACAGAACTGTTGCTATAGGGGTCCCTGTTTTGTGAGGAATCTGAAGTATACGTCCCGGTCACTTACATCCAAACCCGACCATGATACAAAGGTTTTGAAGTTGATATCCTTTTGATCATTTATCTTCATAATATGTTTTGAGAGATAAGGAGCAAATATAACAATCCATCGTGAGCACACTTCTGTCACCAAATCCCTAATAGCTAAGTGTTCTTATTATTATTGATTCATGTTTGATTACTTTTATCGGCTTTCTCTTCTCTGGTCGATCTCTCACTCTAACGTCCGTTATTGAGTCATATGAACGTCTTATTGAATCGCGTGACACGTATTTCTGATGGATTTATGAACATTTAGAGTCAAGGCGAACGATGAGAAATGATATATATTATTGTGGTTTATGTCCTCGAAAGAATAACAATAGTAATACATTGTAATATAAATATTATTTACGACTCGGTCTAATGAGATTGACATTTAAGAAAATATATGTTAGTTATTTTTATCACCGGGTCTTATCATACATAAATCATAACTACTCTCATTGGGTAGGGATGAGGAAGGAATCATTTTAGAGGTAATCTGCCAACATTTTCGTAGGAAAGTGGGGAACCAATTAAGGAATACCGACCCTCAGTAGACCTGAACTGGATTTGAACACCAATCTTCTCATCAGAAGGACATGATAGTGACGCCTTAGAGCATTGGGCCACTGAAGCCTTATTACACCATTTCCCTATCTAGAGCAAGTTCTATCCAGTCCACCTCATTACACCCTATCCATATCTTGAGCTAGTTTTATCCAGTCCACCTCATTACACCCTATCCATATCTTGAGCTAGTTCTATCCAGTACACCTCATTATACCCTCTCTTTATCTTGAGCTAGTTTTATCCAGTCCACCTCATTACATCCTATCCTTAACTTGAGCTAGCTCTATCCAGTCCACCTCATTACACCCTATCCATATCTTGAGCTAGTTTTATCCAGTCCACCTCATTATACCCTCTCTTTATCTTGAGCTAGTTTTATCCAGTACACCTCATTATACCCTCTCTTTATCTTGAGCTAGTTTTATCCAGTCCACCTCATTACATCCTATCCTTAACTTGAGCTAGTTATATCCAGTCCACCTCATTACACTCTATCCCTATCTTGAGCTAGTTCTATCCAATTCACCTCATTACACCATATCCTATCTTGAGATAGTTCTATCCAGTCCACCTCATTACACCATATCTCTTTCAGATACGTTTTAATGTTATCCTCCCATCTGCGTCTGAGTCAACTACCCTACTAAAAGCCTCGCGTCAGAACTTTTAAGATAGGTTTTGTCTTAAAAGGAAATTCACCATTCGTCTTAATAACAGTTTGGGTTGTACGCAATCTAGTGACGCTAGTGAGGATGAGTAGAAAAGAGTTGAGAGGAAATATTCCTTCATTCACGTAGTTTCACTACATTCGGCTGTAATTCAAAACCTTGGCTTCACTGTAACCAGAAGACCAATCTACACGAGCCCGATAATTAATCATCATTCCCACCGATGAGGGCTCTTTACAACTGGAATGTTAAGTTAATTATTCACTTATTTTCTTTAAACTAGATTCCATCATGGATTAAAATCTCATTTGTGGTCTTATGGTCTTCCAAAAGAGTGGATTGCTGGTGAGGGGGAAGTTTGAGTTAGGGTCAGGGTTGGGTTAAAGATAGTAATTATTTTCCTAAATGGTTCTATAACTAGCTCTACACAATCGTGGTCATATTTTTTCTAAATTTTACCTTTCTCGTATCAACTATATTTACTATAAAAACTTAATTACCCATTTGATTTTTTTTAAATTAAACGAAGGTTTTTTAACACCGTGTCTTACTACCCTTTCGCTTTTGTAGGCCTATTAATTACGTAAATGTATCAAGAATAAGAAAGGACGAATTATTTAGGGGAAGTGTAACCACATTTTCGTGGCGAGGAATACCGGGGAAAACCATTTAATAAAAGCCACCTCAGTACACTATAGTGGGATTCAAACTCCGATCTCTCCATCATCGGCAGTCCAATATATATTGCGTAAGTGACGTCTTAGACCAGAGGGGGGCAAAATATTTTTCAATGTAAACACTGGTGGAACGAATGAGAAGTTAAATTCACCACACACGGTAAAAATTGAGAAATTAGGTTTCCCAACCGAACATTTAAAACAAAAAACACTCTTTGAGCAAGTTTATTCAAGACATTTATACGTCTTAGACTACTTAGACGCAAATCATGAAAAGTGTTCAGATTGAAAATGTAAGACAATTTAATGCAAAATTTGCACCATACTTTTGCTTCCAATAATATGCAGGAAATAACACCAGAACACGCCGTCCTGAAAGAGTTTGTTTTACTGTGAGAACTGGCAAACTCAAATTCGTCGCGCATTTATGGCTTACTCGTTACTTGTGTTGATTGTCAACAGATCTGCCCACAGCCAACTAAGCGGCTTTCACAGGATTTGTTCTAATGAACACAAGTAATACATGTGAGATGTTCACTGAATCAATATAAAATATAAACGTTGACCAAGATTATTGTCAGTGCAGTAGCTCTGTCGTTACCTTCCAAAGATTTACTTCAATATTATTATTTTTTTAGCACCCATTTTACTGCCCATTCGGGTTATACGCTTTAAGTACTAATTACGCTAATGGATTAGGAATTGTGAAGGTTGAATTAGAGGAAGTGAACCCGCATTTGCGTGGAGGGAGAATGGGAAAACAGTTAGGAAAAACCCCTCCCAGTTCACCCGACCGAGGTTCGAACCTCGATCTCCCCGTGTTCAGCAGTCGAACTCAACACAACAAACGCGCTAGCCAACTACGCCACCGAGGCGGGTGTTGACTTCTAGTTTATTTGTAAATTGTGGGATGATACACTCAATGGCTTCAACAAAAAAAATTGACCTTCTTCGTTGGTCGCATGATCTGAGACTTCACTCTTGCAATATACTAGTCTGCCGGAAACAAGAATATCGGGGGTTCAAATCCCGGTCAGGTACACTGAAGATGGTTTCCCTATATGGTTTTACACCCTCTTCCCGCTCAAATGCTGTTACACTTCCTCTAAATTCAATCGTACTCATCATTATTTCACCAGCCTAATTAGTACATAAGCGTATAACCTAAAGAGGCGGTTCTAGAAAAAAGTTGTCACTAAATATTACTGAGATAGATCACTGCAGAACGATTTGGTACCACGTCTTACTACCCATTCGGGTCATACGCTTAAGTTCTAATTACGCTAATGGGTTAGAAATTGTGAAATTTGAATATAGAGGAGGTTAACCCGCATTTGCGTGGAGGTAGAGTGGGAAACTATTTAAGAAAAACCACCCCCAGTTCACCCGAGCGAGATTCGAACCTTGATCTTTCCGTTCTCGGTAATCTAGCTCAACACGAAACCAGCGCGCTAGCTAACTACGCCACCGGGGCAGGTTTTGACACGATTGGATCATGCCTTGAAACTTAGACCTATACCAAAGGTGTCAATCTCCTTTGATCATAAGGGACATACATACTGAAAAATGAAAATATTTAGGTGGCCGCATTTGGATTAATTTAATATTGTAGCCATAATTTATTAAAGTTCTTACTATAGTAAAACCTCATTAATCTAGACTAATTGGGGCTTGAAGCGTTCCGCATTAATGAAAGCCCGATTAAAAAAATTAATCCATAAAATAAGGCAAGATACGATTAAAACATCCTACACAAAATCAAACCAACATTTATTTTATTTTTTGTAATACATGATGGCCTTGGTTCATTCACATTCACGTCACAATCCAAACTAACAGGTTGAAAAAATTTACTGATTTTCTGTTGTTTTCCTATAGCATAAATTTCTTGCACAAATAATTAGCTAAATCAATAATCAAATTTTTTCAAGGGCGAAAGTCACATTATATACATTTTCCTGGACAACAGCTTTTATAACTCAAACCCCATAAGAACCCCAGCCAGTATATTTTAAAATTTAAATTTAAATATTACAGATCCCGCTTTTAACCGTAATATAAAGTACATTAGAAAGGTATCATGAGTGTTTAAAAGATGGCAGCACTATCTCAATTTAAGCTAAAAATGGATTTCCCCCCTTTTTACCCTGTTTCCTTAAATTTAGTATTATTATTTTGGGAAAAGAGTTGTCCGGATTAAGAGACGTATAGTAAGGTTTGGATTAATGATGTTCTACAACAGAGGTTCGAGGCCTTTTTTCGCTTGTTTACCTCTTAGCAGCTCATTTCCGTAAACTGTGCCCTTAAATTTTAGCAAAATGTTTAGTTACTATATTAGTAGATATATCTGATTTATTTGTTGCAACTGAAAATAGATTGGCTAGTAATGGGATTAAAACTAATGTGAAAATAAGCTGAATACATAATGCATATATTTCTTCATTCAAAAATCAAAAGCTACAATAAAAACTGACCCATTTAATTTTTTATTACTTTATTAATAATTATAAAAACTATTTTATGTTTTGAACTTAAATCATTTTCTCAAAGTCAAATATATAAGAAAACCCATACTGCACCTCACCATTTTGTTAATTTCATAACTTTTGACTGATCTTTTGTCTTGAACTGCTTGCATAAGTAGCGTTTTTAACCATTATTCAAATATTTTCGCGTACCCCCAAACGTCCTTGTACGTATCCCACGTCGGTAACCACTGTATCTACAGTATTACACATAATAATTATCAAATTTTAATACACACCTTCATATTTTCTCCCAGAAATAGGAAACCTTTTTATTTGCATCAATGGATTAAGTTTTAAGGTTCGTATACATCAGAGGCAGATTTGAAACAATTATCTATTCCTTTTCATAAGAGAAAACATTATTGTTCACACACTTATGTGCTGTCAAACAATTGCACATATTTGGCGTGAAAATTAAATAAATTTGGTACTAAAATGTAATAATATTGGCTGTGTTAATTCTATATTATTTGGTGTCTAAATACTATCATATTTGGTGTGCAAATTTTATATTATTTGGTACGCAAATTTAATAATATTTTGTTGTAAATTTTATAATATTTGGTGCGCAAATTTAATAATATTTTATTGGTAAATTTAACTTTTTTGGGTATAGATTTCTGGGGATTAGAGAGTAAATATTTAAAGCACCAAATTCAATTGCTAAATTTTCCCAACTATATCCAAATTTCTAAATGTAATCTTCCTTAAGTGTATATTTTTTTCAACGTTTATAAGAATACAAATCGTTGCGCATTCAATTTTAGTTCAGCTAAAGGTCCACGGATCGCAAAAATCATGGTCCAGGCCTCAAGTTTTGATATGCCTTGTCTATCCTGATCCAGTGGAGATAGATAGCTCCTGCGCGATATACCCATTCCCAAAATTTATGTTGTCTCCATCTCTCTCTATTCCATACTTTAATACGAAGAGTGCAGAAGAACCAACATCGAATCCATTTAGAGCGCATTTCTCACACGACATTTTTTTTCCTCGCCTCACTTTTTTTCACATTTGCCAACATTCTCACACTATATACATATATATACAGTTTCATGAAGTATATTTTTGCTACGGTAAAATTTTACGTTCACGTCGTAAAAGTGAATAATGAAAACATTCAAGGGATGTATGGAAGCAGATGTCACATTACACGCCTTTTAACACGACCAACTTCAGTAATTTAAATACAATGTCTACACAAGTAGTTTAGTGAACAGCCAACCTCGCTGCCTCCATGTCATTATCATTATTACAGTCTTACTAGTAGTTTTGTGGACAATGTATCCAGCTTCCTCCATTATTTTATTATGGTTAACTTACTACTAGTCTAAATATGTATCTTTGTATTTAAAGTTGATATTTTTATTTGGTGGTCAAGATATACAGAAAACAAATTAATACTATATTCATTATTGCTTTATATTCATAGAGAATAACTATTGTTCACGCGGTTTACTTCTTCTAGGAGACCAAAACTACCACTAGTCTATTTACGCTAAAGCAAATGGCTGTAACCGTTTAACGCCCATATATTTTGTATTATGTATACCTTTTTCATTTTAAGCATTAGTTTAAATTGGTTTAATAGTTACTTATCATCTATGCTAACATAAAATATTAAGAAGAACCGCATTTCACTTTAATATTAAATGTTTTCATTGTCCAAATATCTCTTCACATAATTTCATTCTCAAAGGATTGTCGGACCAAAATATTGTAAGAGTATTTGTTAATTTAAGACAGAAATAAACTTATTCAAACCATGGACTAATATACACTGGTCTGGCTACTCTTCAGTTTCAGTTATCAGAAATTGATGTTAAAAAGAGCTAGTTTCGTCGCGTACCGCACACCGAAAAATTAAAGTATTGGAGACAGCTTTTAACAACTAATGTCTCAGTCTATAATTTTAGGCAATATCGTGAAAAAATAAAATGATTGATCTATAGTAAAATGTATTACCGTTTGTAAAATAAAGATATACTGCAACAATAATTGTCTACTCATTCTTGTAAAAGAATTCCAGTTAGCTTAATAAAGCTAGATGTATATTATTTTTTACCAAAACTATATTGATATATACAAAGGTTACTCTATAAACATTATGTATCATTTAAACTGTACAGTAGTGGTATTCAACCCTAAGCCCGTGGAGCAAATATATATACAACCATTTTCTTGTTTAAAAATCACATAAGATACATTTTTAGTACTAAAGCTCTAACTTGGGAATTTATGCGATGCTTATTAAGCATGTAGCAACACTGAGATCTAAAAAATATAGCTCAGAACTTTCTCGGTGCTTTTACAGCAAGTGGAAACATTGAAGCTCAAGATCAAACACCTGCTGGTCGACTTCCAGCAACCCTCCCTCCCAGTGTTGCCATCCTAGTGGTTTTCCCAACAGATCTAGTGGGTTTTTTTTCAGACTGGTTCTGACGTTCAAAATAATCAAACAGCGTCTAGTGGGATTTCTAGCTTGTTTACAGTGGAGAACGTAAATACTTTATTTACGTTATTTTATATCTTATTTTTTCATTAATCTAAGTTTAACAAAAATAAATGCAAAAATTAAGTTTTGCATTAGTAGCTAGCTTTAATATTTTAAAGTGAGGTCCTTACAGTTAATTCTCCACCGCATAATTTAATCACAATGATTGTGTTGGCGATGGAGATTTCCCGGTATTACCTAGTGATTTGCGAATAATGAGGGTGGTAAATGAAATCGACTGACATCTTCTGTCAAGTGTGTTTACGTATATTTTGCGTATAGTGTTAAACGTAGGCCTACTTGATGCTTGCTTTATCTTAACCTAATGCATATGTTTAAAATATATTTAGTAAATGAACACCATACAATTATAACCTTGCTAAGTAAATTAATTGATAGTTCAATTTCGACATTTTGTTTTGGTCTTAAACGGAATGGCTAATGCGGTACAACTATAAACAATCAATGCATATATTAAAATTGATTCCAAGAAGTCTACAGCAAGTTTACTTCCCAAGAGGAAACTATTTACCGGTAGTTCAGAAGAAACAAACCAATACCCAATCAAAACCCCTAATGGATTCATTCAGGGTATTTAAATCAATAATGTACCCTTTATTTATATTGAAAGGTAGCTTATCTCCATAATGGAACTGCTTACCAGATAGGGCCTTCTGTACTGAGTGTACACCTTTATCATTTCATGTAATTTAACTTTAATTGTTTCACAAACATTTTGAAACAATTCAAAATAGATCAACATTGTTAGAGTTACCAATCTTGTTTTGACTGATGTGTGTAATCTGCATACATAGAAAATATATATGTTGTGTCAGAAAGGAACATAAATTAACTAGCACACAGTTTATATTAAAATTTATTTTCTCCACCGTTAGCGTGCAAGCACTATATGTTTTTAAGTTTTTTGAACATTCTGAAAATCTATTTCCATTTAGGTCAAGTTTAGTAGGAAATATGATAATTTTGATAGAGTCTAGGGGTATATTGGTGATTTGAGTTGGCGTGGTGTTGTTTGTACGTTGTTTTGTACATTTTTATTCAGTTTTTTAACAATGGCTGTAAGTATAATCAAAAAGAGAAAAATTACTGATGAGGGAAAGGTGTTTCATTAAAATTGGAAAGACTTGTAAATTTTTGTAACTATTAAAGCGAAATCAGTTTGTTTGCTTTGTCATGACACGGCCGCAGTGTCAAAGGAATACAATTTAAAACTACGACACGAAGCACTAACCTCAAATGGATACAGTTAAATACAACTGAGATCAGATAAATTCGCCGATTTGAATAAAAAACTGTAATGTCAACAATCGTATTTTAGGAAGCAAAATGTTGAAAGTGAACTAAGTGTTAGGGCAAGTTATCTTAAAAAAATAGCTTTGAAATCAAAGCCATTTACAAATGGTGAATTTAAAAAGAAGTGTATGGATTCGACAGATGAAGTTCTGTGCCCATCACAAAAACATTTGTTTTCAAAAGTTAGCTTGTAAGGAGTAACTGTGGCCAGAAAGATTGTAAACTTAGCGAGTAATCTTGAAAATACACTTAAAGAACGTACTTCTTAGTCGGTGTTTTATTTATGGGCTAAAACTATCCGGTTACTTGATGAAATAGTTGGTATTTAGCACCGTGATCGAGCGCCAATTAAAATGATGTTCTTGGTAGTTGATAAAATAATTGGTAATTATAGCCCCGTGATCGAAACCACTTATTGTGATATTGGGTATTTGATGAGATAATTGGTAATTATAGCCCCGTGATCAAGCGCCAATTATAGTGATATTTATTACAATTGTGAAATAAGTAATGCCTTTAAAATTGCACACGATTTATTGAATGATTTCACCTTCTGCGCTGGAGATATAATTTTAGATGATACAGTTTAGTTAAACTATAGATTAATTTTTTGTTATTTTACACGTTCAGTGTTATGAGTAGCGTGTGCTGTGTAGATTTATGTTACTATCTTTTATTACAAAGTTATTGTGTATTGTTATTCATTGTAATGGATTCATACGCACAAGCGGCTTATATATGACCTACCCCTTGTTTCTCGGACCTTTTGTAACCAGTGTCAAAACCAAATAATCGAAAGAGTCCTGGCAACAGGTATTGTGAAGGCTAGCATCCTATTGGGTAGAGGGAGCCAGCGTCATTTGCTTTTTGGTAAACACTACGGAGTTGATTTTTGAAAGAAAATAATAAGTTTAAATGGTGCAATTCTTTGACATTAGTTCTAAAACCACGTGATTCTTCATGGATGACGTATTAAAGGGATATTTTACATACAATACTTTTACAAAAATGCAGTTCATCCATGACTTTTTTAATATATGAGAGGGGTCCAAATCCGTATCATTACAGGACACTCGATGAGAATACTGACACTATAGACACTGCCCAGTTGGATAATTTTACCAAGGGAACTCACAATGAGGTAACCATTTATTTTCTATAGAATAAACCTAGTTTTAAACTTTTAATTGTAATAATTTTACTATAATTTGTTTTAAATGACTTTTAGTTATTTTATTTAACACCTTGCAAAACTACATTAGGTGGAACTATACAAACATTAAATTGGAATCTTAGATTATGTGTGACATGTCTTATGTACAGTGTGACCCGTAACACTTTAGCTGCGTAAAAAGTGGCCCTTGATTCAAAAAAGGTTGAATATCACTGCTGTACAGCATGAAGTAATCGGCTTTGCCCGGGAAAAATATTTAAAGGTAAAATATTGAAGGGTTAAAAAGATGTAAGCCGGTGTAAAAAGAGCAATAAAGAATAAAAAGGTAAGTTAAAAGGGTAATTAAAAAGAATAAAAATTGTATCGTGGACAAAACGGGTAAAAAGGTAACTTAATGCTCGTGTTGTGTTTTTTTTTTGCAAATTTAATCAGTCTGAAACGGGTAAAATGGTCAGAGGAGTTAAAAAGGGAAAAAAGTACAAAATTGTGCAAAAAATAAAAAAGGCTAAAGAATAAAAGAGGAGGGGGGATCCAAATAGTGGAAATATTGTGAAAAGAGTGAAGGAGTAATGAGTAAATAAAGAGAAAACGGGATTGAGAATAAATTATGTAAAAAGCGCCAAAAGGACAAATAGTATAAAAAGGGTGGACAAAGTAAAAAGGGCAAAACTAGTAGCAAAGACAAAACATGTATAAAGGTCAAAAACAAAATTCTATAAAAATTAAGAGGGTAAAAGAGATTAAAAGAACAAAAAGAGCAAAAAGAGTGAAAAGGTGACAAAAGTGTAAAAGCACTAAAGGGTTACATACATAGAATTGGCAAAAAGGGGCAGAGAGTACAAATAGATATAATAATAAAAATAAAAGGGTAAAAACATAAATAATTGTAAAAAGGCTAAAATGTGTAAAACAGTCGAATGGACAAAAATACTGGTGCAAAAAGCGTCAAAAAAGTAAAAGTCGTAAAAAATGCAAAAGTGACACAAATATAAAATATCAAAAAGGGAAATTATTCAAAAAAGTAGTAAAAATTAAATCTAATCCAAATTTTAAAACTCCGGCTTACAGGCGCACATGTTCGTGCACAGGGGCTACCATTGCCCCATCACACAACTTTATTAAATACACCACTAGTACTAAACCTCATGTGGCGTTTATATATTATATATCTTCATTAATTCTGTTTTTAATTTGTCTACAAAATCTAATCAATTTTTTTTAAATTTTTGTTTCAAAGTGTACATGTGTTCATGCACATGGGCTACTAATTTCTAAATTACAGGCCTCTACGTGCGATAGCTATTACGCAGCGTTCATAGCAGACATACCGAAAACCAGACATCTCTTTATTTTATTAAAATAGAAGACAGAAGATAGATAACTGCTATCCATATGCCATACATATTATAAAACACGTGTAAGTTTGTTTGTTTGTATGTATGTTTTCGATGTAGTTTTTTTAATTCATAGAATATTTATTCAGGAGGGTCTTAGCATATATATATAAAATATATATATGGTGATTTATATAAAACTAGTGCTTTGCATTTGAATACATCGTAATGCTCCGTTTTGCCTTCAAACTAAGCGGGAACACAATGCTTAAATGAGAGATCAGGAACACGGAACGACGTGTTCAGTTGTGCGTTGAGGCGTAGGGAGGACATTTTCAGCATTTAATGTAAAGGTAAAGTAATATACCAGATATGCTGTACATTTAAGACGCAATAAATTATTACTTGCGCCATTCGTGCTAAAATAAATTCTTAATTAAATGTATCAGTTTTATATGAATCCTTCTGTATAATCACGCTATTATTTAATATAGGCTAGTCGTAAAATACACAAGCTTAAAAATTCAGAGAAAACTTAATTGTTTTGAAATTTTTTGTTGAATAGCTGACAAATCCAATTGAGGATATGTCAAAATGGTGTATGACAATATTCTAGAGCACAATAACAAAACTATAAAAAGTCGGCTCTAAATAAGTTAAAAGACGTTTAACTCCACATACCTTATGGCGCGTTTACACGAGGCCAGGTGATAGATAGGTCCAACTGGCGTCAGTTTGACTGATGCTAGTTACTGACCTGTACATTTTATTTGGTCTGTCCACACGGAGGTTAAAGCCATGCAAGTTTGAGGGCCAGTTAACCTGTAAATATGGCCAAATGTGTTTCATTAATATTGCCCCTGGATGAGTTAAATGACATAATTGTTGGGACTTGAGTAATTCCATCCACTCAATAGATAATTTTAGTAGATGAGCCTTGACCTGCAAGAAGATGGGCAGTGCCTTCTAAATGTTCTTTAATGTCTTCTTTGACTTTTGTTTTATTATTATCTATGATGTGTATATGGTCTGTACCATTGTTTACAAGAATGAACAAATACTCATGAACAACTTTGCTTTGTGTTTTAAATATGTACAAGATATGGAAACCATTAATTGATGTCATAATTACCTTTCACAACAAAATCTAACTTACGAGTTTGTGTTCGAGTCATGTAATATTTTACTAGACGAACTTAATAAGAAGAAGCTATGGGTTCGAAACACACTGAGGGGGAGAGACACTCGTGGAGCATATAATCAGCTACAGACAGAACTGCGGTTTGAAGTCCCAGAAGAATATCGTGCTACTATGCGAATGTCACCAGAGTGTTTTGATTTTCTACTCAGTAAAGTAAAACCTCTAATTTTAAAGCAAGATACTGAAATTAGAGAAGCTCTGAGCCCGAAGCTAAAATTAGAGATAGCTTTGTCCTAACTTTCTACTGGAAATAGCTACCGAACATTGCAAAATCATTTCCGAGGGTCCAAGTCAGACATCTGCAGGTTCATCCCAGAAGTTTGTGATGCTTTGTACCAAAGCTTGGAGGATTATATTAAGGTAATATATTAAGAAGTAAGGTGAAAGGAGCAAGTCTAGCTACATGATTTATTGAATATTTTAACCTTTTTTTAAAAAAAACTTCTTAAGTGTGTATAGTCAGCCTCTTTGTATTTACATAGATTGTAACTATATTTTTTCTTATTAAATTCAGTAAATGTATGGTTATTTAAATAATATAATAGGCTAATTATATTAGTTATGTAACACTTTCATTACTTCAACTTAATAATTACCAAAATGTAAAAATAGGTCAAAATGAATGAAAAATAGGTATTTTGAATGAAAATAATAATATTCAAATGTTTAATACTCACTTACAATACTGAACACCATCAGAGAACCCTGAGAAAAAGCTTGCATAGGGACATAAAATGATTCTTGTGTATCCTGGATTGGCTGCGGAGTGGTTACAGTGTTGGGGGCTGAAGAGTAATGAAAAGGCTCGATTGAAGTTGGTGATGATGATGGTGTACCATAGGAGCATGTTCCAGAGGTTCTGGGACCACATTGCCTCTTGTCTCGATCTAACAACCGGCATCGTGTCAAAACTGTCTGTATTTCTCCTTGTGCGATAATACATTGCTGTGGACTTAATTGTTTCAGCTGAGCTGCAATGCGTTTCGAAAAAGTGTCATATTCGTTTAATTCAAAGTGAGGATTTTTTTTTAAAAGTATTCAGCTCACAAGCGGTTGAAGCAATCTGTGCAATTTTTTTACCTCGCTCTTAACTTCTTTTGGGGAAGCTTTGTATGCTCAACTGATTTAGTAACAATAGGTGTTTCAGGCACAGAAATGGTTTCATCACCATCGTCAAGATGTTGTTCCTCTTCTAGCATTTCTGGATTGTTGACTTAATCATTGGCCTCTTCTTTTGAACACAGGTGTTTTTGGTATTTTCTGCAAACGGAGAAATACAGGTTAGTTTGTATTATTTTATTTACAGACCCTAGCGTCCCATGAAGAGTGGAAGAAAGTTTAAAAAGGAGTCAATGGATGATGAAACTTTCTTGGCTGTTATGGTGCTATTAATGGAAAGCATGTAACGATCTGGGCTCCTGATAGTTGCGAAATATTGTTCAGCTACAAGAAGACCAACAAAACTGTTCTCTTTGCTTTGGTGTATCATGACTACTGCTTTAAATCAAAGGATGTAGAGAGCAATGGTTCTGTATCTGATGGAAGGATTTTTCAAAAAAGTCCCCTATTACAGGAACTTGAAAATGGGCTGCTACCAGAATGAGGTGTTATCGTGGGGGATGACGCCTTTCCATTAAGGCCGTACTTGTTGAAATCCTGCAGTGGAGTGTCTCTTTCGTTATAAGAAAAGATTTACAACTATCGGATCTCAAGAGGAAGAATAGTAGTGGAAAATGCTTTTTGTATTATTGTCAGCAGATTTCTAATCTTTGAGAAACCCATTCCCCTAAATCCTAACACCGTAGACAAAATTGTCTGTGTGTCTTGTGAACTTCATAAATTTTTGAGGCAGCAATAAACACAAACTTACTTTCCACGTGGTGCAGTTGATAATGAAGACAAGGACAAGGGGGAAATTCTTCCAGGGTTATGGAGAGAAGGAACCCAATGGTTTGAAAGTGTGAGACGAGTTGGAGCCCGTCAACAAACAAACAGAGCTAAGGAAAATAGAGGAGCGTACAAAGATTATTTTTGTAATGATGGTGCTGTTCCATGGCAAAATAAAATGGTACATTGGTGAAGTTCTTGTCAATTCTAAAATTATTAATTAAGGTATCTTTTTAAAAAAAAGTATGTCAAATTTTATGACTATTATTTGTTTTAAAAAAATATTTTATAAATAAATAAGAATTTACCAGAGCTAAATGTGTTTCTTTTCAAAATCCCCTGGTCCATGATCTCCTTCATCACTTTGAACCATTTCAAAACAGGTACATAAACATCATCTGAACCACACCCTGATTTTTCAGTTCTCTCTATTTTCACTAACGCCTCATTATATGTAACCCGCAATGATTTTATTTTTGTTTTGACATTGGTTACATAAAAACATTCAATTTTTGTTTCGGGCACAATTTCCCGCAATGCGGAGTCACGTGCGATTTTGTTCTTATACAAATGATAGAAATGGTTCCACAAAACTTCTCTATCTTTGTAGAGTTCAATAAACGTCAGTCATTTCCTCAGTTCATTTTGTACGTGCCATCAAAATCAGTTTAAAAAACTTAGGAGGATAAATAAAATGTACACTGCAACTTTAACCCACAATAACGCACTTATTACAACTGGTGTGCTATGGGACAAACCTGGGACCGTCCACACGTCGCCGGTTGAGGCGTCAGTCAAGAAATATAGTGGTGGGGGAAGCCACTGACTCAACTGATTCGAAACCTACTCCTCGGGTAAGTTGACCTGCCTAGCCAGTCCAGTCGTAACTTGCCCGAAAAATCAAGCCAGTGCGGTCCACACGAAGCCAGTCGGGCCTGCCTGTCAACTAGCCTCGTGTAAACGCGCCATTATACTAAGTAAATCCACAAAAGCTATGCTATATGAATATTTACTACTATACTATTAAGTAATCACTGTCATTGTGCCATGTTTTACTAATCTACTTTACCCTTTCGTTCAAAAATCACTCCACCGATTGAGCTGAAATTTTGCTTGGCCATAGCTCAGAAATTCAGTTAACTTATAGGATAATTAAAATTACCCAAGACAACCTCCCTCCATCCTTTTACCCCCACACGTACCTCCTGAACCACTGGGGTTTAGGAATTGCCCTTTGGGTGAGGGGGGTCCCCCCATAGGTGCTAGACCTCAAACCCAGACCAACCCCACCCCTAGCAACCTCAACATCCCTTGGATGAATCTCCGTAACAGAAAAACCACTACACCGTTTGAGCTGAAATTTGGAGTGGGCATAGAACAGACCTTAACATATAAGTTAATTGGAATTACCTATACCACTTAACCTAAAACACCAAACCCTCTTCTCTTTTTTAGCACTCCTATACGTACCTCCGGAACCGCTAGAGATAGGGAATCCCCCTTTGGGTGTGGGATACCCCCGGGCGCTAGACTTCAAACACTCCCACCCCCACCCAACTAACCACTCCCAAACGTATCAGTGGAACTATTGACATACAACATTATTAATTTACTGGATAAATCTTAATATTTTGTATAACATTAGCGTGGATTGTTAATATGTCAATGTTACTAACCACCCCTAAACAACCTAATATTCATAGACATCCTGCAATAGAAATATCATTAGAGCGTGCCAGCTTTAAATATTACCCCAAATAATCTTATACTCATTGACTTCCAGCATTATTGAACATCACGATCTTACTATGTCATACATAAGTTTCTACTCACATGTATATCTGTCTGAAGTAGAGCGACGTACAAGTCCAGCCTGCTCGCCAAGAATGCTAAAATGTATAGCAGTCCAAATACTCTACGAATTGTGCAGCCCCCTGGTGTTCCGACGAAGAAAGCCAGCAATGCTCTGATTGGTCAGTACGGTACTACATAGAAGACCACTCACATATTTGGACACCTGGGTTGGCATACGTGACCTTACAAGCATAGCTCTACACCTGCTCGTCTTGTGAGTCAAAAGCAGTGGTAGATGTTCAAGACAACAAGAACCCGGCCTACGTTACCGACACAACGAATCCTTTCCACCAGATGTTTGCAGATGACGTAATTGTAAAACAAAACTCCCACCTTTCCCCCAGCAACTAAACCTATATAACGAGGGAACACAGACGATCTCATAGACTATTACTTTGGCCATTTCCACGAGAAGTCCTGTTGAGAACTAGGACGTTATCTAGCTAGGATGGCTTATAATATTTTTGTTTAAATCTTTAAAATATAAATTTCTGCGATGGATTTGATTTCTTGAATACTTTGGTTTAGTTTTTTTATGGAAACCTATCAGTGTAGGCATCAGTAATGTTTAGCTAAATACTTTAATTTTAAACGTAAATTCTATTATGGACCACCTAATGATTCCTGTTGCCACTTGGGCTCTAGTATCATTGTATTTTCTTATTTTAAAGAGATAGCCACATTTTTTTGTTATATTTATGTTTTACAATATTTAGGTTAAATATTAAATTTTTGCTTTTGTAGTTATCAGTAATTTAAGTTCTTTAAATTGATAATGATTCTTTTGTTGGTTATTTTGAAGTTAATGTTAAAGTAACATATTTTTGTTTAATGTGGTTTTGACTTTAATATTCGCTGATTCATTTAAGCAAAATTACAAGTTCTGTAACATAACTTTTTTCAGTTTCACATAAAATATTTAAATGTGGGAATTTTGTTTAATTATTTGAAAGTGACGAGGGTAATTGTCCCGCGAAGGTTTGAGATTAGTCGGGAAGTCAAACCTTTGTGATTTAACGTAAATATCTGATTCGATATTCAAATTTAAATTTATTTCATTAATTTAAATATGTTTTGTCTTTATTCACTGGTGTGATTCTGACACTTTGTGAACTATTTAAAAGAGGCTCATCAAGCTCTTTGTGATTTTGTATAATTTTTAGGAGTTAAAATTTAACGTAAATATCTGGCACTATATTTAAATTTAAATGTATTCCATAAATTGAAAACTGTTTCGTCTGTATTCACTGGTGTAAATCGGACGCGTAGTAAACGTTTTAAGAGAGGCTCATTAAGCTCTTAGTAATTTTGATATTATTTAGTAATTTAAACTTTTGACCCTTTTGATTTCATTTGATCTTAATTCACTGTGGTGAATTAGAAACTTGTATATCATATAGAAAAGTTTATTTCATTGTTCTCATCTAGACAAGTTTATTTTTTTCCCAAACGCACTGCGCATGTTAAGATTTATTTGTTTTTCAACACACTTCAGTAAGACCTGTAAGGCCATGCAACTTGTTGTTTTAATACTGTCTGTTACTTTGAATAAAATTCAAATATTTCATTAACCTGTAAATGTTTTACTTTTTCATATAATTATTTCCTTTAGAGATCGCCCTCCTCTTTTTTTAGTCTATTGTGGTCGTAACTAAATAGGGTGAGAGTGGGGCTGTACATTTGATAACGATGAGAACTGAGTCGACCTTTCAAACAAGATATTTAGAAAATATCCCTGCCAAAACTAATTTTATGATTAGTTGTGTTACATATTTACTTGTAGAATATGTTCATCTAGGTCTAATTGTAATATGTTTATTATATATAGCTTTTTTGGACTAAAAAAGTATTGCTTGTACAAATTTTGAATTACAAGCAAAATGAACACATTTTGTAGTAATCATCATCAACTGTTTTTAGCCTGTGGCCTGGTTAGTTTAATGAAATTCCTCCATTTTCCTTTATACTTCCACCATTCTTCCTCCTTTAATTGCTTCCATTCTTTTCCTCTCACTAGCACACTTTTTGTTATCTATTCCTCTTGTAGTATTTAAATTAAATGTAAAAATATTTTAGGTATTTCATTTTCCTTGACTTAAGATATTATGCTTGCTATGATTCTCTGATATAAATTAGTTTTATTTGTAAAGTATTTAAAATATAAGATTAAAATAAAACCTCAGCTGTAATTTTATTTGATATAGGCCTATAATTGTTAATAAGTGCATGGTTGTTTTTTGTTTGGAGTTGTGCTGGGTTAGTTATTACATTTTTCTTTGAAATATGAATGACTTTGTGAATATCACGACTTTTTAATATCAATTCTTTTGTAATCGTAAAATATTTCGCATAAATTTGATATCAGAAACGTAATGTCCATTGTAGCTTTTTTTGTATATATGAAAGGTTTTTTTTTCTGTGGTTCTTGTGAAGTACGAAATTTTAGTTAGTTAGTGGGGTTTGGGACGGTATATATATATAATAAAATAATGATAATAGTAATAATGATCTATTAATGCTAATTTTTTTAATGTATCTAACAGCTTTTTGTCTATTTTCTGTTAATAAAATTAATATTCAAAATACAAGCTCTTTAACATTAGATATTAACTTCTATTTTTAACATTGGATACGTATTATAAAACATATCCCGTGCGAAGAACGAATGGTTAACTAGTTTAAAATATATTCAAGCACTATTATACAACAAAATACATTCAATGTGTTGGCCATCTGTTTCTATCACCTATGCACACTACATAGTTGTTTGAATTCATTCAAATCCTGTTTGCCAAATATCAACAAATATGTGGATCCATTCCTTAACAAACAAATACATCTCTCTTGCATATGTAATAAATCAACTGGGAATGTAACAAAGAAACTGTCGTTGCATCATTCAGTAAAATGAAAATATTGGTTTATCCTAGATTGGTTTAATCGGCTTCAAATAAAGGTGGTTTGGTGCAGATTGGATAAATCAATTGATAACTCGTAATATTGGCTCTCTTAATATAATATTCACATATGACATTGGGGTAGAATTATTTGAATTTAAAAAATACTAGTGGAACTATTGACACATCATGCGTCAGTTAAACAGTGTCCCGAAAATGGTAGTCTTTATAGTTTATAAATACAGTAGAACCTTTTTAATTCAAAGTCCAAGAGATATCCAAATAAATTATAACCTTTCAAAATTAGAATGATTTATTTTAATGTTTATCTACTCAGCTGGTAAACAATAAGCCAATAATCTCAAATTATGCTCCGATTAACCCCACATAAATTTTTTGTATGCTATATAAAACATGCTTACATGAAAAAACAAGAAAAAAAACTAAACACAAAACAGTTAGTTATTTAAAAAAAATTACATAAAATAATTTCAGAGTTAAATCTATTTTTGCACTTAAATAACATTACGTTGGAAACATTATTGATCTTGGTTTGTTGTAGTTTGCTTATCTTGTTGCAATAAACAGTATAATCAAATTTACTGATTGTATTAAAAAATGTTGCTACTTATGTCTGGTTGGAGTGCAGGGATTCTTCTCAAGACCTTGTTGGATGTAATGTAATTATATTGTCACACAGAAGCAATAAACGTCAAGCCAACACATCTCCTGTTTTAGGAAACCAGCTCGCCACCGGTATATAATCACTTGATTTTTATTTATTTTTTACAACCATTACTGTTTCCAGCCAGTGGCCCGGGTCAGTTTCTTATTTGAGTCATATATTATTCCGCACCAGGCTTGGTAAGCCTGTCGTAGGTTCATATCCCTTATAAACTAACTTAAGACTAGGACAGGCGCAACATCCAGTCCCCGGCCCCTAATTTATCACTGTGTTAGGGTAAAACTATATTTAACTAATGATAAATTTTTCGGCCATGCTGGGAATCGAACCCGGAACTCTTAACTCAGAGGACAGACACTCTACACACTGAGCTAAGGAGACGGATTCGCTGTTTGTTTTACTGTGTGTCAATAACTCTACTTTATTTGACATTCTCGGCATATGAAGGGATTTGATAAAGATCGTTAAGTTAGGTTTGAAATGAGTAGGTTTACAAACTCAGGAAAAGTAAAGCATGTTTAAGCTTTTAACTATCCATATATATCCTTCTAAAATTCGAATTAAATGTAAAGTTTTATTAATTTATTAAAATAGTAATTTTATGGCGAATCATATTGTGTTCAAACTATCTCATTTTTTGAAATGACAATTTTTGAATTAGCCAGATCCTACTGTCTATACACGATATTTACATTCACGATCATATCATTTTCTACATTTAAGCTTAGATTAATTTTTTTTAATCGGTTCAGTAGAACTGTGGTGGTAGGTGTTGTTTTTAAATTTCGGCTTCACTATTGAAAATTTGATAGCTTTGTTATTATAATCCTAGAAATATAACTTTAAAAAAAAATTAACTTGTAGAAATTGCTATTGAAAGATTGTAGTTTTCTGAAATTGCTGTTTCACCTTTAAATATCTACGAAGTTTGACATTTTTGGGGACACATTTAGTGTATAAGATTTTATAAAAAAAAAAAACTAAGTAGACCTTACATACACTTGTTCAGGATTTGAGCCCCGATCTCTTCGTCACCGGCCATCTAGTCTAACACGAGAGTGACGCGTTTGACCAAGCGGCCGCCGATACAAGTTGAATTTTACTTATTTTAACCCGTCTCGGCAGCGTAGTTAGCTAATGCGTTAGTTTCGTGTAGAGCTAAACTACCGAGGATTGAGAGATCGAGGCTCGAANTTCCTAAATGGCTTTCCACTCTCCCTCCACGCAAATGCGAGTTCACTTCCTCTAAATTCAACATTCCCCATTCCTGATACATTAACGTAATGATTACTCAAGCGTATAACCCGAATGGGTAGTAAGACACGGTGCTAAATAAATAAATAAATAATACTTGTTTAAAGCTTTTATTATTTTTATTCTCCTAGCACCGTGTCTTACTACCCACTCAGGTTGTTCGCCTTTGTACTAATCACTCTAGTGTGTTAGGGATGAGGAAGAATATATTTAGATAAAGTGCACCCATATTTGCGTGGGGTGATAATGTGAATACATTTAGGGGAATCTTCCCTCAATACACCCTACCGGGTCTCTAACCCCGATATATGTTTAACTGGCAATCCAGTCAAATGGGAAAGGAATGTCTAAGACCATTCGACCTTCAAAGCGGGTTTTATTAACATTATTTGTTATCTTGATAAGAGGGGGATAAAGGGGATGGAACTTTCCCTCTCCTCGTGGCAATGGCACTGAAACAATTGCATCTTCAAAGAAGTCAGGATTTTTATTAATGCTCAATATAAAAGTCCCTAAGAAGCGTCGAACGCGTTAATGCCGATGCTTGAGTTACAACAGATCGACTTATATTTGTTCCTATAGATAAAAGAGAACATGTGTGGCTCTCACTTGACGATAAATGTGCGGGATGAGAGAGAGAGGGTAATCTGTGGTTAGATGACTCTTGGAAACCACCTGTCACGTGTCACGATGGTGACGTCACAGACCGCAAGGTTTCTAGTTTGGTCACGCTGGAGCGCTGTCATCAATCATTAGACGAGATAGACCGGCTGTAAGCTCTCATGCCCCCCCTCCCTCCCGTATACACGAGCGATGTTTCCTTCCATACTTAATTCAGTACTGAATTATCAGTGCAAGTTAACTTCTACTATCGTGTGAAGGACCAACTATCACGGGCCCATGGTGAGTATAATCAAAACAAGTTAATTCCGGGGGAGGGGGTGAACTTGGGCGTAATTTGGTATATTCACATGTCCTAGTTTTCATGAATTACTATACGCTGATAAGATACAAGTTGGATTATATTAGAAAACCAAAAACACTTGTTTAATAGACCCTCAAATTAAAGTGAAATTAAATATCTTTGTTTTGAAAATTAGTTTGATGGGAGTAGTTTTAGCAAAATGTACTACTGAAATAAGATGAACAAATGACACGCTAAATCTCTATAAAAACAAAACCGTACGACACATTCGTACCAACTTTCCCAAAGAGAGTACTTATAGGAACACCATTTTCAAATAAACTAAAAAGCAACTTTTAGTTGAGTTTACCTCAGAAAAACAAAACAAATCATCTTGTTAAGCACAATAAACACACTTTGTGCAGGCTCTCTTAGTTTTAGATAAATTTGTTGAAACAATTTTTAAAATAGGCTACCTCTAATTTATATATATATATATAAAACGTAGGAAATTCTTGAACAAATTTTTCGCTGAAAGGTCAGTATCCATTTTTATTTGTTACATTTTCTATATATATTTTTTAAATGAAAATATCAGAGCCATTATCAAAAACTTTGGAATTTTCAAAAATCACTTATCAGTAAACAACCCGTAATTATTTTATTGAATGAGAACTGTACATTCGAACTTTGCCATCTTAAGGCGACTGCCTCAATCAGCGATAAAGTATCAATCACTGTTAGGCCACACACACGGCTTCAAATACCAAAATATCGACACATCACTGTATTTGGTAAAGGAAGGTTAAATCTAGAGCCCCTTTTCATCAAGCATAGTCTCACGAATCAGCAAATAAGATTAAAAAGTTGTTGAAAATTAACTGTAACATTTTTTTAAACATTTTTTCTAATAATACATTTCAAAATACAGGTTTTTTAGGGAAAAAGAACCTTGTTGGAAAATTTTGAATTTATTTTGGCGTGAACCATATTTTATTACTATTATTAATATTTATATCACCGTTTCTTACTACCCGTTCGGGTTATACGCACTTACGCTAATGTTTAATGGTAGGGTGATTGTGAGATGAAGTGGAGGACCTACAGTTTAACGTGGAATTCGAACCACGGTGGAGGCCTGGCATTCCCCACATTAACTAGATGTATTGTCAGAGGTGAAGGAAGGGTTTGGAAATCAGATAAATCTGTGCCGGGACCGAACCATATTTTGGAATAACGTTTTGTTAATATTTAGCACCGCATCTTACTACCCGTTCGGGTTATACGCGTTTAAGTACTAATCACACTAATGGATTAGGAATTGGGAAGGTTGAATTAGAGGAAGTGAACCCGAATTTGCGTGGAGGGAGAGTGGAAAACCATTTTTTAGGAAAAACCACCCCCAGTTCACCCGACCGAGATTCGAACCTCGATCTCCCCATCCTCAGCAGTCGAGCTCAACACGACTGGCACATTAGCCAACTACGCCACCGAGGCGGTTAACGTTTTGTTGAATTAAATATTGCGTTAGAGCTGAACGTCTGCGCGGCGATTTCTCATTTACTGGGGCGGCCCCCTTAATCACTAACAATCTATTGGGGAGGGGGGATAAAAAGATAGAGTACATTCGACTCCAACAATCCAACTGAATCCTTTGTGCACAGCACCGTGCCAGTTTCCGACCGTCAACCTCATCATCTCTAGATCAGATGGACCACCTCCTCTAGTTACTCGGCGAGAGATGAAAAGACAAGGCCGAGGTTTAGCCACCACCCTT